>CM038796.1:204211747-204811747 GCA_021764765.1 Vicia sativa
GATTAAATTGGTCCGCTAAAATCAATTAACTTAATTTCGTCAGGACTTTTTATAATTGAAATCAATTTTTTGTTACGAGAGTAAGAAAAGAATAGGTTAGGATCAAGACCACGTAAGTGTGAGAGGTTTTAACTGAGGCTTAAAGGCATTTGAATTAAATACAACGAGAGCGCTTTTAAAACTAATTTAGACTTTATTAAGTTTTCAAAGAGTATTTTCTAAATTTTATGGGTTAGCGAGAGGCATAGTGGCTTTAGAGTATAATCCGAGATATACCATGAAAGTGTGTGAGTTGGGGTTTTAAACTGACAATTTCTACGTAACCATTTAAGTTAAGTATCTTTATATGCTTAGTTTTCGATTAAATCCGCTTTTAGGTTCACTATATTACATACCGATCGCTTTATTATTATTTCCTTAATTCAATTTAGTTTCTACTTTAACTTTTAGAAACCAAACGTGACATCATCCGCCTAGCTAAACTAGCAAACTTTTATAGCACTAGAGTGATTACAAAGTCCCTTTGTTCGATATTTTTTTATTACTACCGGAGAGGTTGTGCACTTGCGCTAAGATACCGTTGGACACATTAGGTCGATCACATCAAGTTTTAAGTGCTGTCGGGACTTTGATTTAGTCACTAGTGCCTCCTAAAGTAGCACCATATAGATAACAACTATTTACTTTTTCCTCTGCTAGTATGCCCACTGGCCCCGAAGCGTAGCCTTTGCATCTACAAATCAACGATATCGAGCATTATCTCGAGTAAGACGTCAATTCAAGAATACCGTGATCCTCAACAATCTTCCTCCGACTAAGCTTCCCGATATCTCAATCCCCGAGTTAATTGAAGAATCAAAGATGGCCGACGCACCAACCCACCGGCCCTTCGATTACGCAGCCTTCAAGCGGAACCTCACAACAAAGATTGCTTCCTACTATCGCCGAAATAATTTCAGCTAAAACTTTGTTTTCCGCCGCTCACAGTAACCAATTTTCCGATCTCCCACCGACGACCCAAACTCAGATCCGTTGTTTGTGCAGAGACACCGGTAAAAGCCGAATGGTGTAAACCCCGAGGCGATACGATTGGCATTTATTTCCTTTTCAGATGAGCTCAGTGGCTCCAATCTCTTCCTTCAAACTCAATCACCACATGGAATGAGTAGAAGAAGGTCTTTTGGCTAGATATTTCCCACCGAGCAAAACCGCTATGCCAGAGCCAACATCAATGGTTTCGCATACAAAAGATAATGAATCACTTTCGCTCGAATGCTATAAGGACATGATTAGACTCCCTCATGGTTTAGAAGAATGGTTGATCATTCATGTTCTATAACGGTCTCTTGTACAACACAAGATTGACTATAGACGCCGTCGCGCATGCGACTAATGGATAAATCGACATCAAGCAAACCAACTTATCGAAGCATGGCTCGTAACCATTATCAATGGGGAAGCAAAGATAATATGGAAAAACTCAAACAAAAGGTGGCATGGTTGAAGTGAATAGTTTGATCAAGTCAAAGTGAAGCCTCACCCAAAAAGCTAGAAAATCTTACCATCGCCTCCCAGAGCTACCAGCAGTAGTAGCTCAAACTTGCATCTATGTGGTCTTCAATCACATCCCGCCTGTAATGCCCACTTCTAACAGGAGTTCCAGCTGAACAAGCAAATTACGTACAGGGAAACCCTTATAGTAATACCTATAACCTTAGTTGGAAGAATCATCCGAACTTTTCGTATAAAAGCAACAATGTATTATATGCACCTGGACAAGCTCCTGCCACACCAGCTGGTTATCCAAAAGCTATCCCAAATCACCCTAATAATGGACCTAATACATCCAATTCCCCTAGGAAATCTAATATTGAAATCATGATAGAACACTTCATTGCTTCTCAATCTTAGACTAATAAAGATGTTCTAAATCAGAATTTACATACTAATGAGCAGATTAAGCAATTATCTAGTAAAGTTGACGCTTTAGCTACCCATAATAAGATGCTTGAAACTCAAATTTCACAAGTATCTCAACAACAAGCACCTACTGCTGCCCCAGCTGGAATTTTCCCTGGTCAACCACAACCTAACCCAAAAGGACATGTTAATGTTGTGATACTGAGAAGTGGAAAAGAACTTGACGGACCTGTTGATCCAAGACTCAAAATCCAGCCATGTACCAAAAGCGTAATGCCAACCGAAATGAGAATGAACCAAAAGAAAAGGAAAACGAAACCAAGAGGCAAGTGAGAAAGAGAAGCCTTATGTGCCTCCACCACCTTATATATAAAACCGATCTGCACTTTAGAGATTAACCAATTCCAAAATGATGGGCCAATTCAAGAAATTCGCTGAGCTTCAAACAACTCAATATCACAATACCGCTTACATAAGCTATCACTCGATTCCTCAGATGCTAAATTCCTCAAGGAAATCCTATCTAACAAGAAAAGATAAAAGACAACGGACCGCTTACACTTATCGAAAGTGTAGGCTATTATTCAAAACGATACGCCCCTAAGTTAAAAGATCCATAGTTTTCTATACCTTGTAACATTGGAAAGTTTGTCATAGACAAATTCTATGCGACTTGGGGAGCAAGTATGTCATGCCCCTATCTATTTGCAAAAAGTCGAGATGGAGAACTTAGACCCACAAAATGTCTGCTCAATTAGCCGACCAATCGCTTAAATACTCTGTAGGTATACGGAAAACGCCCACTGTAATAGGTCAAGTCTATATCCCACCGATTTCATAATCATGGACATTAAGGACTCACTACCCTATCATATTGGGAAGACCCTTCCTAGCCACAATCGGAGCTATAATTGACGAAAGAAGGGCGTACTAACATTCAAAGTCGAGAAAAAAGTGGAATTCATCCTCACTCAATTTACAAGCACCACCATGAATGACACAGTTATCTAATCGACGCTATAGACGAAAAGCGAAGAGAGATGGAAGCAAAACACTACATACCAAATAATGAATATCCAAACCCCTCCGATATTCAAGACGACAATTGGCGTGAACCATATCAAGATGATAGTCTAAGTAAAGTCTAGCACTTAAACCGATCATATGCCATGTCCAAAGAAACCGGATTTAGAATTAAAAACCTTACCTAAACCTAAGATATGAATTCCTAGATACCGAATGTACGCGACCAAGAATAGTCAATTCCATTTAGGAACAAACTAAGAAACTTTTAGACGCCCTAAGAAAGTACACGATCGCATTAGGTTATAACATATCCGATTTGAAAGGAATATGTCCTTCAATTTGTATGCATCAGACATGCTAGAAGAAGATTGAAAACCTCTAGAGAACCTCAAAGAAGATTAACCAATCCTTAGCACTATAGTCGAGATGAAATTAAGAAGCTATTGGAAGTCGGAATCATATATCCAATCTCCGACAAGAATGGGTTAGCCCAAGACACGCTGCATCAAGAAAGGAGGTATCATTGTTGTGAAGAACGCAAAAGGTGAACCGATAACACAAAGAGTGGTTAATGGGCATAGAGTGTGCATTGATTATAGAAAACTAAACAAAGCTACTCGAAAAGACCATTTTCCTTTACCCTTCATAGATCAAATGTTAGAGCGATTAGCCAAAGATTCCTACTTCTACTATCTAGATGGTTATTCCGGATTTTTCCAAATTCCTATTCACCCTGATGATCAAGAGAAGACTACATTCACGTGTCCCTATGGAACGCTCGCCATGCATCTAATGCCCTTCTGATCGTGTAATGCCCCAAGAACCTTTCAACGATGTATGATGTCAATCTTTGCGATTTCATCGATAACATCATGGAAGTGTTCATGGACGACTTCTCTCGGTAAAGCGGCAAGTTTGAAGGATGCCTATCAAACCTAGAAAAGGTTTTAGAAAGATGTGAAAGTAAACCTCGTGCTTAATCGAAAAATGCTATTTCATGGTCAGAGAAGGAATCGTACTAGGACATGTTATATCTAATAAGGGAATTAAAGTTGATAAAGCTAAGATAGAAATCATAAAAGAACTTCAACCACCTAAGACCGTTTGAGAAATACGAAGTTTTTTAGGACACGCCGATTTCTACTGACGACTTATCAAATATTTCTCGAAGATCACTAAACCATTTACCGGTCTATTAATGAAAGACGTTGAGTTTATATTCGATGAAGATTGTCTTAAAGCGTTTGAAACTCTAAAATCAGCCCTTATCATCGCACCAATCATGCAACCACCTGATTGGATATTACCTTTTCAAATCATGTGTGATGCGAGTGACTACGCCGTAGGCGCAGTTCTTGGACAAAGGAAAGATAAGAAACTTCACGCAATCTACTATTCTAGTAGAACGCTAGACTCAGCTCAAATGAACTACGCCACAACTGAGAAAGAGTTGTTAGCAGTTGTCTTTGCGCTTGACAAATTCGCCTACTCTAGTAGGAGCGAAGATAATCATTTATATGCACTACTACCGCATCGACATCTACTAACTCAAGAAGGATGCAAACCAAGACTCCTTAGATGGATCCTACTTTGCAAGAGTTTGATAGAGATTAAGGATAAGAAAGGAACCGAAACGTCGTGAGCGCACAACTTGTCAAGATTGGAAGGTATAAACCCAACACCGATTAACGACGATTTTTCCGTATGAACAAAATCGACAGCGCAAATAAGAAGCTATCTAGCTCAACTGATCCAAACAAACCAAAAGCCAAGGAATTCGTGGAAGCGATCCATACAACCGGATCGTATGGTATGTCGATAGTCAACTACTTAGTCAGCAGACGCGCTTCCCACCGGACTTAACTTATCAACAAAAAATAAATTCTTCCATGATCTCAAGTATTATTATTGGATGAACCTTTATTATTTAAAAGAGGACCTGACGGAATTTTCCGATGCATACCAAGAAGAAATAGACGATGTTATTTATCACCGCTATTCATCTCCCTATGGAGGACATGCAAGCACTTAAACTCCGTGAAAAGATCTACAAGCCGCCTATTATGGCCTAATCTATGGAAGGATATCACATCACAGAAATCGTGGATCGTGTCAACGCACCTAATATTTCAAGACGCCGATGAAATTGCTCAAAGAGGAATACTGAAGTAGAATTTGATGTTTGGGGAATCGATTTCATGGGACCTTTCCCATCTTCTTCTAAACAAGTATATACTGTGAGTCACGATTATGTTTCAAATGGATCGAGGCTATAGCCTCCTACAAATGACACACGAGTAGTAATTAAGTTTTAAAATACAATCTTTCCAAGATTTGTGTGCCTAGACTTGTCATTAGTGACGGTGGCCTCATTTCATTTCAAGATATTTGACAAATTATTATCTAAGTATGGAGTCGACATCACAGAGCAACACCGTATCATCCACAAACCAAAGGACACAAGTCTCGAATGTAGAAATTAAACATATCCTAGAGAAAACGGCCGCCATATCTAGGAAAGATTGATCATCTAAGCTTAACGAGGTTTTATGGCCTTATAGGACACCACAAGACTCCTATAGGAACTACACCCTTCAAGCTTGTGTACGGAAAGTCCCCGCCATCTCCTAGAATTAGGACAAAGCATATTGCAATCAAAACGCTCAATATAAACTACACCGGAGAGAAGAGAGTCCTCACTTAAATGAATCGAGAATCGAGATTAGACGCTATGAGAACGTTAAGATATACAAGGAAAGAACCAAAAGATGGCACGATAAGCGCTATCCTGAAAGAATTCTGTGGGAGACAGTGCTTTCAACTCTAGACTTAGCTCTTTTCTAGAAAACCTCAAATCCGATGGTTTGGTCCTTTGAAGTTACAAAAGTGTTCCTAGTGGAGCAATAGAAATTAAGGATAGGAATAGTGACCCATTCACAAGAAACGGACAATGATTAAAACAATATCATCACATTGAGAATATAGACTATGCTAATAGTCTAAAACTTTTAGAATTACCCATTATTTCCGAATGATCTACCGCTACACTATGTCGACTTATGACATTAAAAATAAATACTATGGGAGGCAACCCACCCATATGTTTTGTTAATGTTTCGCTTGTTTCTATTTATTACTTTGATTTTCTTTCCATTTCGCATTTATTTATTTTAAAGCCTTATTTTCATTATTATTTTCTTTTCCATTTTCTAAAATCTTTATAAACTGCCGATTTTAAAACAACTTTACTTGCCATGTGATTTCCAAAAGTCTTTTTCTATTCTTTTCCCCGACGGTTTCCCCATTTAACATTTACTATGGAACCACAACCACGTAACTTTATGGAAACCACCTTTAGAGGAAGGAACCAAATGAGGAGATTTGAGGAATTGTCACAAAGGAACATCGGTATGACTGCATTATGATGAACCAACCATGGAAACCTTAGGTATAAAGGATAGTTTTTTTATCTGCTTATCCAACTGGATGGGAAAAGCCCACATTAAGTCTAAGTTTGTCACATACCATGAAGCTATTTTGAATTTTGAGCTCCCTAGTTCATATACCTGAGCACGGTTTTGGAGCCAAAAAAGGATTTATAGCTTTCAGACTATTCAGTATTGAATTCGTTTATAACCATAAGGAATTAGCTGACCTACTAGGATTCCCTAGCGGACCTTTTGCTTTTACTACCACCCAGGTGGAATTAATGGATTTTAGCCAGATTACTTTTGGGGAACCTTAACCGAAACTATCACCCTGAGTCGGATAGCATGGACAACAATGAAATACACAACCCCGCTATCCGCTATTTTCATAAGATTCTAGCCCATACTATATTCGGAAAGGAACAGAACCTTACTGCAGTGTCTAAGGATGAGATGTTTTTACTGTACTGTATGACCCAAGGCCGACCTATTAATGTTGTGCCATTCATGATGCAAACCTTTTCTCGCATTATTCAGGACCCTAATGAACCGATCATCGTAGGAGGCCTAGTCACCATGATTGCAATGCCCTGACTTAGATACCAACCGCATAAGTGTACACACTTCGTTCGATTCCGCTTTATGAATATTGATTGCTGACCTACGACAATAGGAAATCTAGGTCCTGCACCTTTTGAATACTTGATAAGGAATGAAGTTGTCACTTTATTTACCCTTCCAAACCATGCTAAAGTGAGTGTCCACAATCGCAATAACTGGCTTTATGAGTTAAACCCTCCTGACCATCCTTCAACACCTGAAACACCACAATCTTACCAAGTTACTGATGATAAGATGTCTGATGAGAGTGATCCTGAGACCCCTCCTGGTTACTATGACATTAACAACATTGATGAGGATATTGAAGCCCCTGAAATAACCAAAGGAGAATACATTGAGAATTTGAACAAAATCTTAACCACACTGGATGTTTATTAGACTGACATTAATGGAATAAAGGACGAATTGAAGAGCATGCGTCTGGACATAATAGGCTTGATTGACATAACTGTGGAGCAATTTTATCACATGAATTCAGCTTTAGAAGATTTAAAAACGAGACTTGGATGAAGTAGCAGTGATCAGCATTTGTTTTTACTTTTCTTTCTGTTTTTTGTTTCTAGGTAGTTTCCCTTTCTGCAAATTTAAGATTTCATTTTAATTCTGCACAAGTTTACTTTCTGCAACTTTTAAATCTCTGTTAAAGAACAAATATTCATTTCAATGCAAATTTCAGTTAGTTTTTATTTACAAGTTTCATTCAAATTATCAGTAACCTATTATACTTGCATTTTGCAATTTTGTTCTGGTTGATTGGTTGTATGATATTTGGGATGTGTACTCAAATTGACTGATATTGTGTTTAATATATATTGTTGAATTACTGTGTTGGAATAATTACTGTGTTGGAATTAATCTGCTTCAATTATGATATAAGTGATGTCCGGTTTGTAATTGCATAAATTGTAGCTGTAACGGTCGTAATACACCTATGACGATCGTTAACACGCGTTTCACCGTGTTACGCCCGTCAGCCTCCTGTGACGATTGTCACGCGCGTCTGAAACACGTCTTCTGCTATTCTTGAAGCAGTTTCTCCTTCAACCTTCCCACTTCTTCTTCCTTTTCCCAAAACCGTCCACCACCCATTCCAATTCTTTCTTTAATCACCCATTTTCAACATTTAAATTTCATTACTCCACTCCACTACCCCATTCACATTCCAACTTCCCACATTCCTTCCTACACTATATATTCAACCCATTTCTCCATATTTTCCTTATCTCTCAAATCCAACCCCTTTCACGTTTCAATCACCTTGCATGCAATGGCCAACAACCAGTAGCAAATCCCTAACATCATTCTCAAAGAAGGAGACCAAGGAGAAACCTAGAGAACAAAGTTCCAAAAATTCCAACGTCGCGGTCTCCAACCAACTCGGTATGTCGACCTCGACTATCTGAGAGATTTGGGACTGCTTGAGAGCGTCCAACAACTTCTGCAAAATGTCAATTTGTGGAATCTGTGCAGCCAACCACAACCTATCTATGAAACTCTCACTTTGGAGTTTCTGAGTTCATTTTCTTACATCACCCCTACTGGTGCCACCAACCAACTCTCTAGCGTGACCAAATTCCGCATGTTCGGCACTGAGTATCAGCTAACACAAACTGATATCGCACGGCTGCTCAGTTTCAGTTCCGATGAAGGTGTCCACCTTCGTGTGCTGGATAATTTCAGCGAGGAAGCATTCAACTTATGGCACAGCATGACAAACAATCGTGCAAGCTCTTATGACCACCTCAACGCCACCCATATCCATAATCCATCCATCAGATATTTTCATCGCATCCTTTGCAACACCATCTTCGCCAGAGATAGCAACCACAAGCTCAACTCCAAGAAGCTTTTCTTCATGCATTGTGCATTTACCGGCCAGAAGATCAACACCGCTCCATTTCTATTGGCCCATATTCACTCCATCTGCACAAGAGGTGGCAAATCCTTCTATTTCAGAGGGATTGTCACTTCTCTTGCTTTAGCTTTGAATCTTGGCGCCGCTCTCACTGATTTGCCTTCTATGGCACCGACATTGCTTACTCTGGAACACTGCAAGTCTGCCCACCTCATCCATGAGCGGAAAGATGGCAAATTCCACCCTATGATCCGAAACATCATTTATCATAACATTATTTTGCCTTGCAGAGACCGAATTGATCCACAAAATAGAGCCAATTGGCTATTCGATCCTGCAGCTCCCGAGGGCCATGTTCCTATTCATGAAGAATAGCCTGATGCCCCCGCGAACGAGATACAAGAAGAGTTGGACCGAGCTACCCCCGTTCATGACATTCTGGAAACTTCATCCGCACCAACTCCTATCACTCTTGAAGAAATTCTCCGAGCCATCCACCAGCAGAATCAAATGGGTGCAGCACTTGCAAGAAAACAACAGGAGCAGTATGAAAGCCTATGTGCACAGAATGCTCATATTTTGAGTGGCCAGCGGAGCATGAACGAGAAGATAGACGAGGCCTTGTATGAACTAAACGCTTTAAGGATGGACGTCAGCACTCTTGGCATCCATGACATAGATTCTGAAGCCACGCCTACCAGACGATCACGCACCAGGAGCAGAGGGCGTGGACATCAGTAGTCTTTATTTTTAGTTAGTTTGCATTTGCAGTTTCTTTTTGTATTTGTATTTCCCCGCTATTATATCACAACATTGAGGACAATGTCCGATATAATGTGGAAGAGGTACCTTTCCCTTTCCGCATTTTCCATTAAACAAGTAATCTTTATGATATTTCTCAGTTTCAATTCTTCCCCGCTTTATTTAGCCATACCAAAAAAAAATTTGCTTTATCTTCGCATAGCCCGACATATCTACCTTAACGAAATATTAGTTAGGAAGTTGAGAACGATTCAACAAGATCGATACGGTTATGACACCTTAGACTTCCTACTTACGTGATCCGTTTCAATAACCGTTATACCTATATCTTGAGTTTTGGTTCTAAAGTAACCCCTAGTAGTTTATACTAGCAGTCAGCACCGTCTAGACACAAACCACGTGGGGAGCCGATGAATATAAGTGTTTGATGCCTAATCAATGAAACATCCTTCTTATCTTGTTGCTAAAAAAGGAAAATTTCCACCAAAGTACAAGGTCGCATATAAGAGATGAGAAAATAATGAAGGAGTCCATTGTTGGTTGGTTCAGAGGTACCGGGTTCTGAACTTGGTAGGGCGTGCTACGGCTCGATCCCCCATAACCTTCAATTTGGATAATATGTGTAGGGTTTCTGTCGCACCCCAAAATTTCCCCTTTGTCTTATCCCACTATTTTCAAGCAAAATGTCTATTTATAGTGATTTCAGAGGAATTCATGCTAAAGGTTTTTATGAAAAGTGGTAGGAAAAGAAAGGTTCAGTCTTGTTAACCGATATAATTCAAATGCAAGAGATTTCGAACAATTTTGAAGTTCGTTTGAGTTATCCGTCCAAAAAGGATTGCTCGTTTGGAATATGAAAAAAAAAGAGATATAATAATTAGTCATTTGGAAAGAAAAAAGAGAATTTCTTTTTTATTCGAGTTATTTGAATTCGGTGATTGAAATACCGTTTCTTGGTGTATGAAGTCGCTAGCAGAAAATAATTGCAAGAACTTATTCATTTATAAAGGAATGTTGTGCATTTCAAGCGGAAATGTAAGGTTGGAAATCATAAGATTCAATACCGGAAAAGTTCTTATTATTGCATTAGAATTCAGTTACAAGTGTGGACTCACAAGTAAAGGATTTTTGTGCACAATTCATGGAATCATTTCATACAAGGGTAGTTGGAATAATTTTGTTTGTTCCATGGAATTTCGTTTGAAAGGAAATTGTTCTTACAAATACCATGGCAAGAAGGAAAATATCATTCAATTGAGAAAGTTGTCCAAATTTATCATTCAAACCTAACAAGTTTACAAGGACTTTTACATACTTTTTCTAAAGTAGATACAAGCATCCTAATTCTAATTACAAGTCTTAAAGGTTTTACACAAAGAAAAGAAATTCGTCAAAGATGTATCCCAATTATCATTCTATCCTCATTATTGCTATGCGAAGTTTTCTTCATCCTCAAGTCTCCAAATGTTCGCCCTCCGATCATTTACTCCGCAAGCAAGAGAAAGAATGCATGATCAGTAGTTACACACTTGGATATAAACGTTAATGTCAAAAAAATTTCAACCTCATCATTAGGGTTAGCTATAGGAATCTGCTCAAGGGTTAGTCGTTGTTCACAAATAAAGCCTCGTAACCAAGTTCCTTCATCGGGTCGTTATCGCTACCTCCATTGCAAATCACAACAACTTCCGTTGTTGGTTCACAAAGGAGGTATAATTTGGAAATCAGAAGCATCATATTCCAAGTAAAGCAGCCCAACAAAACAATTATGGTTCAGCCCAATGCAAGAGAGACAAAAGTAGTTCCAATAGGCAGCAATATATTTAAATCCAACAGGCAGCCAGCAGAGCAAATGAGTAAAAACATAAACAATATTTTACCCCCAATGCTTGGTTATCAGCATAATGTAAATATTTTTCACCACAGCAGGATGTGTACACAGAAATGACAAAGTGCCAAGGGTCAATTTTAAATAACATGCAGTAAAGTTTAAAGAGGAAAAGTAAGTGTAATTGCAAGCAACATAATGCCACGAGTGTGTTACCAATGAGGGATAGATGGGATTTACACAAGAATGATAACAAGGCCAACAGTAAGCAAGAAAGACCAAGGATGGTATCTGTTCTGATACAATGCAAAGACCAAGGATGGTATCTGTTCTGACAATCCAAAAACCAAAAAAAGAGACATACCAGGAGCATCTGTTCTTAAAGGGAGGATGAGACAACAAAGAAAAGGAGGAAGGATCTGTTCTTATCATTCAAAACCAGAACACAAAGAGAGTTCAGATTCAACCATCATCCAACTAAAAGAGAAAGAAGCATAGCATTCTATTCCAAAACCCAGAGTGCAGTATCTGTTCTTGAAAAACACTAGCAGCAAACCATCTCAAAACCGAAAAAAAACCAAAATCAAAAGCAGCATTTGTTCAAAGACCAACTGAACCCAGAAAAGAAAATCCCAGAACACCAATCAAAAAACCCAAAACACAGCATTTGTTCTTATCAACAGAAATCAAAAACATAAGAAAACAAATAGCAAGCAAGACACTCATCATTTTCCCCAGCCTAAACGCCTTCAGATTCATTGTTGCGTAAATTATGTTCGACAATTCGAGAAAGAAGAAGGTCTGTGAAAGGTAATACCAGATTCTTGAAAAGGTCGCGATCCGCATCGCTTCCTTTTCTTTCCATTTTCGCCAAATCAACAATCACATGCAATCGAAATCAACACAAATCGAAACAAACGACGTAAATCAAACAATAGAAACCAAGCAATGAGACGAGGAAGAGAGATTTTCGGCCCGGTGAGATGATCGCGAATCGCGGCCGTGAAGGAGAGAGAGGGTCGATCGCGGAGAGAGAGGGCCGCGATGGAGGACCGTGACAACGAGAGAGAGACGGAATCGCAACGAGTGTGAGGAAAAACCATGAGAGGACCGTAAGGGTTTCGGCGAGATAAGGTGAGAACACGGGTGAGTGAGAGAGAGAAGAGAGTGAGATGTTTTTCCTTTTGCCCAATTTTTCTAAAAAAATATTTTTTTTTTTTTTTTTTAAGTTACAAAAATGATATATAAAATAAATTTTATTTTATTTTCCTATTAAATCTGGTGGTGACAAGTGTCACCACCTTGTTTTTTAGATGATAAAATAAAAATCTGTTTTATTATTATATTTGTTATTGTTAAATAATTTTACTAAAAAAAAAGTGTAGTATTAACCAAAAATGTATGTGGGGTATCATTCATTGTTTTGGATCCGTCGAAGTGCTTTGGAGTGGAAGCATCGCACCCGGTTCGCCAGCACGCGGAGGTGTTTCAGACCAACCAAAGTTCAGATGGTTTTCTTATCATACTTCGTCCAGAATCAAGACAATCAGGCTATTTCTGAACTTTCTATTTCATTTAATTTATTTCGTAAATAATATTTTGTTGCGATGTAATAAATAGTTATTGGATCTGATGGTTTTTGTTTGACGACTTATCGATTAAACTATTAGCCGATTTTTCATCAAACAGAAAAATCATCTCTAATAATTATTTAAATTTCCGATTGTATTGTATGGTATTTTTGTCTGTTTATTTACTCATTCAGTATTTATTCACCAATGTACACATTGCACACAACGAAAATTAAAATCAACTCGATTTTATCCTGATTGGCTCATATGCCGATTTCTTAAAGGGTCTCATGGTTAAGGATGGGCATGGCCATCCTTACGAGGTTGGTTAAAGCCCTTGTTGCTTTAATCGATCATAACCCGAAAACAACGTTGGTCTATATACCAATCACCATGCACTGTGGTCTCATGGTGGGGATAGAGCACCCATCCTCACGAGGTTAATTGAGTCCATATACTTGATTAACCATAACCCGCTTCCATTCCATCTCAGCACGCGTATCAGAATACTTTCGCAATTGGAATTTCAAACCTCGATCCAATGTCGAGTGCATTTTCAAAATTCTTTCATAAAGAAAACTCAAGTGTTTAAGCCGTTGGATGCTAGACTAATTGTTTAAACATTTGCAAAAAATGAACTTTGAATCTTTAAGTCGTTGGATGCTAGACTAATTACTTAAAGATTCCTAATAACGTGAAACTCGTTTCACTTCACTCTTTCATAAAGAAAAACTTTTTGGATGATAGACGACTCGTTGGGCATTGAGCTCATCTTGTTTCTAGTATTTGAATCGTAGGATGCTAGTCCTATTGTTCGGTACTTTTTCATCCGCATAAAAATAATTCAACTCACTCAAAACTTCTTTTATCGCTCATACGCGATCATTAAACTCTTTTCCGACAAAGAGTGTGCAATAGTCGTTTCAAATACAAGCGAGGACTTAAGCTTTTCAAACAAACAAAACAAGTCATAGCTCAAAGCATTTGAAACGTCTAAACGCACGATTTTTCTGATAAAATCAATGCAACCAATTAAAGCCTTTTCAAGAGGAACTACAGAGTTTTGACTTTCCCATTGCACAAGGGAATATGTAGGCACACGGTTCTGAAACCGTGCCAAACTCAAAATAATAACAAACAATTCTTTTTTCTTTTGGTATTCATAACTTAGCAATAAACACACACACAAACGCGTAGAATTAAATGGGTCCCATCGAGTACGATGGATGTAAGGGGTGCTAATACCTTCCCCTTACATAACCGACTCCCGATCCCACTTTTTTTGGTCACGTAGACCGCCTTATCCGCTTGTTTGGGGTTTTATCTATATTTTCCCGTTCTTTTTAGAACAAATAAAATTAGGTGGCGATTTCACTAGTTTTCGAGAATTAAAAGATTTTTGAAAATCGAGTTGCTTCAGTTGGCGACTTCACTGGGGACAAATTTAAAAGCGAGTTAACCCTAATTTAGTTCTTCGCTTGTGTGTTTATTTTTTTGCTCTAATATTTATGTACTATCCTGTGATGTATTTTAATTTAGGGGCATTTTATTGGTTATGATTCGTAGATAAGCCCAATACCCAGGCTTCTAGGAAACATAAGTTTAGAGTGGTTGAGTAGCTTAGGTCCATTGGACATCCGTGTTCCTTGGATCGACGTGAAGACCGCAACTTAGAGTTGGTCGTTTTAAGGGGATTGTTGCACTGTATGCTAGTGCGGGGCAGCAATTTCTAGACAAGTGGCCTACAACTCTAAGTATTAGGATGTCCAAAACTGAAACCGACCGCTCAAAGGATTTTTGAGTATCCCTTTAAGAGCTGTTTCTTGGAGTATACTTTTGGAAATACTATCGTCATGACGATAATATTTCTAAAAAAGGGGATCTGAGACTCCGAGAGGCATTTAGCATAAAAACATTAGAACCAACCTTGTTTGGGGAATTGTTGGGTAGACGTCGAAACCATGTCCGACCGTCCTTTTAAACCCTTGTGCTATTTGACTTTACATGTGATTTTGCGCATAACATCAATATGTATCGCATCACATTACATTCTTACATGCATTGCCATTGTATTGCATTGCATTGCATTCACAAAAATAAAAAAAAATCATTTGCATTCAAAAATAGAAATAAAATTATGCATTTGCATTCATCAACATGCATGCATTTTCTCCTCCACTACAAAAAGCTCATGTCACCTTTTGTTCCTGGCCAGTTAGCTGATTTCCTGCACTCTTGGCAAGTTTGATAGACCAGTTGGAACATAATCAAGTTGTGATAAGAGAAGACCTGGAAGGTGTGAAAGACAAGGTGGATCAAATGTTGGAAGCCATGCTAGCTTCTTCGGAGAACAATGCCCAAGATGCTACTACAGATTCCATGTCAGGATTTACTGTCATGTCTAATCCAATGTACGATTCTCCTCTGCATGTGGATGATCCTATTCAACCTCAATTGGTGCTCAATGTTCAATCTAACGCAATCCCTACGGTCCAAAGGCAATCAACTATTCAAGAAGATTGTATCCCACATCCTCAGGCTGCTAAGAAGCCCAGGTTTGCCAACTACGTGCAAAATCCTCAAGGAACGAATTCAATGGTCAACACCAGAGCTCCTCAAGATACTGAAGCCAGACGAATGTGTCTTGATCTGAAGGAACAATTAAGGGTATTGAATGGAAACGACACTATTGGTCTGGATGCTGCTGACCTTTGTTTAGTGTCAGACGTCGTGATTCCACCAAGGTTTAAAATGCCAAACTTCGAGAAGTACAAAGGTGTTAGTTGTCCAGAGACTCATTTGAAGATGTTTGTTCGCAAGATGTCTGCATATGCTCATGATGAAAAGTTTCTCATCCATTGTTTTCAAGACAGTCTTAGTGGGGCATCTCTGGATTGGTACACGCAATTGGAGAAAAAGGATGTTCACAATTGGAAAGACTTATCTTCCTCATTCCTGAAACAATACGAGTTCAACCTTTCCATGGCTCCAACCCGTATCCAATTACAGAATCTTTCTTTGAATATTAACGAGTCGTTCAAGGAGTATGCTCAAAGATGGAGAGAGTTGGCTGCTCGAGTTAAACCACCAATGCTTGATAGGGAGTTGGTTGACTTGTTTTTGAATACCTTACCTAATTCATACTTCGAAAGAATGATAGGTTGTACATCTTCAAGTTTCTCTGACTTGGTGATGGTGGGAGAACGCATTGAGAGCGGTCTCGAAAGTGGAAAGCTCCAAGATGCCTCGAGTAGCCAAGTTGATGAGGAAGAATTCTTCAGAGGTTCTCAAATGGAAGAAGAGGATTATGAAACCAATGCAATTTGGGAAGCTCCGCAAGCTCTACCTCCTGTACCTTATGGTCAACCTCCGTATATGGCGGCTGTTCAGTATCAGCACCCGATGCTTCTCGGTCCACAGTACCAGCAACCATGGGGCACTCCTCATGCAAAGAAACAAGGTCAGAGCCATGGATATCAAAGTCGACGTCAAAATCCACGCAAACCTCGAAGTAATTTGGAAAGAAGGAATGCTCCTCTTGATCCAATTCCAGTGACCTACAGTCAACTCCTGCCACATCTAGTTCAAAACTCATTGGTGGTTCCCAAGTTCATTAAGCCACCGAAGTCATTCCCGCCATGGTATGATCATAACGCGCGATGCGGATACCATGCTGGTACGGTAGGACACTCAACAGAGGATTGCAATCCTTACAAAGCCAAAGTTCAACAGTTGATTGACCAGAAATACTTGACTCTTCAAGGAGGGACATTGTTTGTGAATGGCAACCCCGTACTCAAGTGAATGCCAAGATTACTGAAAGTCATCTGAATCAACAAGTCAGGACGGAGCCCGAGTCTCCTCAGCAACGACAATCTGTTATTTCTTTACCGCATTTTCATGTGTATCTTGTTTAATTGTTTAAACTTTGTTTGCATGTAGAAACTTGTTTGTTTTTATCTTAATGCAATGAATATGTTTGTCTTGAAGTAATCCATTCGTTGTCACTTTATCCATTTGTTATCACTCTTTAATTGATTTGCGAGCATTTTGATACCAACATTACCGAATCTTTCGCCTAGGCAAATATTTGGAGGGAGGATGACGATAATTGAAAAACGCCCGGTCTCTAGTCATGTGATTTTGAGTAGAACCCTGCTTATGATGTACAGGCCTTGTTTCAAATCCCCAAACACCGGAGTTATAAGGAAGATAATCCCTCGTTAACCCCTTTGAGCCTTGAAGTAGGAGTTTCTTTTCTTTCCGAAAAAACCTTCATTTTTAACCTGTGGGTGGTTAGTGTTCAGTTAATCTGATTGAGCGTTCAAAACTCATCAAGAGAGTGTGCATCAAAGGATACAACATTGGTTATCCTTCAAAAGGTTGAGAAAGGTCAAAACCACAGTAGTCGACCTCCATCTATCAAGAGTGTGCATCAAAGGAGAATGACACCATGTTGGGTATCTTTCGCACATCAGAAAGGTCAATAGATGACGACACCGCAACGGTTACCCTTCATCTACCAAAGACTCAGACAGTCACCATCACTTTTAACAAATCAATGATTGTGTAAATCCACGACTTGTTCAAAAAAAAAAGATGAATAGAAAAAGACAAAAAGCCCGCTAAGTCGGAACTTATTAATAAGTCGCTTAGGCAAAAGTCAGGCAAAAGTCAGAAGAAAAAAAAGAAGAGAGAAAATCTCGAAATACATTTTCAGAGAAAAACTCTCAACAAAGAACAAGTCGTGTGGTTAGACACCAAGGACGAAATGTGAGTGATTGTTGTGTCCAAGAAACCTCGTATTGGTTCCTCAACCATCATAAACACCTCTCGAGAGATGAGTGCTCGTATCAAGATAGTTGAACTTAGAACTGAAGAACATCATGGAGAATGGGCGGGCACCAAATATTTTGAGCCTAAAAATCCTTTTTCTAAAAAACTCGTGAACCAAGCCACGTTACAACCCTCAAAAGTCCTAATTGAAGCATGGGTTAATTCAAAAGTATATAACGAAGAGATCGCGTTTACCTGACTCCTACAGTGTGTGTTAAGTATCTGTGTTGGTATCATATGCTCGTCCTATCTTTCAAAAAGAAAGTTTTTAGTATTGCACTCCAAAAAGTGTTTCACTCACAAAAAAAAATCATAATGTTTTTCATACAAAACTTCAAGACGCATAAATGTTGCATTATAATTATCACAATAAACATTCTTCTACATGTAAAACAATTGTTTGACATTGAAGAAGTTCTCATAATGAACATCAGTGAAGAGTTTAATCTTGTCCAAAAGAAAGACTTGGTCATCTCTTTGTATCAAGGGGCCGAACGTTTAAGGTTTTCCTTTGAGCATATCACAAATTGTTTTCTCAAGATTCTGTTAACTTGGGGGCAAATCGAAATTTAGTTTCTCAAATTTTTGGCCAATTTGGGGGCAGGTCCTTAAAGAGCAATCAGCAGGTGATTTGGTCTTTCTCAAAGAGTGGATAACTTGGGATAGCCGTCGTTTCATGATTCAATCAATCTGAGACATTTACTTCGAGATGTTGAAGCCTTCAGAAAGTTCTCGTTCCATCAAGTTAGTTGCTCATATGTTGTTGGTCTGAAGCAATTACTTCGAGACATAGGAGTCTCTCTAGAGCTCATCCGGGGGCAAGTCTTCCCTATGTTTGCATAGCCAATTATCCAAATGTAATCAATCTGAAGAAGTCACGTTGACACGTTGAAATACTTCCAAGGAGCATATTGGTTCATGCTATTTCTATAGCACAACAAAGTCAATCCTTTAAGATTCAGTCTATCTGGGGCAGTCACATCGAGATACGATAATATCTCTCAAAGGATTTGTTAATCAGGGGCATCCTGCATTGGAATACAGATTTTGGGGCAAGCCGTCCCAGTATCAAATTACTTTAATTTGTTTCCAACATCATCTCAAAGCAAATCTCATCAGATAATCAACAGATTGGGGCAATGAATGCTATATACAGACAATTTCGTTCTGTGTCTTCAAGTTGCTCTAAAATTCTCCTCTCAAGTGTCAACAGCTGTTACGTTCAATTTGAGTGGCAGGGAATCATGCTAACAACTTCCTTTTGATGGGAAATTTGTTTCAAGAATCTTTCTTGGTCTTAACCAGTCAAACAGTCAAAGCATCTTCATGCATTGTTAATCATGCATCTCATCCCGTGCCATTAAAATTTAACCTTGTTTGGTACGTTTAACCAGTTTCTGTCTGGTTGATCAAAACGTTTTCACCAGTTTCCGTTTGGTGGTTAGAATATTTTCACCAGTTTCCGTCTAGTGGTTAGAATATTTTCACCAGTTTCCGTCTGGTTGATTAAAATGTTTTCACCAGCTTCCCGTGATTAAAATCGCTTACCGCTCTCCGTGGTTAGAATATTTTCACCAGTTTCCGTCCGGTGGTCAAAATGTTTTCACCAGCCTGCCTGTGGTCAAAATGTTTTCACCAGCCTGCTCGTCGATTCACCGCTTCCGCCGTGGTCGAATCACTTCACCGCTGCTCGTGGTCAAAACTATTTCACCCGCCCGCCGGTGGTTTACCTTACAGTCAGTTATCGTCTAACGATTTTTCCTTCAAGGTCAAATTTTATTTGGCACATATCCAATAATCCATACATGCATTCATAAATCATTACATAAGTCATCGTTATGCATCAATCACGCCGCTTACTCGTATATATCAAATACAATATATTCATGCATAAACCCCACCAGACTCTGGATCTTTCGAGAATGAAGTCATGCGAGCAGTAAGACTATTTCTCAAATGGAAACTTAGTTCTTCTCCCCAGTGCCAGGAGAATGCTTGGGTGAAAGACAATCGACAGTAGTGTCAATTCTCCAATGAAGTCTCTTCCCCAGAGGATCGATTGATCATCCCCAGTGAACTCTTATGACAACAAGATCGCTCATTGATTCCCCTGATATCTTCCTTCTCTCAACAACAGAAATCATACACCATTTGCATTAGAAAAAGTCATATCATGCATATCATACCCATGCATTAGTCCGGCTATCTTTTGTGTTTTCAATCGAATCGCAATTATCCTCGTTAAGGATCAGATTGAAGGATTAGTTCTCAGACGACAAGTTATCCTCTTTTTCTACAAGCAAGTTACACACTTGTTTGGATCTCAACAACTAAGGTTTTCTCCAATCGAGATTTCTTCCCCAGCGAAACAGTTCTCTCTTTCAGACGGACTCTAATGTCAGCAAAATTATTCAACCGGGAATCTCCAGCGAATTTTCCACACGGTTTTCTTACGAAGTTTCCCCAGCGAAGCTTATTTCTCTCCCCAAGTGAATCTCCTTCAGAAAGGATTATTACCAATATCATTCTTGATATTTTCAAGATTTCTTTCAGACAAGAATCTTCCCAAAGAAATTCTACCGGCAAATAATTCGTGATTTCCTCCTCCGAAATGTTTCGTAAAATTACATCAAACTTCCGTGCTTATTTCCAAGAAGTTATCAACTACTCAACAAATAAATGTCCACCCGCCGGGATGTTTATTCGATCTCAAGATATTTCTCCAACTCAGACGTTGATTCACATATCCACTTGCTACAACGTATTGTCCATACAATGTCGAAATCAAGCTCATTACCCTAGAAGTTTTTCACCACAAAGCGCTGAATCGATTCTTCTATCAATGGTAAAGCTATCTCGCATACAAATTGAAGATCTTGTCAACTCGTGTTGTTCAACATGTCCAGATATGTTCAGTAGGATCTCTCATCAGAAATGTTTAAACAAGATTTACCGACTTCATAAACATCTATATCACGCCGTGTGCGGATATTGTTTTGTTTATCCCCGCAGAATTATACTCGGTGCGCTTACTAATTTCGCTCATGGTAACTGAGGTTACACGGTCAAAGACATTCAAGATGCCATGGCTCCTCGCACCTTCGCACCAACAATTCGATATTGTTCTAGCCATATATCTTTGTTAAGGTCTGTGTATTCCTTAATTATCGAGAACTCTTTGTTAAGTTCTCAATCATGTCATTTCAATTTTGTTTAAGGTCTGTGTAGTCCTTAGTTCGTAGAACTTTGTTAAGTTCTCGGCCTTGTCAATCGTAGAACTCTTTGTTAAGTTCTCAATCATGTCATTTCAATTTTGTTTAAGGTCTCGTGTAGTCCTTAGTTCGTAGAACTCTTTGTTAAGTTCTCAGTCTTGTCAATCAGAGAACTCTTTGTTAAGTTCTCAATCATGTCATTTCAATTTTGTTTAAGGTCTCCAGGTATTCCTTAGTTATCAGGGAACTCTTTGTTAAGTTCCCAATCATGTCAATTTTTTTTCAATTTTTGTCGTTTTTCTTTTCGCTTGAGAAGTTCGTTTCTCTTCTCATAGCATTTTCATTAAAATTGTTGTCAAAGTTATTTCGGTGACACGGTTATCCCCAGTGTTGTTAAAATCTCCTAGCTGTTGTGTTAAGGTATTCTGTTGATGCTTAGCAAGTTTTCTCTTCAAGTGTTGTTCCTTGACTCCGTAGTCAAGATATGTTATCTGTTTTCTGTTGTGGCATTGGTTTCATGAGGGCAAATTGGTTCTTCTAGTATTCAATCCTCTTCCACCTTGAACGTTCGAAAGTTGTCAATTTTTCTCACTTACCAGGTTTAAGATGATTGAATAGGGGCACCTGTCGCACCCCAAAATTTCCCCTTTGTCTTATCCCACTATTTTCAAGCAAAATGTCTATTTATTGTGATTTCAGAGGAATTCATGCTGAAGGTTTTTATGAAAAGTGGTAGGAAAAGAAAGGTTCAGTCTTGTTAACCGATATAATTCAAATGCAAGAGATTTCGAACAATTTTGAAGTTCGTTTGAGTTATCCGTCCGAAAAGGATTGCTTGTTTGGAATATGAAAAAAAAAGAGATATAATAATTAGTCATTTGGAAAGAAAAAAGAGAATTTCTTTTTTATTCGAGTTATTTGAATTCGGTGATTGAAATACCGTTTCTTGGTGTATGAAGTCGCTAGCAGAAAATAATTGCAAGAACTTATTCAGTTTACAGTGAATGTTGTGCATTTCAAGCGGAAATGTAAGGTTGGAAATCATAAGATTCAATACCGGAAAAGTTCTTATTATTGCATTAGAATTCAGTTACAAGTGTGGACTCACAAGTAAAGGATTTTTGTGCAAAATTCATGGAATCATTTCATACAAGGGTAGTTGGAATAATTTTGTTTGTTCCACGGAATTTCGTTTGAAAGGAAATTGTTCTTACAAATACCATGGCAAGAAGGAAAATATCATTCAATTGAGAAAGTTGTCCAAATTTATCATTCAAAACCTAACAAGTTTACAAGGGGACTTTTACATACTTTTTCTAAAGTAGATACAAGCATCCTAATTCTAATTACAAGTCTTAAAGGTTTTACACAGCAAAAAGAAATTCGGTCAAAGATGTATCCCAATTGTCATTCTATCCTCATTATTGCTATGCGAGTTTTCTTCATCCTCAAGTCTCCAAATGTTCGTCCTCCGCATCATTTACCTGCAAGCAAGAGAAAGAATGCATGATCAGTAGTTACACACTTGGATATAAACGTTAATGTCAAAAAAATTTCAACCTCATCATTAGGGTTAGCTATAGGAATCAGGTTTCGAAGGGTTAATCGTTGTTCAAGAGCAGTCAAAGCCTCAGAACCGAAGTTCCTTCATCGGCCGTTATCGTTACCTCCATTGCAAATCACAACAACTTCCGTTGTTGGTTCACAAAGGAGGTATAATTTGGAAATCAGAAGCATCATATTCCAAGTAAAGCAGCCCAACAAAACAATTATGTTTCAGCCCAATGCAAGAGAGACAAAAGTAGTTCCAACAGGCAGCAATATATTTAAATCCAACAGGGCAGCCAGCAGAGCAAATGAGTAAAAACAGAAACAATATTTTACCCCCAATGCTTGGTTATCAGCATAATGTAAATATTTTTCACCACAGCAGGATGTGTACACAGAAGTGACAAAGTGCCAAGGGTCAATTTTAAATAACACAGCAGAAAGTTTATGCTGAAAGAGGAAAAGTAAGTGTAATTGCAAGCAACATAATGCCACAGAGTGTGTTACCAATGAGGGACAGATGGGATTTACACAAGAATGATAACAAGGCCAATAGTAAGCAAGAAAGACCAAGGATGGTATCTGTTCTGATACAATGCAAAGACCAAGGATGGTATCTGTTCTGAAAATCCAAAAACCAAAAAAAGAGACATACCAGGAGCATCTGTTCTTAAAGGGAGGAGGAGACAACAAAGAAAAGGAGGAAGGATCTGTTCTTATCATTCAAAACCAGAACACAAAGAGAGTTCAGATTCAACCATCATCCAACTAAAAGAGAAAGAAGCATAGCATTCTATTCCAGAACCCAAAACCCAGAGTGCAGTATCTGTTCTTGAAAAACACTAGCAGCAAACCATCTCAAAACCGGAAAAAAACCAAAATCAAAAGCAGCATTTGTTCAAAGACCAACTGAACCCAGAAAACAAAATCCCAGAACACCAATCAAAAAACCCAAAACACAGCATTTGTTCTTATCAACAGAAATCAAAAACATAAGAAAACAAATAGCAAGCAAGACACTAATCATTTTCCCCTAGCCTAAACGCCTTCAGATTCAGCTTTGTTGCGTAAATTATGTTCTGACAATTCGAGAAAGAAGAAGGTTCAGGAAAGGTAATACCAGGATTCTTGAAAAGGTCATGATCCGCATCGCCTTTTTCTTTTCCATTTTCGCCAAATCAACAATCTGTCATGCAATCGAAATAAACACAAATCGAAAACAAACGACGTAAATCAAACAATAGAAACCGAAGCATGCAACAGAGATGAGGAAGAGAGATTTTCACTTCCGGTGAGACAGATCGCGAATCGCGGCCGTGAAGGAGAGAGAGGGGTCGATCGCGTGAGAGAGAGGGCCGCGATGGAGGACCGTGACAACGAGAGAGAGAGAGAATCGCAACGAGTGTGAGGAAAAAACCATGAGAGGACCGTTAGGGTTTCGGCGAGAGAAGGTGAGAACACGGGTGAGTGAGAGAGAGAAGAGAGTGAGATGTTTTTCCTTTTGCCCAATTTTTCTAAAAAAATATATTTTGTTTTCTTTTTTTTTTTTAAGTTACAAAAATGATATATAAAATAAATTTTATTTTATTTTCCTATTAAATCTGGTGGTGACAAGTGTCACCACCTCGTTTTTTAGATGATAAAATAAAAATCTGTTTTATTATTATATTTGTTATTGTTAAATAATTTTGGGTTAAATAAGTTTTTGGTCCCTCTAAAATATCCAATATTTGATTTTAGTCCCTCTAATAATTTCTTTCTAAGATTGGTCCCTTGAAAATTTTTCGTCGTCAAATTGGTCCCTAAAGTCAAAATCCGCAGTAACCGAAGAAAATTCGCAGAACTCGGATTTTGCCTTTAGGGACCAATTTGATGATTTAAAAATTTTCAAGGGACCAATCTTAGAAGAAAATTATTAGAGGGACTAAAATCAAATATTGAATATTTTAGAGGGACCAAAAACTTATTTAATACTAAAAAAGTGTAGTATTAAGCAAAATGTATGTGGGTATCATTCATTGTTTTGGAACCGTCAAGTGCTTTGGAGGAAGCATCGCACCCGTTCGCCAAAGACGCTGGAGGTGCATCAACCAAAGTTCGATGGTTTTCTTATCATACTGCCCGTAATCAAGACAATCGTGCTATTTTCGAACTTTCTATTTCATTTAATTTATTTCAGAATAATATTTTGTTGCGATGTAATAAATAGTTATTGGATCTGATGGTTTTTGTTTGACGACTTATCGATTAAACTATTAGCCGATTTTTCATCAAACAGAAAAAATCATCTCTAATAATTATTTAAATTTCCGATTGTATTGTATGGTATTTTTGTCTGTTTATTTACTCATTCAGTATTTATTCACCAATGTACACATTGCACACAACGAAAATTAAAATCAACTTGATTTCATCCTGATTGGCTCATATGCCGATTTCTTAAAGGGTCTCATGGTTAAGGATGGGCATGGCCATCCTTACGAGGTTGGTTAAAGCCCTTGTTGCTTTAATCGATCATAACCCGAAAACAACGTTGGTCTATATACCAATCACCATGCACCAGGGTCTCATGGTTGGGGATAGGAGCACCTATCCTCACGAGGTTAATTGAGTCCATATACTTGATTAACCATAACCCGCTTCCATTCCATCTCAGCACGCGTATCAGAATACTTTCGCAATTGGAATTTCAAACCTCGATCCAATGTCGAGTGCATTTTCAAAATTCTTTCATAAAGAAAACTCAAGTGTTTAAGCCGTTGGATGCTAGACTAATTGTTTAAACATTTGCAAAAAATGAACTTTGAATCTTTAAGTCGTTGGATGCTAGACTAATTACTTAAAGATTCCTAATAACGTGAAACTCGTTTCACTTCACTCTTTCATAAAGAAAAACTTTTTGGATGATAGACGACTCGTTGGGCATTGAGCTCATCTTGTTTCTAGTATTTGAATCGTAGGATGCTAGTCCTATTGTTCGGTACTTTTTCATCCGCATAAAAATAATTCAACTCACTCAAAACTTCTTTTATCGCTCATACGCGATCATTAAACTCTTTTCCGACAAAGAGTGTGCAATAGTCGTTTCAAATACAAGCGAGGACTTAAGCTTTTCAAACAAACAAAACAAGTCATAGCTCAAAGCATTTGAAACGTCTAAACGCACGATTTTTCTGATAAAATCAATGCAACCAATTAAAGCCTTTTCAAGAGGAACTACAGAGTTTTGACTTTCCCATTGCACAAGGGAATATGTAGGCACACGGTTCTGAAACCGTGCCAAACTCAAAATAATAACAAACAATTCTTTTTTCTTTTGGTATTCATAACTTAGCAATAAACACACACACAAACGCGTAGAATTAAATGGGTCCCATCGAGTACGATGGATGTAAGGGGTGCTAATACCTTCCCCTTACATAACCGACTCCCGATCCCACTTTTTTTGGTCACGTAGACCGCCTTATCCGCTTGTTTGGGGTTTTATCTATATTTTCCCGTTCTTTTTAGAACAAATAAAATTAGGTGGCGATTTCACTAGTTTTCGAGAATTAAAAGATTTTTGAAAATCGAGTTGCTTCAGTTTCCACATTCGTGTACCAGACCCCGTGCTAAAAAGGATCAAAGTCACTAACCAGTTACTCCACTACGTGCGTGCTAAGAGAAATGGCTTAATGTGATTGTGCTAGAACGAAACCGGGTGAAATAGGTACAAGAGACTGTAGGTAGAATTATAACAGAATTATTGGACAGTTTGTTTAAAATGGAAGTCTACGACTTAGCTTGTTGCTTGTGTCATTAGTGTATCGTTAGTGTTTTACTTAAGTATCGGTCAAACTAACGATTGATTTCCCGTAATTGTTTTGAAAACCAAAGGTATGTTATGCATGTGCGTCTGATAAAACTTGTTCGATTTTTATAAATGATTATTTGCTTGAGGACAAGCAAAGGTTTAAGTATGGGGGAATTTGATAACGAGAAATCGTATCGTGTAATTGCTACATTTTTACTTCGTTTTCATACTGCATTAATCCATTTAACTCCCGATTGTTTCGAGTTTTTATGTCTTTTGACAGGTACAACATGTCTCAAGTCAAATTAGCGGAAAACGATCATATGAAAAAAGTTAACACAAAAACTAGAAGAAATAAACAATTCTGCAAAGTTCTGCAGTTTTTAATGTTGTGACGGTCCTCACACATCACTTACGAACGTAACGCACTGCGTGGTGTCTTACGCCCGTCACCTTGGTGTAACGACCGTAACGCGCTAATTACATGAAGAATGCCCGTAACATACTGGTGACGACCGTTACACGCTTAATCCAACTTCATGAAGAACGTGAAGTGAAGACGTGGGCAACAAAAAGAAAGGAGTCTTCAGATACTCCTACAATCTCTCAACCTCAACAACGCCCAGTCTTCCTGGTTTTTCTCCACAACTCAAATGCAAAGCCCACATTCTTATTTTTTAACTGTCAATTTCTCCTCTATAAATATGAGAGACTTTGATGAAGAAAGTATAGAGTTTTTATTTTACAAATTTCTTGCGGAAGCTCTGCCGAATTCACGAACCATTTACCAGTTTTTGTTTTTCCTGTTGTTCTTGTTTTTATTTCCCTTTTACCATTTAATAGAAATTTCCAACATTAGGAAATTGCTATCTTAGTTAGAATTTATTTTTAGCCTCAGACTTCGTTTTTAGTTTCGATCCTGAAGGTTCCAATCTTGCCGACTTGTGGAAGAGGGAACTTGAGGAATAATATTATTATTCAGGTTTTAATTGCATTTAATTTAATTTTAAGTACAATTTGTTTATGTTCAGTTACTGTTATTATTTATCATGAATGCTTCACTGTTTTCTAATTATATTTTCTGTCTGTGTGTTTCAAGTACCATGGCTAGCTAAATTTCTAGAGTCGAGATGTGAAAATAGTAACTTAATGGATTAAATTGGTCCTAAGCTAAAATCTGAATTAACTTAATTTATGGCTGTGACTTTTTATAATTGAAATCAATCTTTTTGTTGCGAGAGTAAGAAAAGTAGAATAGGTTAGGATCAAGACCACGAAAGTGTGAGGTTTTAACCGGATAGCTAAAGTTAGGCATTTGAATTAAATACAGCGAGAGCGCTTTAAAACGAATTAGACTTTATCAAGTTTTCAAAGAGTATTTTCTAAACCCTTATGGGATAGCGAGAGCAGGCATAGGGCTTTAAGAGTATAATCCGAGATAAGACCACGAAAGTGTGAGTTGAGGGTTTTTAAACTGATAATTTCTACAGAACCATTTAAGTTAAGTATCTTTATATGCTTAGTTTCGATTAAATCCGCTTAGGTTCACTATATTACATACCGACCGTTTTATTATTATTTCCTTAATTCAATTTAGTTTCCCTCTACTTTAACTTTTAGAAACCAAACGTGACATCATCCGCCTAACCTAAACTAGCAAACTTTTATATCACTAGAGTGATTACAAAGTCCCTGTGGGTTCGACATCTTTTTATTACTACCGCGATAGAATGTGCACTTGCAGTTAAGATACCATTAGACACATTAGGTCGATCGCACATCAAGTTTTTGGCGTCGTTGTCGGGGACTTTGATTTAGTCACTATTGCACTCCTAAAGTAGCACTGTATAGACTAAGGCAACTATTTACTTTTCCCCTCTATTGTATGCCAAATACTCTCTCCCGAAGCGAGCCTTTGCATCTACAAATCAACGATATCGAGCGTTATCTCAGAGTAAGACGCCGAATTCAAGAATACCGTGATCTCAACAATCTTCCTCCGACTAAGCTTCCTGATATCTCAATCCCTGAGTTAATTGAAGAATCAAAGATGGCTGACGCACCAACTCCACCTCGTCCTCTTAAGGATTACGCAGTTCCTTCTCAAGCGGAACCTCACAACAGCATTGTCGCTCCTGCTATCGCTCGAAACGATTTCGAGCTGAAACCTTTGCTTCTTTCCGCCGTTCAGCAGAACCACTTTTCTGGATCTCCTACTGACGACCCAAACCTGCATCTGTCGGTGTTTCTGCAGTACGTAGACACTGTAAAAGTGAATGGTGTAAACCTCGAGGCGATACGATTGCGCCTATTTCCTTTTTCTTTAAGAGACAGAGCTCGAGCGTGGCTCCAATCTCTTCCTTCAAACTCAATCACCACATTAGGTCGATCGCACATCATCTCTCGTCAATTTTTATTTGATAATCTTATTTTTTTATGTCTTTTATTTAATAAAGTCAAATTTTTTATCCAAATCAAATTAATCAAGTATCTATTAATAGATTTTAAAAATGATGAATTTTGGTGAAAATAAAAATAAATACAAAATTGATTTATTATAAAATAATTTAATCCATGTAATTAAGATGAGATAAAAATTTAAACATTCACAACAACCAATAAGATTTTGCAAAATATTTTATGTGTCCACATTCCCTCTTCATTCAACATATTGAATGTTTTCAACACCAATTAATCCACCTCAGTTTCAACACTCAATTCAATACTTCATTGCAGCAATTCAAATATTTAATAATTGTTTCAACACCCATTATATATAGTCTAATACTAAACAAACAGAACTCTAGACTCCGTGATGTAACTCATCAACATCAAGCATAAACATTTTCTCTATTGCAGCAACAATTTTCCTCGGAATATCTTCAGACATATTGTTATCATTTTGATTAACATGATTTGTAACCATAAAAGAAAGCAATATAAAGAATCATATAGAAGCATGTAAACAAAAAAGAAACAAAAGACTCACATAGTAGAGCAGGGAAGAGGCTATCGTTCAGATATTCGAAAACAAATGTTCCATTTTGGCCATCATAAATTCCAACAAAAAATTGAATTGTTACCAATCTCAATCTGGCTGAAATGGAGAATTGATCCTACATACGTGATTACCAAGATTTACTTCAATAATATTTACCTAAAGTGGTCGAAAATGATTTATGTGATTGCATGTTAAAATTATAAGTTAAGAAATAATAAAAATATGACTGAAATTATATCCATGGAAGCACACCCCTAAAATTATTTGTGTTTGCATTGTGAGAGTTTGTAAAACTTTTGTTTTATAAAAATTTAGATAAATTTGTGACATGCACTTTTGTGGCATGTGCATCTGAATGATTTTTGGGAACAATTATGTATATCAATCAAGAGAGTATGTGAGAGAAAAAATATGTAAGATGGGTGTGAGATAGATAGTTTAAGTTTGAGAGGAAAATATGTAAGGTGGATGTGAGAATGTGTGTTGAAGGTTATTTACCGTATGAAAATATTTGCACGCGAAATAGTGAAAAATGTGCTATGTGAAATTATGTGAATGAATAATCTCCCCCTTAAATGAAAAAAATCTCTATTTATAAACTTAAAAATATAGAAAAGGAAATGATTCAAATTAATTTTAAATATTTATTTATATTGATTTTATATCATAAGTTATTTTGTTTGTCCATTAAGATAAACAAAATGCTTAAATTAGCTAATCAATATGAAATCATTTCTTTTTTAGATTTTTTTGCTATAAAATACATAAAATAATAAATTAAAATAAAAAATAATATATTTAAAAAATGCAATTATATAAAAAATGAAAAATTAAACTAACATGCTATTTTTTTGTAATTTTCTGAATAAAATAAAATAATAGAAATCAAACTAAAGTTAGTAACAAAAATGGAAGAAAAAAAAAGGTTAGAAGTGGAATAAATGAGATAATAAACCAGTATGAGCATGTAAGAAGTGAAATAAAGTCACAAAAATCTGCTTGGGCAAGCGCTTTTCCGAAATCGGAGCGAAAAAGTCAACTTCTCGGAATCAATTTAGAATCGCATGGTTGCTTGCAAAAACGTCAACGAATTCAAAAATGTGATCGGTTTTAATTAATTCCGAGTGGAAGCAGCATTTTTTGGTCCTTAAAGTGATGGGTCAGCAACTCCGTTTAGGCACGTTGCACTTGAAATTTGGTTCTGAAACCTTCAAAAATGGTTTTAGAACGTGCCAAAATGTTAGGGACATGTACCAAATTTCGATGCACAAAAACGCCTAAAAAGGCTTATGGAACAACAAAATTCATGTACCGAATTAAGTTCCAATTCACTTTTGTTTTGATTTTGAAATGTGAAATGAATTGGAATTTAATTCATGTACATGTATTCAAAAACTCAAAACAAAATAAGATGCAAGTTATGTACAAGTTTGAATCAAAATGAATGCAAAAATGTGTATGAAAATGTATGTTCATTTGCACATGTAATGGTGTTTCGATGAATGAAATGCAAGTGAATGACATACAACATGTAATCAATGCATGCTTAATCATATATCGAAAGATAATGATTCGATATCTGACCTTGAATTACTAAACAACGGAGTTCAAGGCGCCATTGATAAGGCGACTTTATCTCAAGTGAGAAATAATATAAAATGCAACGTCGCGTGACAAGGCGGTACATTTTTGACATTCTTGATTACTATACATAGTTGTGACTGAAACACATTTATATGTGCATGCTACGAAAGTGAGTGTCACACATCGTTATCTAATTTTCTATAAAAAAGCTTAAAACTTCTCACAATTCGAACATGAATAGTTTCAGGGGAGCGTCTTAATGGATGATCTTAAACTTAGTCCTATTTTTAATCATTCTTAATTTACAATTTCAGTATGCAATCAAACAAACCATTTTCGATCACTTTAGGTAAACACAGTTGCAATAAGAATTGGTAATCACATATCTCTCTCTATGGGATCAATACCTTTTACTACATGACACAACTGTGCACCTGCGGTTTATATACATCAAGTTTTGGCGTCGTTGCCAGGGAGATATTAAATATCGAAATTTTGTTTCAACGCCATTTAGACTAAACCACTTTTATTTTTCTGTTTTTATTTTCTGCTAAAAATATCCATTTTCAAAATGATCATGTCCTGAGAGTGAATCCAAGAGATGTAAAATTATGTGAACAATAGACATAAAAATCCTTACCCCATTACCTATAATCTAGATTAGATTAATCATCCAAATTGTTTCTACAATAACCATCCCCACTATACTGAGGAACCATAAAATTTTCAACGATTCAACCTTAAAATGTCAATAGAGAAATTTATTGTGACGCAAGCTTGCTCTAATTTGGAATCTATGATGAAGAGTTTTGAGTCAACTCAAACTCTCCACAATAAAGAGTTTAAAAACCAAATTCTCCATACTAGTTATCATACCCTAATTTTGCCCCTTGTTCACTTAATTCATTCACCATGGTATTTGCATCATCTCATACAATAAACTCAAGGCCCAAAGTCAACAAGGTGTTGATTTAAGATAGAAGACCAATCTTGCTGCTTCTATACATTTTTCATGCATAATTTATTCATCTCCTGACAAAATGTCAATAAAAGGTTGGTTAAGAGTTTGCTTGCATCCATTAATCATTCACGTCATGCATGACACAAAGGGTTTGAAGGAATTGAAAAAGATTTTGAAGGAATTGATCTTTGGCACTTGAGGTGATCACATCTGGCTTTTTGACGAGAAATACAACAATCACAACGAGAACTTGAGGTGATCACATCTGGCTTTTTGTCGAGAAATACAACAATCACTACGATATCATTATGATAACCGCACCTTCCACCCCTACGAACCACCAAAAGCTCACTATAGCTTATATTTTTTCTTCTTGTTGCAATCTCTTGAGTAATCCCCACAAGTCTCTTTGCAATTCCCTCCAACAAAAACACAACATGCCATGTCATAAGTAAAGTAACTAACCAAACCAAGAGCTAACAAACATAATAAAAGGAAAAATAAGTACTTTGCAGTACTTGGAAGGATGAGACTAAAGTGAAATGCGCCCGCTTCAAATATGCATTTTCTATACATCTGCTCGCCTCGCTTACCCCTACAACATGCAATGCATCATTATGATTATTGCAACCGAAAAAGTAGGAGTCGTAACCACTACTTATTTGTCCTAAGGACGGGAATAGAACGAAATAAAGCCCTAATTTTATCATTTTCTGCTAATAACTGAAACTACTATTTTTCTTGCTACTTAAATCATTTCCTCTGCTATTATATTTTTCTGTTATTAATCTGCTACTACTTGACCTCTAATACTATTTTGCTAAATTATTCAACTGCTATCTATCGCTAACAATATCTTCTGCCATTCATTTAACACCTTTCTTCTATTGCCATTAATTAAATACTGCTATATTACTATTAGTAACTTTCTGTTACTATCCTGTTATTATTTTCACTATTTACAACTTACAGCTATTAACCACTTCCATTATAATTTCTACTGAGTTATTTATTTCTTAATGTCACCCTGCTACATATTCCTGTTAAATCGTTTTCTTCTAAAAACAACTAATATTGTCACTAGCCACTTTACAATATCTCTATTAATTACTTAACCTTCGCTAAATGTTCCAACCATATATTGATGTATTTTACTGCTAACTAGTATACTACAAAAATCTACTGCCACATAATAACCTTATAATTTTCCTTTAACTAATGCAGTCATAGAGTACTTGGGGTTAACTTATACTGAATCAATTATGACATGGGAATAAACAAGAAGCAAAGTGCCAAAGAAATGCATTGTGCCCCTCGGCACACCCCTCTCTTCACAATGGTGTCGTTCGACACCCTCTACCATGCCCCTCAACATGCTCTCCATAAACACATGTGTCGATCGACACTTCCCTTCCTACAACCATATCGTTCGGCATGCCTTCTCTGTCTTCAACGCAACGCCCAAAAATACTTCCCTCGATTATGAGTTTCAGGCCAACCATATAGAACACATCAACGTAACAATCATATCAACACATAAATAATTTCCAATGACAGATCATCGATTAATTTATGCAACATTATCAAAACAACATAATGGTGATAGCTTATGTGACACCCCAAAATAATACAATAATTAAATACTTATGATTTTTAATTAATTATTTAATTGAGAACATAATTTATTTAATATGTTGGATTATTAAGATTAATGATGGAATTAATTGGAGGAGAAAATGATATTATTTTATTTATTTATAATTAAAAGGAAATAAGAGGAATAAAAGGAATGAAATAAGGAAAAGAAGGAAAATAGATTCATTTTTGGAGAAACAAGGCTACGTAGAAGTGAGAAGAGAAGGAAAGAAGGAAAAGACCTAGGAGCGTCAGAATCTCGAAGAAACCACCAGGTAAGGGGTGATTTCGACTGATTATGGTGTATTATAGATTTTGATGTTCATAATATAGGTTATAGCATGTAGGAATTTGAATTTGTGAAATTCTAGGGTTCTGCCTTAATTTTTCTAAAAATTTTCAAAACTTCAAAAATTCATAACTTTCAAACCGTAAGTCCGTTTTGAGCGCCGTTTTGGACGTTATTTCCTAAATTCAATGCTCTATCTTATGAAATGAAAATATTTTAGAAATTTGAAATTATTTTGGGAATGGGGTATAATTTCGAAAGATGATGATTATTAATTAACACATGAAGATGTATGTGTAGCAGATGTACTTGGTGATGAGGATACTGATAATGTGTAGGTGAAATAGCATGGTTATGCTATTGTTTTGATGTATGCATGATTGGTTGGATATCAGGATTGATTGTTTTGCATGTTTATGCTGATTTAGATGTATGCATGATTTTTGATGTATCATGTTGATTTTGATGATTCAGTTATGTTAAATGAATGTAAATACATAGACTGATTAATGTTGCATGCTATTGATGTGCGTGCATATGCATTATTTTGGTGAAGTTAATTCCCATTGTGCGGAATTTGACTTGGATTGCCGATAACCGATACCCGAGTGAGGATGGGTGGTTAGGCTGGATTCGTGTCCGAGTGGTTATGGACGAATCGATGGAACTGTATCCGAATGATGATGGATCAGTGTTGGGTGACTTGGTCACGAAGTCGGTACCGCATGCATTGAGTCTGCATTAGTGTTTGCATAGGATTGTAACATGCTAGGATGTCTTCCAGTGTTGCAATGCCTTTATTGTTGATTGATGATGCATGATGAATTGTATGACTATGATTGTGTATTGGATTCTGATTGGTATTAAGTGGTGGAATAATATGCTTGTATTATATTATTGATTGAGAGATTTATAATATGCTTTAATTATGAGAAGTCTCACCCTTACTTTACCATTTCAGATTAAATTAGCAGCTGAGGAGTCGGTGAGGATGGCTCTAGAGCTTATCTCATAGTCCGTGTGTCAGTGTCATGCTCTGATTAGATTGTAACACTGGGGAACGATTAGTTAGGAGAATCTTTATTGTTTAACAGTTTTGGATTTGAATTTCCTCGAGAACTATAATGTTTGTTAAATTTTGATTTTCTGTATTTCCGCTGTGTAAGACATGGTCTTATAATGATTGAGTTGTTAGATGATGATCCTCAGTGTAGCATGGCTACTGTTTGATGAAGGTTTATATTATTTATTAATTGTGACATCCCGTGATTACCGTGTTAAACTCTGATTAGAGATGAATTAAATGTTATTTTAATTAATATATTCGGGGTATGTAGATGGGGTGTTACAATAGTGGTATCAGAGCATAGTCGGTCTTGTCTTGTGTCGTTATCCCTTTAGTATGCGACTAGTGTGAAGTGACATTGTCGATACTTGTGTGCTGATGTAGATGGTTTTGTTATTTTTACAGAACAATGGCCGGAAGAGGTAACAGAAGGAATGATGCTGCTATTGTTGAGGCTTTGGGAATGTTGGCTGGAGTGCTCGGAGGGGGCCAGCAGGGAGCTGTGATTGGTGCTGACAGACAATTGGGGAATTTTCAGAGGAACAATCCTCCATTGTTTAAAGGTACACATGATCCCGAAGGTGCTCGAAATGGTCAAGGAGATCGAGAGGATCTTGAGTGATTGACGTGTAGAAGAGTCAAGGTGAGATATGGAACTCACATGTTAGCCGAGGAAGCTAATGACCGTGGGTTGCTACCGTAATCGAATCGAAGAAGATGGTGTTGCGTTGAATTCCGTGTTTAGAGAGTTTTTCGAGGAGGTATTTCCGAGGATGTCGAGGTAAGAAGGAGATTGAGTTTCGGAGCTCAAGCAGGCCATAAGACCGCCTGAGTATGCCTCAAATTTTCGAAAGTTAGCAAGTATTATGCTCATTATCCTAACGATGCGTATGGAGAGTTTTCCAAATGTATCAAGTTTGAGAATGGTTTACGTGACGAGATTAAGCAGGTATTCGTATCGCCGATCCAAGATTTTCCGATCCGTTGATTGTAGTAGGATCTTAGAGGAGGATCTTGCTAACACTAAGTCAAATGCTCGAGGGTATGTGGATAGAAAAGGTAAACAACAGATGGATCGTGGTAAGCCTTATGATAGGAGTATTCAGAAGTCCAGTGGTTGGAAGAAATCTGGTGGAGGAGACTCTAGTTCTTCCACTAGGTGCTATAAGTGTGGTGAGACAGGACATCGTATGGTGGACTGTAAGAGCAATGATAAGAAGTGTTTCAAGTGTGGGAAGTTCGGTCATGTGGCCAATGATTGCAGAGTAAAGGTAGTGACTTGTTACAACTGTGGTGAAGAGGGTCATACTCGTCCTCAGTGCCCAAAACTCAAGAAAGAGCAAGCTGGTGGTAAAGTGTTTGCATTGTCTGGATCAGAGACAAAACTAGATGATCGGCTGATTAGAGGTACATGTTTTATTAACGGCATACCTTTGATTGCGATTATTGATACTGGAGCTACGCATTCTTTTATTGCGTTAGATTGTGCTAAGAGATTGAATTTGGAAATTTCTAATATGGATGGAAGTATGGTTATTGATACTCGCTTCGTTCGACTACTTCATATGTTTGTAGAAATTGTCCTGTTGTGATTTTTGATAGGGTTTCGTATGGATTTAGTGTGCCTACCGCTAGAACAACTTGATATCATCCTTGAATGAATCGTTGGAATTCAACCAGTTCATATCAACTGCTTTGAGAAGACGGCCATTTTTCCCAAGAGGTTAAGATTGAAAATGAGATTATGTCACCAAGGATGAACTTAGTGAAGGATGGTGCATTGTGTTTATGTTGTATCTCGCGATAGCGGAAGGGAAAGCAAAAGGTGATGGATTGCAAGAGGAATGAATTTCCAGGTGTTTCCTAAGACGTTAGTGAATTGCCACCGAGAGAGAGGTAGAGTTTACTATAGATTTGATTCTCGAACTAGTCCGTGTCGATGGCGCCTTATCGCATGTCGGCATCTCGAATTGACCGAATCAAGAAGCGCTAGAGGAATTGCTTGAGAAGAAGTTTATTCGCCAAGTGTTTCGCCGTGTGCTCCGTGTTATTGGTTAAGAAGAAGGAAGGTTCAATGAGGTTATGTGTTGACTACCGACATTGAATAAGGTTACGATCAAGAATCGTATCCTTGTCGAGAATTGACGATTTGATGGATCAACCGTTGGAGCTTGTGTATTCAGAAGATTGATCCGAGATCCGGATATCATCGATTCGTGTGAAGTCGGAGGATATTCAAACCCATTAGAACGAGGTATGGGCATTATGAATATTCGCTATGCCGCTTGGAGTTACTAATGCACCGGTGTTTTCATGGAGTATATGAACAGGATATTTCATCCGTATCTCGATAAGTTCGTCGTGGTGTTCATTGACGACATTCTAATTTATTCGAAGAGTGATGAGGAGCATGCAGAGCATCTCAGAGTTGTATTGGAATTGTTGAAAGAAAAGAAGCTTTATGCAAAGTTGTCCAAGTGTGAATTCTGGTTGGAGGAAGTAAGTTTTCTTGGCCATGTAATTTCCAAGAATGGGATTGCTGTTGATCCTACGAAGGTAGAAGCGGTGTCTCAGTGGGAAGCGTCGAAGAATGCTTCGGAGATCCGTAGTTTTCTGGGTCTTGCAGGTTATTATCGAAAGTTTATAGAAGGATTTTCCAAACTAGCATTGCCGTTGACTAAGTTGACCAGGAAGGGTCAGGTGTTTGTTTGGGATGTTGAGTGTGAGAAAGGATTCCAAGAGCTGAAGAGGAGGTTGACAAGTGCTCCGATCTTGATTTTGCCGGATCCGACTAAGTCTTTTGTAGTGTATTGTGATGCATCGCTGATGGGATTAGGTGGTGTATTGATGCAAGATAAGCAGGTGGTGGCTTATGCTTCGCGACAACTGAAAGTGCATGAAAGGAATTATCCGACTCATGATTTGGAGTTGGCAGCTGTTGTGTTTGTTTTGAAGTTGTGGAGGCATTACTTGTATGGTTCTCGTTTTGAGGTATTTAGTGATCATAAGAGCCTGAAGTATCTCTTTGATCAGAAAGAGCTGAACATGAGGCAGAGAAGATGGTTAGAATTCTTAAAGGATTACGATTTCGGTTTGAATTACCATCCTGGTAAGGCGAACGTTGTTGCAGATGCTTTGAGTAGGAAGTCATTGCATATGTCGATGTTGATGGTCCGTGAATTAGAATTGGTTGAACAGTTCAGAGATCTGAGTTTGGTTGTGAAACTACTCCGAATAGTGTGAAATTGGGTATGTTGAAGCTGACCAGTGGTATTCTGGAAGAAATTAGAAATGGACAGAAGTCTGACGTCGGTTTAGTTGATAAGTTGACGTTAATCAACCAAGGCCAAGGAGGTGAATTCAGAATTGATGAGAATGGTGTTATGAGATTTGGTGATCGGGTGTGTGTCCCGGATGTTGCTGAGATCAGGAAAAACATTTTAGAAGAAGGACATCGTAGCGGGTTGAGTATTCATCCCGGTGCTACTAAAATGTACCATGATTTGAAAAAGTTGTTTTGGTGGCCGGGAATGAAAAAGGAGATTGCTGAGTTTGTGTATGCTTGTTTGATTTGTCAGAAGTCGAAAATCGAGCATCAGAAACCGTCAGGGTTGATGGAGCCGTTGTTTGTTCCAGAATGGAAGTGGGATGGAATCTCGATGGATTTTGTGTCTGGGTTACCGAGAACAGCTAAGAATTGTGATTCTATCTGGGTGATTGTGGATAGGTTGACGAAATCTGCTCACTTTATTCCGATAAGAATGGATTATCCGATGGAGAGGTTAGCGTAATGTATGTCGAGAAGATTGTGAGTTTGCATGGTATTCCGCCTAGCATTGTGTCGGATCGAGATCCGAGGTTTACATCTAAGTTCGGAGGATTGCAAGAAGCTTTGGGTACTAAGCTGCGTTTAAGTTTATCATCCGCATGATGGTCGACGGAAAGAACGATTCACCGTTGGAAGATTTGCCGAGAGCTTCAGGTGTTGTGAGAAGGGTGGAGCTTGGGATAGTTATCTACCGTTGATTGAATTTACCTACAACAATAGCTTTCACCGAGTATTGGTATGGCTCCGCTTGAGGCATTGTGTGGTAGGAGGTGTCTGACACCATTGTGTTGGTATGAAACCGAGAGAGCGTGATTGGACCGAAATTGTTCAGAAACTTGAAAAGATTAAGATGATTCAGAGAAGATGAGGACTTCTCGAGTCGCCGAAAAGTTATCATGATAAGAGGAGGAAAGACCTTGAGTTCGTGAAGGAGAGCATGTGTTTATGCGGTTACTCCGATGACGGTATTGGTCGAGCTTTGAAGTCAAAGAAGTTGACTCACGATTTATTGGTCCTTTCGGATTACCAAAGAGTTGAAGGTTGCATATCGATTGCTTTGCCGCCGCCACTTGCAAATCTGCATGATGTTTTCATGTGTCTCAACCGAGGAAGTACATTGCTGATCCGTCTCATGAGATTCGTAGATGATATATGTACGAGAGAATTTAATCGTGGAAGCAGATCATGAATTGAGGATCGAAGTTGAAACAGCATGAGGCAAAGAGATTGCATTGGTAAGAGTGGCTTGGGGAGGACCAGCTGATGGAAATGTTACTTGGGAGCTGGAGAGTCAGATGAAGGACTCGTATCCCGAATTATTCGTCTGAGGTATGTTTTCGAGGACGAAAACTCTTTTAAGTTGGGGAGAGTTGTGACACCCCAAAATAATACAATAATTAAATACTTATGATTTTTAATTAATTATTTAATTGAGAACATAATTTATTTAATATGTTGGATTATTAAGATTAATGATGGAATTAATTGGAGGAGAAAATGATATTATTTTATTTATTTATAATTAAAAGGAAATAAGAGGAATAAAAGGAATGAAATAAGGAAAAGAAGGAAAATAGATTCATTTTTGGAGAAACAAGGCTACGTAGAAGTGAGAAGAGAAGGAAAGAAGGAAAAGACCTAGGAGCGTCAGAATCTCGAAGAAACCACCAGGTAAGGGGTGATTTCGACTGATTATGGTGTATTATAGATTTTGATGTTCATAATATAGGTTATAGCATGTAGGAATTTGAATTTGTGAAATTCTAGGGTTCTGCCTTAATTTTTCTAAAAATTTTCAAAACTTCAAAAATTCATAACTTTCAAACCGTAAGTCCGTTTTGAGCGCCGTTTTGGACGTTATTTCCTAAATTCAATGCTCTATCTTATGAAATGAAAATATTTTAGAAATTTGAAATTATTTTGGGAATGGGGTATAATTTCGAAAGATGATGATTATTAATTAACACATGAAGATGTATGTGTAGCAGATGTACTTGGTGATGAGGATACTGATAATGTGTAGGTGAAATAGCATGGTTATGCTATTGTTTTGATGTATGCATGATTGGTTGGATATCGATTGATTTTTTGCATGTTTATGCCGATTTAGATGTATGCATGATTTTGATGTATCATGTTGATTTTGATGATTCAGTTATGTTAAATGAATGTAAATACATAGACTGATTAATGTTGCATGCTATTGATGTGCGTGCATATGCATTATTTTGGTGAAGTTAATTCCCATTGTGCGGAATTTGACTTGGATTGCCGATAACCGATACCCGAGTGAGGATGGGTGGTTAGGCTGGATTCGTGTCCGAGTGGTTATGGACGAATCGATGGAACTGTATCCGAATGATGATGGATCAGTGTTGGGTGACTTGGTCACGAAGTCGGTACCGCATGCATTGAGTCTGCATTAGTGTTTGCATAGGATTGTAACATGCTAGGATGTCTTCCAGTGTTGCAATGCCTTTATTGTTGATTGATGATGCATGATGAATTGTATGACTATGATTGTGTATTGGATTCTGATTGGTATTAAGTGGTGGAATAATATGCTTGTATTATATTATTGATTGAGAGATTTATAATATGCTTTAATTATGAGAAGTCTCACCCTTACTTTACCATTTCAGATTAAATTAGCAGCTGAGGAGTCGGTGAGGATGGCTCTAGAGCTTATCTCATAGTCCGTGTGTCAGTGTCATGCTCTGATTAGATTGTAACACTGGGGAACGATTAGTTAGGAGAATCTTTATTGTTTAACAGTTTTGGATTTGAATTTCCTCGAGAACTATAATGTTTGTTAAATTTTGATTTTCTGTATTTCCGCTGTGTAAGACATGGTCTTATAATGATTGAGTTGTTAGATGATGATCCTCGTAGCATAGCTCGTTTGATGAAGGTTTATATTATTTATTAATTGTGACATCCCGTGATTACCGTGTTAAACTCTGATTAGAGATGAATTAAATGTTATTTTAATTAATATATTCGGGGTATGTAGATGGGGTGTTACAGCTTACACCCATAACAACAACTTTTTACATAACAACAACAACAACAAAATTTCACACATAATCAATCATACACGCACGATAATCTCATATAAATTGATTCCCACATAAAATTCATCATACAAACCATTAGAAAGTCATAACCCCACCCTTACCTTGAATTGGAGGTCGCTCTATAACTGTTCGATTGCACCTAGATTTTTGCCTTTTTCCCTTTTTCTCTTCTAGATCAGAATCAAAAGTTGAAAATTTTCCTAAATATACAACTACAGTGCGACGATGATATCTCTCAACTCATACCTTATTTTGAAGATCCCAACGGTCAAAAGTTAGATATAGGTGTTGCGATCCTACCCTCAAAATTTGAGCACGATCCAACGATTAACGAATCGGGATCGTCGATTTAGTGAGGCTGCTGCAAGAAAAACGGGAATGAGTTTCTCTCCTCTATTCTCTCTTCTCTGTAACTTCCCCCGATCAATTCTCCAACTTTTTCTCCATTAACCTAACTCCCTTTATTTAACTTAACCCTATTTCATTGTTATTATTAATCCATTGGGCCTAACTTCCACACCCCACTTCTACTACCACCAACCATTAATTAAGCCCATATAATAAATCTAGTATTATTCTCATACTATTTCTACAACTTAATCCACCAAATAATCAACTAACAACATGACAATTTAAATCAATATTTCCCAACATTAACAATTAATTCAAAAATATTTAATTAAATATCGGGTGTTACATTAGACACCCTTTACCTCCCTTGTACTCACGGGGACCCCATTAGTTCTAAGGTTTAGGTAGGAATTACTTGTGTTATTATTGCTATAAGTGTTGAAAAAGTTTTTTTTTTTAGTTAGGGGACTCACCTTGGGTTTTAAGGCGCGTATCCTCTTATGAGAAAATCATAGTCCATTTCATAGTTGACACATTTAAAATTTGATTTGAAAGCAATTGCTATTTAATCCTTTTTTAAAAGTATCTTGAATTTTTATTTAAGTTCATAAAAATTATATTTTTAAGTTGGTCAGCTATTTTAAGTTTGATTTGAAATTTCGAAAAGAATTTGATAATTTAGAAGAAAAAATGCATTATTTAATGTTTTGAATTGAATAATTAATTGGTGAGGCATTAAGCCAACCTATTAAATACTCGAGGATGTGAAATCTTTTTATTTGCTAAAAATATTGGGAGTTAAATTGACTTGCAAAAGTGCTTCTTTTATGTTATAGTATTGTTTATCTAAAAGACTAATTGCAGTTTTTATATTTTTATTAATGTTTTTTTAGAGTTTTTGTATACTAGCTAATTCAAAACAAAACCTAGGTTGAAAACTAATTACAAACCTAAATACAATTAATTAAATGTTAAACTAAAAAAGGAAATCAAGAAAACTAGGGTGGTTTGAGATTAATAGAAGAAAAGGGCTTAATAACCACCCAATATTTCTAAAACTTTAAGAGCACCCACATCTGTGGGTTCCTCACAAATATTAATAATGTTGTGTCAGAATTTTCAAAAAATATTGTGCAAGGAATTGAAAAATTGTGCAGAGGTGCGCACTGTGGTAATATGGGACATGTGTGGTTTTTTTCTATTTTAATCAAGGGTTAATAGCTATTTACCCCCTGCAATATAGGCGAGTTTTGATTTACCCCCCTGTAAAAATATTTTTTTTAATTACCCCCCTATAATCCCCTATAATTTTTGGGACCCCCTTAAGCGTGTAAAAATCAGGGTGGTAAATCAAAAATATATATTTTTCAGGGGGTAATTTTTACACCTAGGGTGCAAAAGACTTAGAATTTTAACATTTTAAGGGGGTTCTATGAAGGAATCTACATAACATAAGGGGGGTATTGAAAAAATAACTTTACCAGGGGGTAATCCTAAACTCGCTAACATTACAAGGGGGTAAAGTGTATTTAACCCTTTAATCAATAATGTATTGAGTTTGAGTATATTTTGATACTAATGGGACTTAATTTAAAATATTAAGTCGGTGGTATGGATATTTGAAAAATATAATGAAGTGATTTAAATAATTAAAAACTATAAAAAAAATATAATTAATTAAATAGAGTCCAATTATATCATCAATTTAAATGAAAGTGGATGCTCTAATATGAATCTATGATTAATAAATAAATAAATAAAGTCAAGACCCAAAGTCAACAAAGTGTTTTTTAAGCTAGAAGACCAATTTATTTGCTTCTATACATTTTCATTTATAATTTATTCATCTCACGACAAAAAGCTAATAAAAGGTTGGTTAAGGATTTGCTTGCATCCATTAATCATTCACGCCATGCATGACATAAAGGGTTGGTTAAGGATTTGCTTGCATCCATTAATCATTCACGCCATGCATGACATAAAGGGTTTCACGTTATTTTAGCCACATCACACATCATACAGTTTAGTACATTTTTCATTTATACTATCATCCTTTTAGAATCATGTAGTTTAAAAGATAGAATTTCAAAAAGTAAAGTTTAAGTTGAACAAATGGTTGCGCATGATGCGTGTTCTGAACAACTGTCGTGTGATGGGTGGTCGATCGGTGTCGTTCGATCATGTTAGTTTAACAAAGCTCATTTCCAACACCATGACATTCACGTTTTTGTTTGCATTGTATTGTATGATTTCGGCCAATGTTTTGTTTCACTCTGCTTCTGCCGTCATTGACATTGATATGATTGCTTCTGTGTTGGTTTTTGAATGTCATGATCTAAACTTTTGTTGATGTTTATGGAGGATGTGTTTGTGGATTTTGAAAATTTTAAATGTTTATTGGAAACTTTGGTTTGAGAAAGGTATACGGTGAAAAGGTTTGGAAATTCCATTTAGTGTGAAATTTGGAAATTAAAAACGTGAACCTAGACAAAGGAAATTCAGATTTTTTTGTGGGCCAAAAATTATAAAGAATAAGGATCTGTTTGGTTCAACGAAGGGGAGAGAAGAGATTTTAATAAAAGGGAGGAAATAGAAGGAAGGGAAGGGGAGATATTTTAATTAAAAGTATGTTTGGTTCAAAAGAAGGAGAGAGAAGGGGAGAAAGAATTTTTAATCAAAAATATGTTTCGTTCAAGAAGGGAGGAGAAAGATTTTAAAACTAATTTACTTTTTAACCCTTAAAATAGTATACCACTCATGCGGCTAAATAAAGTAAAAACGTGATATCCACACAAAAATAAATTTGTCAACTCATAAACAACATAGATAATCAAACACAAAATATTTAATATTTCAAATACTTTAAAGTATATTAAAACGTACATAAAATATTGATATATTTCGTACAATAATCATATGATTCGTAATCATATGAATCATTTTATCATCTTGATGATCCATCTAATCCTATAAAATATTTATAAAATTAAATTTTAAATAATATGTATATATATAGACATGTAATACGACAAATAACTTATAAAACATTCAAATTTTTATAAAGAAAGTAATAAATAAAAATGAATAAAATAAAAATCATGAAAAAATAAAGAAAATTGAGTTAGCATGTTAATAAATGAATAATGAAATTTCCGTAAAAAAAATGGAGGAATTCTAATAAGAGGACAAAAATTAGCGTATAATACATATCAAAAATAATTTAGAATTTTAATAAAAATGAGGGTAATTTTGTCAATATAAAAAATTGATTTTATCATGACTCATCCCCCTCCCCTCCAAATCCCTCAAATATGGGGGGAACGAAAAATTGCTCCAGCAAGGAATATGATTACCTCTCATCCCCTCACCTCCCCTCATAAAAAATTGAATCAAATATACTTAACTTAAAATATTTTCTCTCCTCCTCCCCCCTCCAAAACCCCTCAAGTAAACGAACCCTAAGGATTTTTGTTGGCTAAATATTATTTTTTGTCCCTTAACTTTTACTCGGGGTCCATTATGGTTCCTTAATTTTTAAAAAGTTCAAATCAATCATTTAAGTCTTAAAAACGAAGCAAGTAGGTCCTTTCCGTCTAAATATATATCAATTATGGCGTTAACTTTTGTTGTTGTGGCAAGTGACATGTAAAATTCAATTTTTGTGATCGATATAACGACACAAAATCCGACACTAAGTAAATTTTTTTGAATTTTAATATATTTTTCATCATTAGTAAAAGTGTTAATAATAAATATTTTTTGTAAATAATTTAAAAAAAGTAATAGTAATATATATAAAAAAGAGTGAGACATGTGATCAAGCTGTGTGTTGGGAAACCTTCTTCTTCATTCTTTGTGATTCAAACAAACTGAATCCATTGATGTTTGTCTCGTACCCTCCGTTTGAATCGTCTCTATTTCATGTTTTTGTGTTTTTTCGTCGAATCATCATCTCTGTTATGTCGCGCCGCTTACTATGCATGTTTCTAGAGCTGGAAAAACGGGCTATCCGGTCCGCTTCGAGCCGACCCGTGACGAATTCGGGCCTTTGGGGGGTCGGGCTTAAAAGCCCGGAACTTAAACGGGCTACAGCTTTGTTGTCCAAGTCCGGCCCTTCACGGGCTTTAGTTATTCGGGTCGGCCCGAATAATATTTAATATTTTTCTAAAAAAAAATTAATTAATTAATTAATAGACAATAAATTAAAAAATTAAAATATATATGACTATTGATCACTAAAAAGTATAAATCAATTATATTCATAAAATCTAAAATAAAATATCATAAACCTAAATTATTTTAATTAAATAATCAAGATTCAAGTTGAGATATTAGTAGTGTAATGTATTATAAAATAGATATTAATTATATAATGTATTATAGTTTTTATTAAAATGGACATTACTAGAAAAATGTATTATAAAATGGACATAGATATTTTTATTAAAAAAATAATATGGACATTAATTGTATAATGTATTATAGTTTTTCTAAAAAAAATAGAAAAAGTTAAATAAGTGGGCTACTCCGAACCCGGTCGGGCTAGCCTGATTAACACCGGGCTTTTAACAAGTCGGACTTAAAAGTCCGGATGATAAACGGGCTCTAATTTTTTTTATTAAAGTTCGGATTTTTTTGACGGACTTTTGGGCCGACCCAGTTAATTCGATCCGTTTTGCCAGCTTTACATGTTTCTAGGTTCTTCGCCGGAAATCTGGATCCCCACACCGTTGTTTCGATTCTAGAACTTTGTTCTTCGCCGATCTCTCGCCAGAAATCATTTTGGCCACTGTTTTTCTCCTCGGAATTTCACTCGCCTTAGTCATGCTTTGTTGTTCTCGACCTCTCGGTGTTTGCATGTTGGTTTGTTTGATCCTTCTCCGATTCCGCTCCGTCTCCCCTAGACAGGTGATGATATGTTGACGTTGATGATGATGATAAATTCAGGGAAGATGATGATGATTATTGATTGATGTTACAAATAAAAAATCCTCTTTTGATACGTTATTGCATTCTGTAACCCAGATTCACAAATAAAGCGACGGCTTTTCCGTCACTAATTGTCGGTTTAAACACATGGCATTCCACATCAGCACATTACACTGTCATTTGAAATTTTTTTTTACTTTGACTAACAGACTCAGACGGAAGGATTAACGTGACACTACTTTAATAGTTAAAGGATTGATTAAAACTTTTTAAAAGTTAAAGAATCAAATTGGACTTCGAGATAAAGTTAAGAGACGAAAAAGAGTATTTAGCCGATTTTTATTGGTAATAATGGGGTTAGTGTATAGTTTAAGTGTGAGAGGAAAAATATGTAAGGTGTGTGAGATACATAGTTTAAGTGTGAGAGGAAAAATATGTAAGATGGGTGTGAGATACATAGTTTAAGTGTGAGAGAAAAAAATATGTAATGTGGGCTTGAGATACATAGTTTAAGTGTGAGAGGAAAAATATGAAAGATAGGTGTGAGATACATAGTTTAAGTGTGAGAGAAAAGAAAAAATATGTAAGATACATGTAAGAGAAAAAATATGTAAAATAGGTGTAAGATACATAATTTAAGGTGAAAAATATGTACCTATGTGAAATTATGTGAATAAATAATCTCCCCCTTGAATGAAAAAAAATGTTCTATTTATAAACTAAAAAATATAAAAAAGGAAATGATTCAAATTAATTTTAAATATTTATTTATATTGATTTTATATCCTAAGTTATTTTGCTTGTCCATAAAGATAAACAAAATGCTTAAATTGACTAATTAATATTAAATCATTTCTTTTTTAGATTTTTTTGCTATAAAATGCATAAAATAAAAAATAAAAATAAAAAATAATATATTTTAAAATGCAATTATATAAAAAACAAAAAATTAAATTAACATGCTATTTTTTTGTAATTTTTTGAATAAAATAAAATAATAGAAATCAAATTAATAACAAAAATGGAAGAAAAAAAGGTTAGAAGTGAAAGTCAAATTTTTTATCCAAATCAAATTAATCAAGTATTTGTTAATAGATTTAAAAAATGATGAATTTTGGTGAAAATAAAAATAAATACAAAATTGATTTATTATAAAATAATTTAATCCATGTAATTAAGATGAGATAAAAATTTAAACATTCACAACAACTGATAAATATTTTATGTGTCCTCATTCCCTCTTCATTCAACATATTGAATGTTTTCAACACCAATTAATTCACCTCAGTGTCAACACTCAATTCAATACTTCATTGCAGCCATTCAAATATATAATAATTCAATATTGCAGTCAAATTTTTTATCCAAATCAAATTAATCAAGTATTTATTAATAGATTTAAAAAATGATGAATTTTGGTGAAAATAAAAATAAATACAAAATTAATTTATTATAAAATAATTTAATCCATGTAATTAAGATGAGATAAAAATTTAAACATTCACAACAATTAATAAATATTTTATGTGTCCTCATTCCCTCTTCATTCAACATATTGAATGTTTTCAACACCAATTAATTCACCTCAGTGTCAACACTCAATTCAATACTCCATTGCAGCCATTCAAATATTTAATAATTGTTTCAACACCCATTATATATAGTCTAATACTAAACAAACAGAACTCATTGTGGCTCCATGTGATGTAACTCATCAGCATCAAGCATAAACATTTTCTCTATGCACTTTTGTGGCATGTGCATCTGAATGTATTTCAGACACAATTATGTATATCAATCAAGAGAGTATGTTTTGTCACATGATGTTGTTCTCTCGTATATTTGCTTTGAAGAATGTAAATTTTTTTGATTTTTGATTGATCTGAATCCCCATAAATAACTTTAGTTCCCCATCAAATTCGTTGCAAAGAATAACATTAGCAGAGTCAAATATAATATCACTAAAGTATCATTTTTGAATGATTTACATAACCTAGTTTCGATCATCCCTCTTGTAAAATCATTTTTCATATAGGTAGTCACACCCCAAATAGGATTTCTATTTGGGTATATTCTAACAATTTGGTTGATCTACACACCAGACTTGTTAAAAAAATTTAACCTTGGTGATTGGGGATCTAAACAGTCATGTAAAAAACTTAACTTCCAAAGGAGGCATAGATGAGCTTCTTAGGCATAAGAAGTTTGCCCATGTTGATTTGGAAATATTGAAGAAAGAGGAGGCATAGATGAGCTTCTTAGGCATAAGAAGTTTGCCCATGTTGATTTGGAAAATAAGAAGTTTGCCCATGTTGATTTGGAAATATTGAAGAAAGAGGAGGCATAGATGAGCTTCTTAGGCATAAGAAGTTTGCCCATGTTGATTTGGAAAAGGCTTTGTGAAGGGGTTTGGCCGGAGAGACATTTAGAAATTACTTAGCTTTGTGAATTTGTGAATGAGATAGTAATACATATTTCCCATAGATGCTCAGAATATTGTTGAGCAAGCGATTCCTAGATTAGTGCATGAGACCGTGAACTCAATGCTAACCTCAATTCCTTCTTTTTAAGAAATTACCGAGGCTATCTTCAACCTAAGTAAAGATAGCTCTCATGGAGCCTGATGGTTTTGATGGACTCATTTACCAAATTTATTGGAAGATTGTCAAAATGATGGTTGCGTGCAATGTTGTTCTACAATTTTTCATCTTAGGTTGGATATTGCCAAATTTAATGCTAACACTTGTTCTTCTTCCCAAGTCATCAATTGTTGCTGACACAATGGACAAGTTTAGACCAATAACAATAGCTAACTTCAAGTTCAACATAATATCCAAAATTGTGGTATAAAAATGGCTAACTTCCTAGTGTTGCCAATCTTTTATTTTGGAATATACTTGTGTTTATCAAAACAAAACAAAAACCATGAAACGCCATATCATTTTAGCCTACGATAGCCAGAATAATATTAATTAGAGTTAAATAAACATTCGATCTACTTAAGTTTACTCTAAAACATATAAATATAAAACTGTGATGGGAGATATTTCCTCATTCTCTACTACTAAACAAAGCCGGATTCCCTAAAATTTATTCTAAATACTAATCTCACCATCTAACTTCACAGTCTCTTACATAGAACTTCTCATGTTGAAGGAGGAATTTCCCAATCCTTTGATACTGGTCCGTAATCATAAATTACTTCTCTATGGCAAGACCATACAAGTTTTATAGCCTCAGGTGTTCCAATTCCTGCACCTCTAGGGTCACCAGCAGGTCCAAACCTGCATAAATACATTCGTTGTTTTCCATAAATTGACACATCAGTATATGTTTTCACTTGAAAGATAAAGATATCCACTTACCAGTGGTTTTGTGGAGCTCCAGTTGTTCTTGCTCTTAGACCTGCATAAGTAGTGCCATTTACTGTATTCCCAATCACTTCCTGCAAGACAGAATTTACCCATAAATAATCATGTCAGATATTACAGGAGCCCTACTAACATCTGAGACATTTCACATACCAAACTAAATTTGTGTAATAAAGATCTTACTTGTAAAAATAAAGGATCGTTTGAAACTACGGCGGCAGTTAAGTGTGCATGCATTTTTTCCAAAGCCTCCAACACAATTGGTAGTTGATGGTTTTTGTAGTCGGTAACAACCTGGAAAGGTCCAAATATTTCTTTTGTCACAAGCTCGTAATTCTTATCCTTCACAATTTCCTCAAGAGGAACATAAACCGCAGTTGGTTTAATAGCCCCATAAATTTGTGGAATTGTATGGTCCTCCAAAGGTTGACCACCAAAGAGCAGCTTTGATCCTGGTATCGCAAGTAAATTTTTTGTATGCTCTAGCAACGCATCAGTTGTAAACTGCAACAATTGAGAAAACACACATATGAATTTTAAATGAAGTATAGTTGCATGAAATAAAGCAGATAAATATTCTGCCAAATTCGAAACTGGAATAAATGGTTTATAAGAAAATTACTCCAGTTTTGGATATCAAGGGCTCATCAATGAGAATGTCAAAAACATAATGCACAAATCTATATCAGTTAAGACAAACTTTGAATTTGAGTCTCCATCAAATCAAATAATATAAAAAAGATATATCATGTAAATTAATTTATCTAACTTATCACAATTACCCTAGAATTCGTTCAATGTTTTGGCTTTCAGTACTTTAAAGAGAAAAATTACATAAACTTAATTTAAATGTAATATGCTAAAATCCTACATTAAATACTTACAGTAAGGACTGGGCCAATTGTCAAATCTGATAGCTTTCTTCTCTCAGCAAGTTCTTTCAACTTAGATACCAAGGATGTCTTAGACCAGTTCTGAACAAGGGAAATTGAGATCCACATAAGGCATATCAACATTGCAACTTTACTCTAGTTCTCATAAGAACATTCAACCATGAATAAAGAACAAAAAGTAATCAAGGTGACTAACCTCGTGCATAATTAACAACGATTGTGCTGAGCACTTTTGACCGCTGCATGCATATGCATCCTGGTCACATACCCATGCAATGTAATCTTCCTGCAATTAAGAAACAATAGAGAAAATATTATACAACTGAAAACCGAGTCCGTGTAATTCTGGAATCCACAAAATATTGTAAGAAACCTCGTGAACATCAGGGCCCAATATTTTCCAGTCAAAGCCAGCATCTTCTAATTTAACACGGCCCTTCAAGTCAACAGCCAGCTTCTCTGCCACTCTTGAACTACCGGTGAAAAGGGTCATTCTTGGATTTCCCTGTAAATATAATATAACGTCATTATAAAAGGAACATGTAGATATATGTTTACAAAATAAAGGAACTCAAAAGACAACAAGACCCAATAAAATTACAGTAAGAGTTGAAAATTTAGATTATTATGAAATCAAATCATAAAGTGAATTGATAATCTTTCAGCTATAATATCAGCTTCTCAGAATCAACGTTTGAATGAGAGAGAAAAAAGTATCAAACAGCCAACCTCTAGCAGCAGCTTGTTCATTGTCTTGCCATCACAATTTATGAAATCTACATCTTCTACTGGTAAGCCACAGGAATGAAGAAGGCGCAGCATTTGCTCCATAACAATGCTCACCTACAACAATCGAGTCCATGGTTCAAAACTATATACTGCAGAAAGATTTAAATTTTTTAAAGGCGAGGAATATCATTGTTTTCCAAATTCAAATTCAACAGAACCAAAGCAACATAAGAATGCCTAATAGCAATAGACACAGTGGATTTTAAAAGCAAATAAAAAAATCTACTAAATCAGGTAGTCTTGCATGGCGGGAAAAATGCAAAATCTCCCTCAACCCAAAGAAGAAGACAGAACATTGCATCAAAATTATTTTCACCACAGTATTAGCAATTAACATATCATGTAGTGTAGTCCAGAAGGTAATCAACCCTATTGTATAAATTTTGTATTACGATGTCATAAAAGTCCTCAAATCAGAGCCAAAAATTACCTTGCTATCAACTTTAAGGACTGGCTTGTTGCCCATATAAAGTGCACCCATTAATTGTAGGACTGGAATCTCTAGGGGAAAATTAAAAGGAGTAATAATTGCCACCTGCATAACAAACTTTCAACTATGAGATTACAATACACAAGGATGGAAAGGTCAACGGTAATAGTGTGTGAAAATATCTAAGGATTCATTCACTTCATAAACCAGACAGAGAGACATTCATTGAATAACTACATGAAAAATCCATATGGCGCCACTAATCTAAACCACATAAGTTGTATAATGTGCACCTTAACACTGAATCAGAGCTACAGAATTATCATATGTTACAAGGTTTTATTTTGAAAATCTTGCTCTTAAATTTAATTTTTCAATTTTTCCATCTCTTACCGTGAGCTCAAATCAATTACTTCTACAAAATATCCTCAAGATAGTTGATAATTTTGGAGCGAAGGTATCAGTGGTGAAAAAGTAACAGAGACCACTACTTCACCCTTCAGAACAGGTTATAGCAATTTAATATAAAGTAAGACACAACCCCTTACCGGACCATATGGCCAACGAAAGCCGTGACTTTGCTGTCCAAGATGATTTCCAGGTACTGAAAAAGACCTAGCCAGGAAGCGGACCTGCAAAAGATTTGTTGAAATGAATAAAGGACAAAGGAGAAATCAACAAAAGAATGATATGAAGTTTATAACTTCAAGGGGAAACAATGTGAGATAATTTTATCTCTTTTTATCTCCCCATCCCTATTGTGTATGTGTGTGTCCGATAGGGTTAAATTCTTCCACTGCAGAAGAATTCAGGCTTCAATGAAAGAACTTGGAAGGAAATTTATCAATATCTATAGGAGAGGCAACTATCAATTAAATAAATACTACCAATTTATGTTCTTCCATCATTCTGTATCAGAGAATGATATATTTGTAATTGAGATTTTACTCATTTAACAATGGCAAGTATAGTTTTGATGTACCTGATCTCCACAGAAATTCTCTAGAAACTTTATTGTCACATAAACCTCAGAAAAAGCCTGCTGATAACTCTTTGGAGAAACTCTCTGTATTAGCTTTGCAAAGAAATCTGTAACCTGAGAGTCATGTAGAATAAATTATGAACAGTTCCAGTTAAATAAGAGAAAAACATGGATAATAAATAGCTCCTACTGTACTATAGTAAACAGACTTCTTAATATCTGATAAAACTCAATAAACTAACATGCAAACGACATATATTTGATTAGAAATACCTTAGGAAGTGATAGCATGTGAGCTGCCTTAGTAGTTATGTCTCCATACATAAGATATCTGCACAGCATTTGTTTTAATAAAAAAAAAACTTAGACTTCAAAAGATGGTCAAAATAAGAATGTGAGAATTCATTTTATAATATACTCTAAATAACATAATACATGTTACTATAAGTGCCTGAATCAGTTGCATTCTTCAAGTGAAAATGTCATTTGTGATAGTTTAAAGTTCCTTTATTGATATTTCTATCTTAGGAAGCTTAAAAATACATGGTCCCAGGTATTTTAGTTACTCCTCTTAGCAGAAGTCTAACACTAACTAGGTCTAGAAGTACATACTGTAATCTCATTTGTTTAGTCGGGAAATATGGAAAAACATCTGAAATGGATTAACATAGCACCTATGAAACACGGACACCCCGAATATGACACCAACACTGACACGGCGATACCGATATGAATTTGAAAAAATTAATTAATTAAATGTAATCACAAGTGTCGGTGCAGGTGCCCGATAACGACACGGACACGTCATTTTTCAAAGGTGTCGGTGCAACATAGATTAGCACTCCAATGACACTTTGCAAACTAACCATCCGAAGATCGACTCACATTTCCATTTCAAAATAGCATATAAAACTAAATGCTGCATTGCTTTCTGTCCAAAAAATACAAAAAACATAGGGGATAGTCTATATCCACCCATGAATGTTCAGAAAAAGAACCTGTTGGACAACAGTCTCATATAATATACAACATAAGGCATAGAAGGATAATTTGCACATACCTCTCTGGTGCCTTAAAGGGATTGTGCAAACCATGTTTGGGACAGCTGGACAAGCTTTCCACAAAGGGCTGATAAGTCAAACAAATGGAAAATTTTAGTCAACAACTCAATCCTAAATCAACTAATAAATTCCAACCAACTTATCTATTTCCTTCAAATTAAAGTTGTGTTTGTTCTCTTTTTTTTCTCCACAAAATACTGTGAAACCTGTCTCACAGGCAGTAAGCTTTAAACTTGAACCTTTTATCATTTTATATTACTTCATTAGTGAAACCTGAATCATCTTATATTACTTCATTGGGGATAAATCCTTGAATATATAACGTTACGTTTTCACTAAACAGCAGTTTTTTTCTGAGCACAACAAAAGAACTATAGTTCAAGGAAATGGACCTGAATGCCAGATTCCTCAACTTCAGCAACTTTAATAAATGGCTCTCCATTTAAAGGATCCAGAATTGTATTCCAGTTTGATGATCGAATCCATTTGCCCTGCACTGAGAGTGATGAAGACAACAAATGCGTTCAGAGTGAAGATAGAATCACATAAAAACATTAATGAAAAAAATGAATCAAGTAAATTTATTGATGTTCACCCTTCTCAATCTTTGTTGATCAAAATCATTCAACACATTATGAAATTCACAAGAAAATTTGTGACGAACAAAAACAACAACGGTTCCGATGCCTACCCAAATTCAAAACTTCAGCCGGCTTTGCACCAGATATCTCTTCTGCTTCTACTGTGGCAGCAAGTGGTAATGAATGGACACAGCTGCAAGTTATTATAAAAAATAAAAAAGCACTTAGCAGTCAAAAACCATATTAAGACTTGTTTACTAGAAATGCAATACCCAACCATCCATTGTGAGGCCACCATTTTGCTACTCCATATCAATTTATAAGACATAATTACAAGAATGGGCTGATGTGGCAAAGTAGTATTAGGATCTCACTGCCTTTAAAAAATAAAGTAATGAAATAAATTAACATAAACTAACGTTGTCTCAGAGTGAGAGTGTGTTCCTTTCAAGGTCTCACGTTCGAAAGTGATAACAAATATTAAGTGGATGTTCAGATTGACAGTGAATTTGACAGAATGACAAGGTATTCGAGTGATTTTTTTTTTGAGCTTCAACAAATCAAAATTCAATTGTTTTTTAACATGCAAATTCAGATCGCAGTATTATAAAATATTCAGCAAAAATTGAACAAGTTCAGATCTCTGTCAAATGAAGATTATTAAAATAACAGAAAGAAAAAAAGAGAGTAAAATAAAATACCGAGAGGAATTGAAAGCGGCAACAGCATTGTGTTTGGTAAGAGAAGAAACCCTAGCGGCTCTCGTAAGAAAATGGTTCATCGTGTTGTTGTAGACGAAGTGTTTGTAAAAAAATCCCTTACCACACAGAAGAATTATTTATTATAGCTACAAGGTGAGTGAGGGTAGAAAACTAAAAGAGAAGTGATCCAATTAGTGCCTATTTATTCGTCCAATCAAAGGATTTTGCAAAAGAAAATCAGATACGTGTAATATGTTGTATCGGGTTGATAGTTTCGTATCAATCTGAAATCTGAAATTGAATATGATAGGTGTTGGATTTCGGGAAAAATCTAGATGTGATCCACGTATCTGTGAGTCACTTCGCAATCCAAAACAAATATATTACTGGGTCTACCGTTCCATACATAACACGTGCACATTCTTATTACGTGTTTTTACCGATAAAACCCGGACCGATATCAAACCGATGAAATTATTGAATCAGTGAGTTATTGGTCAGAGTAGTGAATCACTAGTCGGATCACTCCACTTCTAATAGTGTAAAAATATAATCTTATTTTATTTTAATAATATGATTTTTTTAAAAACTTTTGTTAATATATATTATTATTCTATCGTATAATTAATTTTTTAACATTTTAAATTTATCATATTATTATATTATATTATTAATAATACATAAATTTAATGAAATTTGTATTACAGAAAAATGTATATATATATATATATATATATATATATATATATATATATATATAAAAGCTCCTCTTTAATTAAATTAAATATCAAAGATCTTCGCGGTGTAGTTGATAAAATTACAATTTTAATAGTTTTAAAATGTTACATATCTTATATTTAAAATTTGATAAAATTCCATTTATAAAATTTTAACATTATTTTATAATTATAAAACATAATTATAAATATTTATTAAATTAAATTTTAAAACAATGACTCAAAACTTAAAAAAAATAATAACAGGGGATCAAAATTATAATTAAGCTAAATTATAAATATAAAAAGATCAATCTGTCGGATCAAGAAATCCACCAGTTTATTGGTCAAACCAATGAACCGGTCGGGTCACATCGATTTCCACTGAGTCAATTGCAACAATGGTCCAATAACCTATCCAAACTGCTCTACTATTCTGTTCATAGTCAAACTGACTCGACCGACCAGAACGGTCCGGGTTTTAAAACTATGGTTATTACTACTCCATCTAAGTTTTTCTAATATTAAACTAGTAAAAATCAGTGCATATGCACGGTCTAGTAAATAAGAGATTTTAAAAAAATTAAATTAATAATAATTTTTTTTAATAAAAAGATATTTAATTTAATAATAAAATTGTTTTCGTATACCATATTTGAATCGTAAATATTTAATCATAAATACAATTTTTCGTATATAAAAATATTTAGATTAATAATATATATTTTTTCATAAACAAATATTATTTTTGTTTAGGTAACATTTACAAAATATATAAATCAGTAGTAAATTTTCATATATAAATATATTTAGATCAATAGCACATTTTCGTATATAAATATATTTAGATCAATAATAGGTATTAACCCTAAATTTTTTCCCATACACAAATATAATTTTTGTTTAGGTAATGTTTACAAAAATATGAGGATCAATAATAAATTTTCGTATATATGAATATTTAAATCAATAATAAATTTTTTCCGTATACCAATTTTAAATCAAAAATATTTTAATCATAAATATCATTTTTTTCGTATATATGAATATTTAAATCAATAATAGTTTTTTTTCGCGTATACTATTTTTGAATCAAAAATATTTGAATGATAAATGTCATTTTTCATATATAAAAATATTTAGATCAATAATAGATTTTTGTCACGTATACAAATATTATTATTGTTTACGTATTGTTTACAAAAATATCTGGATCAATAGTAAATTTTCGTATATAAAAATATTTAGATCAATAATAAATTTTTTCCCGTCTATTATTTTTGAATTAAAAATGTTTGAATCATAAATACTACTTTTTTATATAAAAATATTTAGATCAATAATAGATTTTTCGCATTATAAAAAGTATTAAATGTTACTATTGATCCTTTTAATATAATTTTTATGATAGAAAAAAAAAAGTAAAATATATTATGAATTATTATTTGCCACACTAAATATCAAAATTAATTATACTTGATAAGTTTTTTAAAGCAAATACAAGTGAATTGACGGATTTATTCGTCTATCTTAAAAATATTCAATTCATAATAAATAATAAACACTATTAAATGTTGTATTAAAAAAATCATTATTTTAATATTTTTGCAATAAGAAAATTATATAGAAAATACAAAATTTAAAATATGTCAAGTCTTTAATGAAAAATATTAGTTATATCGAAAATAAAGGATATTTCAAGTTTCTAATAAATTATGAAGTAATATTATTCACGTAATATTACTGGTCTGGTACGCGTATTTGTTTATATAATATATTTATTTTAAATAAAATATTTATATATATATAATAAAAAAATTTGTATATAAAAATATTTAGATCAATAATAAAGTTTTTCTAATATAAAAATATTTAATATAAAAATATTTAGATCAATAATGAATTTATTCTAATATACTATTTTTACATCATAATTATTTATATCATAAATACTATTTTTCCTATACAAAAGCATTTCAATCAATAATATACTTTTTCCCGTATATAAATATTATTTTTGCTTATGTATCGTTTACAAAAATATCCAGATCAATACGAAATTTTTGTATATAAAAATATTTTGATAAATAATAGATTTTAAAATTTTTTAGATCAATAGTAAATTTTCGTATAAAAAATATATTTAAATTAATAATAATTTTTTCCACACACTATTTTTTAATCACAAATATAATTTTTCGTATTTAAAAATACTTAAATTAATAACAGGTTTTTTTACTATGCAAATGCTAAAAAAAGTGATGTTCTTTGTAAATTTATGTTGTTCATTATCTATGGAACTATCAATATTTTAATTAAAATAATAAAACCAAATAAGTTTAAAAATAAAGACATTAATAAGTTCAAGTATTTGTTGCCATTACAACTTAAAACTAATCAAGATGATAATTATATAAGCATTTGAGAACATTACCTTTTTTTTTTACTACATTTGAGAACATTAGTTATGTGCTAAAGAAAAACAAATGTGCTGGTCTTAGTCAAAAAAAAAAAAAACTCATGACTTCTATACATTCACCTTTTCAAATATCTAATCATCACTTTAAAGTTTCTAAAAATTGAATAACAATAAATTTATTAAAATTTTAGAATTTTTTTTTGGAATAACCAATTTTTTAAAAAATAATACAAAAATAATCAATTTTTGAAAAAATTTACGCAAATAACCAAGTTTCAGGACAAAAATACAAGCAGGAGCAGGAGCCAAGGGAGATGGCGCCTCCCTTCATTTTTTGACCTAAAAGCCATCTCAGATGGCTTCTATGTGTAAAACACAAAGGAAAAGCCATCTGAGATGGCGCCTTAGTGCATTTTTAAAAATAAAAAAAAAAATTTCAATTTAAATTAAAGTGCACGACAATTTTGTGAAATAAATCTTGTATTATAAATTTTGATTACAGCAAAAAGCGATTACATAAGTTCATTCATGGCGACGGGACTCGTAGATGACCACCGGTTCCATACGCGCCCTCTCCTAACTCGTCGATGCGAGGTTCGGATCCGGTTGTTGTTGGGTTGATGGGACCGATCATGGGTTGATGGTTAGTGAATGAGATCGGGATCCATGAATGCCTCAAGATTTACATTGCTTGTTGCACCGGCCAGATAAACGTGTCCCCATGTTCTCGAAGCTTGGTCGTTGCGGTTGGGGGTTAGGGTCCATTTGAGGACTATAGCAGTCCTCATCTGTATATGTGGACTGTGAATGTGTGGGGTAAAAAGGAAATTGGGTGTTAGGAGTCTCGTACCCATATGAATGGCGGGGGTTTGTAACGATGGTTGGTGGAATGTTGGGTTGGTTGGGAATATTCTTTGGAAGCCGTGGTCCAGGGTGAGGTGAGATGTAGATGGACCCATATAGGGGGGTTGGACATATGCCCTTTGTTCGGTGTATTGAACTTGGGTGTGTGGCATATGTGAGTATTGGGTGGGTGAGTGATGAGGTTGTTGTTGGGGTTGGGGTTGGGATTGAGTGGTGGTGGTTCTACGTCGTCGGGTTGATTGGCGGGAAGTTGATGGTTGTTGGTAGTGTTGTTGGGATGGTTGTTGGTAGTGTTGTTGGGATGGTTGTTGGTAGTGTTGTTGGGGTGGTTGTTGGTAGTGTTGTTGGGGTGGTTGTTGGTAGTGTTGGTAGTGTTGGGGTTGTTGTTGTTGGTAGTGTTGGGGTGGTTGTTGTTGGCGGTAGCGTTGTCTTCGTTGTTGTTGTGACTCTGGAGGTTGCCCCCACTGGGTGCGAGGGTCGACCAAATAGCGAGGTTGGGAAACATGCATATCTGGAACTGTGACTGCCTGGTACCAAGCAATGTACTGACGAGAGTGTTGCATAATCTCGTCATCTTCATAAACGGGAAATTGTAGGATATGGTCGGCTCGGTTTTTCCACATCCTACAATACTCCCTGGCAAAATTCCTCCAATTGTTGAGTCCCCATTGGGCATCGACCCTTTTTAGATGCCAAGGATCCAAGCATATCGGATCGCGGGTATGTCTTGGAACATACCAAACGCATCTTCACACGGTCGTGTGGTGCATCTCCACAATGTTGAACCGTATAATTGCGTCTTCGGTCCAAACCTCTCATCTTCATCATTTGGTACATGGTCCAAACCCAATACGGTCTCCATGTAAACTGTTGAAAAAATAATAGAGATTAATAATAATGATAAAAATAATATCGTTAAATTTAAAATAATTTGGAGTTAATAGAAATGACGTACATCGGTTGGTCCAAGGTGGTCTATTAGATTACGGTATAGGAGAACATTGTGTCTCGGATTCTTTCCGTAATCCATGCCCACTACGCTAAACCTAAATGAATTAACATTTAATATATTAGGATTTTATATATGTGAAAGATATAAATAAAATTTAATAAATAAACAATGTACTTACTTTGTTGCGTAGGGAAAAGTGAACGGTAGGTCGTTGACGGGATTGAGTGATTGCATTCTCCACCAACCCCAAGTTTGAAGTAAGAAAGCACATCCATTGAAAGTTGATGTGTCTTTCATACAATTTTTACACAACGAGGAGTATAGCTGGGCAAGAACAGCGGAACCCCAACTATATCTTCCTATCTTATTGACATCTCTAAGTAAATTCAAATACATAAAATTGGCACTATTCCCGGTACTTTCGGGGAATAAAAAACTACCAAACATTAACATAATGTAGTTTCTAGTTTTTATTATTTTTTGTTCTTCGGTGGAATTTTCATCCAAAACAAGAGAATAATAATACTCTTTAAGAGTTGAAAGAAATATACCTTGGCCTCTTGCGGTAGGACCTTCGACCATATCTCTACCCAACAACTCCTCACAAATATTGTTAGGTTGTTGTACCGGACCATTCACCGCCTTGCCATCGATAGGAAGACCCATCAACATGTACACGTCCTCTAGTGTGACGGTACACTCACCTATAGGTAGATGAAATGTATGTGTCTCGGGTCTCCACCTTTCACACAATGCTAGAATGAACTTTGAATCGATTGTGTAGTTGGAGATTTTAATAACCTCTCCAAAACCGGCATGTTCAAGGTATGGAACGATGAACGGATCGGGAACAACATAGTGATGTGAGCGACATCTAAATTTTTTCGTGTCCTATAGATAATGTGGAAATAAATTGTGTAAGAAAGTGTAAATAATATTTAAAATGTAATAAAAAAAGAATACAACAAAAAAAATTCAAGAAAAAGAATGAAAACAAAAAAATGAAAGGATACTTACATAGCTTGCAATGTTCGCCCTTGTTCCTCGGTGCGATTCTCCCAACGTCAAGAGACTCATGATTGAAATTTCTACTACTTATTTGAGAAAGAGAGAATTGTATTAGAGATAGAGGAGGAGTGAAGAGTGGTGATGGAAAAAACACAAATGAGAAGCCATATTTATAGGTGATTTAAGAAGAGAGGAATTAATGAGGTGGTTGGGGCCTTGCATGCATGGATGACACTTGTCAAGGAGGAGCCAAGTGGGATGGCTCCTCCCCTTTAAATTTGCACTAAGGCGCCATCCTAGATGGCTTGTGCCAGGCTAGGTGGCAGCTAGGTTCAGCTAGGTGGCAGGTTGCATGCATGCAGGCTAGTGTGTCAGCTACGTGGCAGACCTATTTATGACTAGGCCCGCAAAAGCCAAAGGAGATGGCGCTCCCTTGTGTTTTACACATAGGAGCCATTCAACTTGGCTTTTACGACCTAGTGATAAATAGGTCCGTCCCTAGCCACCCTAGACTGCATGTGATTTTTTTTTCAATTATAAAACCCTAATCGAAAACCCTAATTTCCAACACTAAAATCAGAAACCCTAATCAAATCAAAACCCCTAATCAAATCGAAATGTCATATGTACCACAATATGTTATCACTGTAAATTTCAATGGCGAGACATACAACAGTGAGGTATCCGTTTTTGTTCGAAACACCGAAAATTTCCAATTTTGTCTAAATAGCAATGCGAATTTTTCGTATTTCAAAAAAAGACTCGAGAACAAACTTCGTCGAGGTCCGACGTCAAACATTTTCTACCAACATCCTGTTTTTACTGGTGAGAACAAAGTAACATTTTACCGGTAGTGTTGAAGACGAAGATCCGCAAAACATGTTTTGTAATCATGAATATTCGGACGACTCGATTCGGTTATACGTCGTGTTCCGGACACGAGAGGTTGATCCTACGGAGGAGGAAAGTCGAGGTGGATGTTTCGACGAAGAAGAGGAAGGAGGAGACGCATTCAACATCATGGTAAATGAAGAATCGAGGCCGAGGAAGAAAGCCAACTGCCTCCACATCAGATCTTCACACCACCTCCGTACATGACCACCCTGAACATGTCCACAGATGACCATTCATCTGATATATTCTACAACCCCGAAGTGCAGTCAGATGCAAATTTAAAAGTCAAAGACAAATTTCGTTCAAAAGAAGATTGCGTCCGAGACAAGAGTACAGGGTTAAACTACCATCTCGGTGGTGCGACTGTGGAAAATTTCCTTCAATGCCCCGCTCTCATGTCATTCGATGCACTAGCACATTTCTCAATTTACAAGGATGCTCAACTAACAATGCCTTCCCAATACAAAAGTTTGGAAAGACAATGCGGAGAAATAAAAAGGGTCGTCCCAAGAGCAAACGTATAACAACGGAAATGGACGACGTTGATAAACTAGAAAGAAAGTGTGGTCTATGTCGTCAATCCAGACACAATCGAAAAAATTGTCCCCAGCGTGCTACAACCTCAACATCCTAAAATTTGTATTTCATTTATCTGCACTTTTAATATTGTAACAAATCTTGTTCTTTCCATTAATTCGCATTTATTACAAACACCATACGGAGACAACAAAATTAAAAACTACAAGATTAAAATAAACAACAACATGAACTATGAGAAATCAAAAACACAATTTTTTTAAGACACTACAACCATCAAAACAATCTCATCGGAACCATACATCATCGCAATAACGTCGACGTCTGTTTTGACTTCCTCCAACCAAATTCGAGGTTTACCAGTTGCGAAGTTCATGGTTGTTCGCTTCCTCTGAATCCTTCTAATTTCATCACCATCTTCAATTTCTCCCTCTAACCAACGCATCAACTCTTTTTTCAGTTTGGCCATGGTAAATATGTGCCAAAATTTCATTTTCATTGGAGGTTTTGAGGCCGAGAAAACAACGTATCCATCTCTGGTATGGATGTATGGAGATGTCATGGTAGAAAAAAAGAGAGAGTAACAGAGAATAAGACAAAATATAAGAGAGAATATGAGATGAGAAGTTGAGAAAATGTGAAAAATGAAGGAGGGATGAGTGTGTATTTATAAAAAAAAATTGAAATTTTTTTTTTTTTTTTTTTAAATGAAGGGAGGCGCCATCTCAGATGGCTTTTCCCTTGTGTTTTACACATAGGAGCCATCTGAGATGGCTTTTAGGGCAAAAAATGAAGGGATGCGCCATCTCCCTTGGCTCCTGCTCCTGATTTTCAGTGCAGGAGCCATCTCAGATGGCTCCTGCTTGTATTTTTGTCCTGAAACTTGGTTATTTGCGTAAATTTTTTCAAAAGTTGGTTATTTTTGTATTTTTTTTAAAAAAAATTGGTTATTCCAAAAAAAAATTCAAAATTTCACACCTAATAACTTTATGTATTTAAAACAATTAACAATAAAAACTAACGAGTTACAGCTTCTGCAAAAGCGTAAGTATGTTTTTCTTAAAAAATAATAAAAATCAAACATGCAGCTCAACTGAAATTACTCTAAGAGTAGCTTTGGAATCCATGGCAAGCAACAATTTTGGATTTAGCACCAAGCTGAATAAATTCCTGTATAATTCTTCCGTCCTTGCCAATTCTACAAAGGGCATCTGCAGCAGAGCTGAACAACTGCATCAAATTTTCGGTCAGATTGCATTGGCTTATTGTCTTATGGTAGTACGTATCAGAAACTAATTGAGTATAATTATAGTGTGTTAAAATTCTCACAAAACTAACCTAATCATTGGTATGATCGACCATCCTTCGAGATAACATATAGGAAGATGCATGCTTTGATATTAATCCTTAACACTGAAAATGGAAATGAAGTAATATAGTCACAAAAGAGACATGAAAAATGAATAAACAAACACCTTTATATGATTTGTACTCCATTAGAAGGTAACTCACTCAAAGTATAAATAACTGAGAGCCTATTCCAACTGCTTTTGCAAACAAAACCTTCAATCTTGGATATCTAAAAACATCGTCAAGGATATATTTCCATCAACTCTCCTCTTGTTAGGGATGTCAATGGGGCGGAGCAGGGGACGGTTGATACATTCCCATCTCAATCTCCGCCATCGAATTTATTCCCATCCCTGTTTTAAGTCTCCACCACGGGGGATTTTGTCCCTCATCCCCGTCCTCACTGATCCCCGCGGGTCCCCACGGATCCCCACAATTTTGTTGAATATCTATAAACATAATTTTTTGCTTATTATTTTTAACTAATTTAATAAAAAAATTAAAACTAATGACAATAAATTAGTAAACTAATCATCTACTATAAATATATTGTTTTAACAATATTTAATCATGAGATTCATGAACATAAAATTTTCAAACTTTAAAAAATGAAAATAGTCATTTAGATCTCTCTCTTTTACTAGCAAGTTATTTGAAATGATAAATAAACCTACATAGAAATGTTAAACTATATATTGATTTACGATATTACAGAATTCTAGTGCGGGGAAGGGACTCCACGGGGCGGGGGACATGTTCGTCATCCCCATCCCCAAAGTGCTTCGGGGGAACTTTATTCCCCATCCTCGTCTCCACGGGAGAAAATTCCCCATCTTTGGGATCCCAAACGAGGAATCCCCGCGGGATCCCCACTAACGGGTGCAAATTGACATCCCTACCTCTTGTTTATCAAGTGTAAACCTATCATAATATTTGCATATGCAAATGAAATAAGTTCGACAAATTAAAATGGTCTTAATCGGTGAAATAATGTTCTAAATTGTGATTGTGGCTGCAATACAAAGGTTTCAGAGGTTACAGCCAAACCACAATTTATCTAAAATCGATGATTATGAAATATAAAGATTCTTACTTGACAAAATCATTCTTAAGTACACGCATGAAAATCATGGAAAGGAATCAAAAGATAAGAACAGTAACACAAGAGTTAATAAACGAAAATGGACTTCCAAGTGATGTGAGAGCGAAGATGTCTATGAATATTTCTCCAAATGATAATCATGTAGCAGGACGTCTGTTATTTTTGTTATGGCTCGATGGAAATGATGATGAAGTAGCAATACCAATCAAGTAAATTGGGATTTCATGCATACATTCAGTTTTTAATTTTTGAAAAAATCAAATTACATTAATAAGAAAAAATCATAATTGTTGGAACAGAAGATGAAAGAATAGATTTGTGATGAAGAAGAAGAAGAAGTTTAAGAGAATTGAGAAGAGAATAAATGTGATACTGAAAAATGAAAGTATATATTGTGAAATATTGTTGTTTACAAAGAAATGCTCCTTATATAGACACATTTCTTAGGCCCAATAGTGTAAACTAAACTAAGGCCCACAACATCTAAATCCCAAAGAATTCGACTCTATATACTAAAGGGTAACATTTCGACAGTCGAGCTGTTTGACCACCACTTTCAACAGAATCAAATAGTACACAACATTGCAACATAATTCGATACACACTAAATTCGATTACTATTTCGAACATGAATTATGCACACATTCTAACACACCCTCTTAATTCATGTTCTCAAGACTTCTCATCCCGATGCTCCCTTTTAGTTCTTCGAATCTGACTTTCTTCAGAGGTTTAGTGAGTATATCATCTAGTTGAACTTCAGTCTTGCAGTACTTTATTTCGAGCTTCCCTTTGTTGACTTGATCTCTCAGAAAATGATACCTTCTTTCAATGTGTTTACTTCGACCATGACACACTGGATGATTCGCCAAGTTGATTACTGATATGTTGTCAACAAATAGCTTTATATTCTTAGGCTCCATTATCTTGAGTTCTTCAAGTAACATCTCGATCCATGCTGCTTGACATGCTGCATATGATGCAGCTACATATTCTGCTTCACACGATGACAAAGCCACAATGCTTTGTTTCTTGAGCTCGGAGATTGGAGCACCTTGATCATAGCTGCATTGCTTTTCTTTTCATCTTGATCTCCACTGAAATCTGAATCAGTATATCCATGAACTTCAACGCTTGTGTTGCTCTTCGACTTCTTTGGCAACAACACCCCATGGTCGACAGCTCCCTTTATGTATCTCAACACCCTTTTTACTGCATTGAGATGACACTCTTGAGGTTTCTCCATAAATCTGCTCAACAACCCCACACTTTGGCATATATCAGGTCTTGTATTGCAAAGATATCTCAAGGATCCAATGATCTGTTCGTACAATGTCGAATTTACAAACTTATCATTCGATTCTTTCTTCATCTTTGCTCCTGTCTCTAACGGAGTGACAGCTTCGTTACAGTTGCTCATGTTGAATCTTTTCAGAATATCTTGAGCACACTTGGTTTGATGCAAGAATACTCCTTCTTTAGTATTTTTGAATTCCATCCCTGGAAAATATGAGAGATTCCCTAGATCTGACATTTCGAATTCTTGCATTAGCTTTGACTTGACCTTTACTATCTCAGCTTCTTCAACTCCAGTAATCAGTAAGTCATCTACATAGAGGCATAAAATGATTCGACTGACACCGTCGACATCTTTTACATACACTCCATGTTCAGAGACACAATTTGTGAAACATGCTTCGATTAGGAAGCTATCTATTCTCTTATTCCAAGATCGAGGAGCTTGTTTCAAACCATAGAGAGCCTTGCGTAATCTGTACACCTTCGACTCCTGTCCTTTGACGTCGAATCCTGGTGGTTGAGTGACATAGACTTATTCTTCTAATGGTCCATTCAGGAATGCTGACTTTACATCCAGCTGATGCATCTTCCATCCCTTGTATGCTACTGTCGAAACAACTATTCAAATTTGTTCTAGCCTAGCAACCGGTGCGTATACCTCATCGAAGTCTATTCCTGGCTTCTGTAGAAAGCCTCTATCCACCAGCCTTGCTTTGTACTTAGAAATTTCTCCATTTGGCATGCGTTTCACCTTGTATATCCACTTTACATCAATTGGCTTCTTATTCGTTCTTTCGACAAGCTCCCGGGTCTTGTTCTTCTCAATGGCTCTGAGTTCTTCTTTCATGGCTTTGCACCAATTCGAATTACCCATTGCTTCATTCAAATCAATTGGTTCTGCTTCAGCCATCATTGTGGCTTCTTCAACTAAATCACCATCATCATCAATCACTTGATCTGGAAATCTTTCTTACCCAGCTAGCCTTGTTGATTGAGTTCTTGTTCTCGTCGACCTTCTTTCACTTTGCTCAGGTGGTTCTTCATTTCGACTAGTTGAAGCGTTGCCTTGTTCACTTCGACTATTCGAGGGCTCATCTTGTGGATCTTCTTCGAACACAGTTATAACAGTGTCTGATTCATGTGTTGAGCTTCAACTCCAATCCCAACCTTTGCTTTCATCGACTCAGACATCTTTGCTAATTATTAGTTTATCTTCGATTGGCGAATACAGCTTGTACGCACCATTCGAATGATAACCTATGAGAACCACAACTTCACTTCGATCATCCAGTTTTCTTCTCAATTGTTCAGGTACATGCCTGAAGCACATTGATCCAAAAACTCTAAAATGACTCACTCTTGGCTTCGATCCCATCCAAGCCTCATGAGGTGTTTTTCCAACTATCCTCTTTGTTGGACACCTGTTCAGAATGTATACTGCTGTCGAAGCTGCTTCAGCCCAAAATCTCTTAGGCATATCTTTAGCTTTCAACATACTTCTTGTCATGTTTAGTATACTTCTGTTTTTCCTTTCAGCTATGCCATTGTGTTGAGGTGTATAAGGAGCAGTAACCTCATGCTCTATACCTTCCCCATTACAAAATTTGGCAAATTCAACAGAAGTGTATTCACCACCACCATCGGTTCTTAACTTCTTCAATTTGCAGCCACTTTTCCTTTCAGCGTGCAACTTAAACTTCTTGAACTGTGTGAATACTTCACTTTTCTTTTCAATGATGTAAATCCATATATGTCTGATGAATTCATCAACAAACGTAAGGAAATACCTGTTTACTCCATTTGACTTCACTTCAAATGGTCCACACACATCAGAGTGAACTAGCTCTAACTTACGCTTGGATTTCATGGGCAAGTCATGTTTGAATGCCTTCCTTGCCTGCTTAGCTTTACTGCATTCCTCACATAATTGCTTTGGTTCCTTAACATAAGGCAAGCCAACCACCATCTTTTCCTGATTGAGCATACATAAACTTCTGAAGTTTAGATGTCCATACCTGTGGTGCCATAGCCAGTTCTTGTCTTCTTCTGTCGTCGAAGCAAGACACTTGTGATCGGATGTGTTGAGTTCAACTTTGAACGTCTTGTTTTCTGCCAATGGTGCTTTCATGATTAGCCTCTCATCAGCCCTGTAGACTTTCATCTTATTCCTTTCCAGCTTCACCTTGAATCCTTTTGCAAGTAATTGACCTACACTTATTAAGTTACTTGTCATAGAGGGTACATACAATACCTCAGTGATAGTAGCTTTTCCACCATCCTTTTTGACAATCGAAATATCTCCTTTGCCACCAGAATTGATGTGTCTTCCATCAGCAAACTTTATCACCCTTTTTACTGACTCATCTAGTTTGGTGAACCAATTTTTGTTGCCAGTCATATGATTGCTACATCCTGAATCCAAATACCACATGTTGATTTTCTCAGAGTTCGACTGAGAATTAACCATCATCAGCACATCATCTGAATCATTGTCTCCTGCACGTGCATATTGAGCTTCATCACTTTCTTTCGCCCTTTCTACTTTCCTCCTTCGACAGTCTCGAGCATAGTGACCAAAACCTTGACAATTGTAGCATTGCTTATCTTTCTTGTCAACTTTCTTCCCAGAATACTTGTTGCTCATACCTTTTATCGAATCAACATTCTTGCTTGACTTCTCATCATCTACAAGATGCTTTCGAAACTTCGATTTTTCAGCTTTCTTGCTGAATCTTGATTGCAATGCTTGTTCAGCCACCTTCTCTCTTTCTGAGTTTCTTTGCTTCAATCTCATCTCATGAGCCTCTAATGAAGCTTGAAGTTCTTTTAACTTCACCTTAGATAGAGTCTTTGCTTCTTCAATTGTCACAACAATATAGTCAAAATCTGCTGTTAAAGATCTCAATACCTTTTCTATTTTCTACAGGTCTGTGATTGTTTCTCCACATGCTTTCATTTGGTTCGTCAGCGTCACGATTTTTTGAGAAGTATGCAGAAATCGATTCATCATCCTTCATGTGCATCATCTCGTATTGCTTTCTCAACGTCTGCAACTTCACCTTCTTCAATTTTTCTCCTCCGCCATACAAGTTCTTTAACTTGTCCCAAGCTTCTTTTGCTGACTCTTCTTCGATTATTTTCTCAAATACATCAGAATCTACACACTGATGAATCAAGAACAATGCTTTACAATCTTTCTTCCTCTGATCTTTGTGCGCAACTTTCTGGGCTTCTATCCCATTTGCTTCCAACTCCGATATACCATTATTCAAGATTTCAACAACATCTTGAAATCTGAAAATGACCTTCATTTGTGCAACCCATCGTTGATAGTTTTCTCCTTTGAAAACTGGTAGATTTGCTGGAATCTGTGTCGACGTTGTTGTTTCGTTTGCCATTAGATTCTCCTTGAATCGCAACCGAGCTCCTTGATACCGATTTGTTGGAATAGAAGATGAAAGAATAGATTTGTAATGAAGAAGAAGAAGTTTAAGAGAATTGAGAAGAGAATAAATGTGATACTAAAAAAATGAAAGTATATATTGTGAAATGTTGTTGTTTACAAAGAAATGCTCCTTATATAGACACATTTCTTAGGACTAATAGTGTAAACTAAACTAAGGCCCACAACATCTAAAGCCCAAAGAATTCGACTCTATATACTAAAAGGTAACATTTTGATAGCCAAGTTGTTCGACCAGCACTTTCAACAGAATCAAATAGTACACAACATTGCAACATAATTCGATACACACTAAATTCGATTACTATTTCGAACATGAATTATGCACACATTCTAACAATAATGAGTGTTATCAGTTACAAAGCATAAGATTCATACTCTCAGTAGACACTAACATCAACAAAGCTACTCCAACCCAAGATACATTATAGATAGTCATGAAAACATACTAACCTGCTCGACATATTAACCGGCCTGGCGCGAAAACGGTCTAAACACCAAACCTAAACATCCTGAAATAAGTACCTCAAGCATGACGCCAAACTCGAACGCTGCACTAATAACACTGGCCTTAACAGAATTGCAACTCCGAACTAAAACCAATGTTAAGGTGCAACCATTCAAAAACAATTGAAAACTAGATCATCGGCCGCTTGCAAGGATATTGCAAAGCCCAAACACAACATGATATGCAGGAAAAGTCTTGCCCATGACAACAACCAGTTTGAATATGACACCACCAAACTCGTCGCTAGAAATACATTGGCGACACCACAAATCTACCGCCGCGAAACCGCACACCGCTGTAAACCATTGGAAACTCCAGATCTGTCGTTGTCTCCCCTATTCCGATTGAACCTGTTTCTCCTTTTTTATTTCACTTTGTACAGATCCCCATGATTACCAATATTAGTAATCTCATTTCAATTAAGATTCATACACTTGAAAACAACTAAACTTCATCTTTAACTCACTAAAGCATGAAACCTACAAATGAAAAACAATTGATGAATATCATAGCACTTTCAACTATATAACAGAGCCCAAAATAAGTGAGTGGTGAGTCTATGACAATTGAAGTAAACTGCATCACCAATATTAACTATAACAAAAAAAAATTGAAAGTTCTAATTATGGAATTTTAACTCAGAGAAAGTTATACCAAATATCCACTATTTGGCTTTCAAACAGCAACGAGCGAGATCTTTTCTGTTTGTTCTTCTTTGTTCCACTCAAACAAAGGGCCTGAAAAATTTATCACGCATTCATGTCAGAGATGTACAGTCATGTTTAGTTACTTGTAGCAGTATAAGTTGTAGTAAAATCCGCATTCTGATTTCCTAATACATATCAAAGACTTTCTATGGCCTCAACATTTACTATGCAGTTTATATATAGGAAATAAAATAACACAAATTTGTTTCATGATTACCTGAAGTGTTGTTGCAATGGTGTGCTTTGTGACTAAAAAATTGGTCAAGCTAACCAAATATGCAAGTGTTGAGTTGAAGATAAGTAAGCACACAATACGTTGATCTTCTCTAGAAAGTTGAATTGTAATTCCAAGAACATTTTCCTCCATTATAATTGAAGCAGGAAGTAGGAATCCAAAAGCAGATGGTGCCATGTACATATGATTTAATAACAAAAATTATGATATCAAGGAAATAGAAAACTTGAGTCTCTGTAATGCACATGAATGACACCATTATAAACGGGAATAAGTTACAAATATTTTTATAATAAAAAAAATTCAACTATTAATGCAATTGTTTTTAATAAAATTAAAAATAATTTCTTAAAACGTTACACGGGTTAATGACACTTATAAATAAATAAAAAGTCTATATTGATATAATTATTTTATTAATGAAAATAAGTTATAATATTAAACATAAGGACTAAAATATCGGTAAGAAGGTTTTAAAAGTATGTAAAATTTGTAAATATGATTTAATAAAAAGGTTTTAAAATTGAAATGTAACTGAGAAGTTGTCATACATTGTAGGATATAATTTTTTGGATTTATACTGGGTTGTTAACTCATCTGGATTCACGAGTAGATGTGAACGTATCTATGAGATATAAATTGTATTGATTTTGTTAACTCATCTAGATTCATTGGTAGATGTGAATGTATGTATGAGATATCAACTGTACTGAGTTTGTTAACTCATCTAGATTCACGGGTAAATGTGAACGTATTTATGAGATATCAATTGTACTGGATTTGTTAACTCATCTGGATTCACGCGTATTTATGAGATATCAAGTGTAGAGTGTTCATTTTAATGTCAATCTTTTAAATTTGTTTTACTGTTGTTTTATATAATTGAAGTTAGAGAATCGAATGTACGATTTATTATAAGTACAGATCAATACTTAAAAGTTTGTGTATATTATTAGTTTATATTTATAACTATAAGAATGTTAACCGATTGAAAAATGAATTCAAACTTTACAAATAATGATTCAGTAGACATGTATAAATGAGAATAAGCTACATATATTGGAAGTAATTAATATTTTGTATAGTTAGAATAAGTTACATATTTACATAGTTTATTAATTTTTGACGGGGTACAGTCAAAAATTAATAAACTATGTAAAATTTATAAATATGATCTAATAAGAAGATAATAAAATTGAAATGTAACGAGAAGTTGTCATACATGGTAGGATGTAATATTTTTTAGAATTAACTCATTTGGATTCAATTGGGTTTGTTAACTCATTTATGGTAGATGTGAATGTATCTATGAGATAGCAGCTGTAGACTGTTCATTTTAATGTCCATCTTTTAAAAATTTATATTGCTACTGGTTTATATAATTGAAGTTAGAGAATCGAATGTACGATTTATTATAAGTACATATAAATGCTTAAAAATTTGTGTATATTATTAACTTATATTTATAATTATAAAAATGTTAACCGATTGTAGAATGAATTCAAACTTTACAAAAGATAATTTGGTAGACATGTAGTGTGAATCACGACGGGAAGTTGTCATACATTTTATATTTGGAAAATATGATAATATCTAAAATGGGTTTAATACATTTTTACGTATGACAACCCACTATTGATTGATCATTTTAATATCTATCAGTTAACTATTTTTTTAATTGCTGTCTTATATAATTGAAAATACGCTGTCATACTTAAGAATTTAGTCATTAATACGTTTCATGTAAATATAAATATTAATAAAATAAAACAAAATCAATTGAGATTTTATAATTTTTTTAAATTTATGAAATAACTAAAACATAATCTTTTCAGATTAACTTTATAATTGTAATCATGATAAAAAATGTTAAATAGTAGTCATAAGAATTTAATAATAAATAATTATTATAAGAAATTAATGATAAAATGTAAAAATTTAGTGATACATTCATTTTTATGAATTGAATAAGTTATATTTGTTTTTATAAACGAGAATAAGTTACAAATAATATTATAAACGTAATAAATACCACTATTTATATAATTATTTTTATAAATGAGAATAAGTTACATATATTTTTATAAATGAAGTAATTTATATTTTGTATAGTTAGAATAAGTTACATATTTACCCCGTCAAAAATTAATAAACTATGTGAAATTTATAAATATGATCTAATAAAAAGGTTTTAAAATTGAAATGTAACGAAAATTTGTCATATATTATTGTCATATATTGTAGGATGTAAATTTTTTTAGAATTAACTCATTTGTATTCAATTGGATTTGTTAACTCATCTCGATTCACGGGTAGATGTGAACGTATCTATGAAATACCAGCTGTAGACTGTTCATTTTAATGTCCATCTTTTAAAAATTTATGTTGTTGTTGTTTTATATAATTAAAGTTAAAAAATCGAATGTACGATTTATTATGACTACATATCAATGCTTAAAAATCTGTGTATATTATTAACTTATATTTATAATTATAAGAATATTAATCGATTGGAAAATGAATTCAAACTTTATAAATGATGATTTGGTAGACATGTAATGTGAATTTCGACGAGACTCGTACGATAGCACGGGTTTCTTACTAGTATATGGTGTAAGTCAATTTTATATATATCAATGGACACCTGAAATTTAGACACTCATACAGTATAATCTTTTGCAATATTTGATGTATGATATACTTTTAAAATACATAAAAATAATATAATTAAAAAATGGTTATAAGATTGTGAGATAAGAATTAGGTGTCGTATATTGTGTTGAAATTTTGGATATACATATATCAACACTCATTATCTATATAAGCAATTAAAATTTATATATGCGCAATCTTATTTTAGTATTTTTTTTTTTAAAAAAAAGCAATCTATTGTGATACATGTCTTTAATTAGTTGAAACTGTAAAAGTATTTTATATTGTTAGCGCATTTTTTTTCCTTTTATTAATAAGAAGATGAAATGATCAATAATTATTATAATTGTTTTTAAATAATTACAATGTAGTCCTCCATTTGATAGTTGTCTACGCGTTTAAAGTTGTTGATGATGTTTAGAGTTAGTTCACGCAAGATGATGAGAAAGTATATGAATGTTGTTTTAGTGAATGACTCCATCTTAACCCTAAGCATGAGATATTTATAAATACTACTTGGGTCTGAGTCTTTAGATCCAAAGAGCAGTTATTTTCTCTCTTCCCTCAGAAGTGTGAGATATATGAGAGTTGTTTTATCTTATAATATGGGGAACAAAGTTTCACTTATTGACTGGATTTTCTATCTTGTTAGTGCATAAGGACATATCATTTCCAGTATTTTAATAAGTTGTGAGACACAAAGTAGCTCAAGACCATTATGGGCGAGCCTATTCCGCTACTCATGTGCTATTTTAGCGCTAGTATGCTTGACTTCCCTTGCTTTCCTTGGATTACTTTCTCTCAATAATAATGAGATTATTCAAATACATAGTCTCTCAAGCACGAGGTCTTGAAGATGGCGAAGTGATTTAATCTCAAACATAAGGTAATTTACTTGCGGGCGAGACTAAGATAGTCGAGTCTTTTAGGCGACTTTGTAAATGCAAATTTATCCTACTCCTGGATCCTTTTTTGTTGTCGAGTCCCTCAAGTGTTGCTTTAGAGGGAAGGTCTCTCAAGCGTTGTTTTATATGGTGAGTCCCTCAAGTGTTGCAAAATTTGATGTTTTGGACTTGCAAACATTTAGTTTGGTATTGATCTTTTCACCCTTTGTGGATTCATTTGCATTACTTTTGTGACGTTTGTCTTCTATGTCACTTGGACTAAGTGCATTTCTTGTTAGGTGAGTCCCTCAAGCGCTACTTGAGTTTCTTTAGGTGAGGATCATCTAGTGGAGGTCCAACAGTTGTGTTGCCTTTGAGGGCGACAAGGATTTCTCTTTGAGGAAACAACATTCATATTTCCTATAAGAGCGGTAAGGATTCCTCTTTGAGGATCCAAAATTCATGTTACCTTTAAGGGAGACACTAATTCCTCTTTGAGGATTCAACATTCATATTACCTCTATGTACGACAAAGATTCCTCTTTGAGGACCCATTGCTCATATTTCCTCTAACAGTGACAATGATTCCTCTTGGAGGATCCAAAGTCCATATTACCTATAAGGACAACAAGGATTCCTCTTAGAGGAGCCACCATTATCGTTCCTCGAAGGGTGGCAAAGATTTCTCTTTTAGGATCCAACAATCATGTTGCCTCTAGGGCAACAAGGAATTCCCTTGGGACCACTTTGGATTTTACCTCCTAGCGACCATCTTATTGGAAATTAATTCTCTAATTTATGTGATGTTGCAAGTTTCTGAGTCATGTCTTATCCTTTTCATTGAGTTAGGCGTCTCCATTTGGGTCTGTCGATTTCGACTGCAACCATAACATTGATGTTATATATCATTATGAATGAGTATCTCTAGTAATGGAGTGAGAGGTGATGTGATATTACAATAATACTTCATGGAGTTGCTCATCCCAAATCCCTTTAGCATCGTCCAACATTTTGTTTATTGCGCCCAATATTACTTTGTTTGTCAACTCGACCTTCTCGTTCACACGCAGGTGGACAACTAAAATGAAATCCGTTTGTATTCCTAGGTCTTGACAAAAATCAACCATAGTCGAGTTCGTGAGTTGTATGATATCTTCTAAGATAATAAATCCTAGTAAACTAAACTTGTATATGATTCACTGTCAATATAAGTGGAAAACCCTTTCTGTGTGATTGTGGAGACAACTTATGCCTATATCCACTTTGTGAAATAGTCTACTCAAATGACCAAAAACTCGATTTGGCCAGGAGAAAGAGAAAAAGAACCTAGTATGTCAATGATTTACTAGTAGAATTCACGACGGCGTGACAAAGTGAAGAGTTTAGACTGGATCAAGATATAGGTTTGAGCGTTTCTATAACTTGTAACATATTTTGACAAATTATGCACAATCGTTCGTCAAAGTGGGCCAATAATAACCTGACCTTAATAGTTTATGGGTGAGGGATCACCCACCAATATGACTATCATGTGTTCCTTGGTGGACATATGTGAGGACCAAAGCTATTTAGTTATCCCTATTGTAACACGGTGGGAGAACTGACTTGTTTGTTTTTCATTTTATCGCAAATGTTGCGGATAGCAAGAGTCGTCACCGACTTTTCTTTTATCCAATAAAAGAAAGGTGAAAAGAACAGGAAAGACCTTTTATCGATTCTAAGTACGGGAGGTAATTATGAAAAGGGAAGGTATTAACACCCTTTCCATCCGTAGTTATCTACGGGCTCTTAATTGCTTAGCTCACTTTTGAAAATTTGCTTTGTGTGTGTGTGTGTGATTTGAAAAGTATTTTTGAAAAGTATTTCTCTTTGACTTCGTAATGATTCTTATATCAGTCCTCAAAAATGTATACGAAGTGTTCGAAAATATTTTTTTTAGAAAAAAATGTTTAACTTTGTAATGATTCTCGTTGGAATGTATACAAAGTGTTTGAAAAGTATTTTGAAAATAAGTGTGAGGTGTGAAAAGTAATTTGTTTGATTGGACCAAGCAATAGAGTCTTATTACCTACTCAGAATGGTCGTTTCTTGTTATTTTCCTTCTTCTATAGGTTAGTGTTATCCATACCATTAGTTGATAGGTAACTCTATCCGTTGGATGTGAAGGGACAATCGTAGGGTCATCGTATGGTCATAGAAGACAACATGTAAGGATACCTTTAGCAATTCGAGTGGACGATCATCACTTATTCGTAGGCAACAACTGAGGGACGAGATCATATATTCGTAGGCAACATCGAGGGTCATCGAGGGACTATGATCTTTGTGATGATTTTATTCGTAGGTAACTTTGCTAATGGTACCCCTACGTTCGAGGGATATGACCATGTTTATCCGAAAGGCAACAATAGAGGACACCCTAGGGAGTGTAAGTGTGAAATAGTAATTCAATTCAGATATTTTATCTTTGAATTAAAGTGATCTAAGTTTGACTTTATGTCTTGTCATGCAATCCTATTAGCATACATCTAGGCAGTGTATATACAATTTATAAGAGAGTGCAGAAAGTAAAAGCGGAAAGATAAAGGTCCTACATTATTACATGGCTTTGGGGCATATACAAAATAAGAGGTGCGGAAAGTAAAATGCGAGAAATTAAAGCTACGCTATTACAAAAATATCCTTGCTACCTATACATCGATTTCTAGAATTTAAATGCGAAAATCAATAAATAAGTAAAAGAAAAATGTTTTTGACGTTAGTAAAAGAAATTTAAGACTAGTAAACCTAATCATTAGAAAGGAAATTATTTTTTTTGTGAATTTTTGGATTGATTTTAATGTAGAAAAAACCTAATTCTATGTTAATTAGTAATTAATTAAGAAAATAAATTTAAATGAAAGGAAAAATAAAATATTTTTGTGTCTAAAATTAATTAAACATTTTATTAACCTAAATCTAAAATTAAAATATTTTTAGGGTTTTTTATTAGTGGTGAAAATAATTTTGAAAGAAAATTAAAATGATTTGAAAAATAAGAAATAAGAAAAAAAAAAGGGTTAGTGAAACAAGTGGTAAAAAAATAGATTTGGTCCTGCCAAGGTTTGAACCCAGGAACCAGTGGTTATTGAGATAAAACATGACCACCACGCCATTTGCGTGTGGTGTCTAAACCACGCTTTCAATGGTATATATATATGTGAAAACCTGTGGAAATCAGAAAATGTTAGAAAAATTGCAAAAGGCAAGGATCAAACCCACGCCCTTAGAGAGGAAGAGACTTAGCGCGCACATGTTAAACCAATGGGGTGGTGATACATCCATGAATTATAGTACATTCATAAATATATATTTGAAACTGCTTTCTGAAATCAGACAATCAAAGCAAAATGTGTGTTGGGGCCCAATATATTTGAACCAACCAATCCAAGCACGCCACCCAAGCCCTCGCCGGAGTCAACAAAGTCAGAGACGCCAGAGCTAAGCTCCGGTCGTCTACTCCGATCCTACCTAAATTAAACCTGCAAAAATAGCAAAAATAAAAGGAACCTAAGGACCCTACCCCCCTAATTGAAGGGTTGCGAGTTCAACGGTGATGCTCTTATGGCTTGAAAATTCTTGTAACTAGGGTTCCGAAGGTCACAAACAATTATGCCCTAACAATGACACGATGCATTTTAAGCCTTAAAGCTTGTATCTAACACGTCAAACCTATTCTAAACATCCTCCTGAATATGAACAAACACATCAAATACATTTAATATGCATAGAAATTAAAATCGATTCAAGATATTTTACCTAACCGGTGTTGTTTCGTGAGGACGATTCTAGGCACTGTACAACTTGCTTAAGACCTGGGATCGATTGCTAGAAAGCTCAGGAGGATGAATCAATCCTTGAAATTGAATGAAAATGATTAGAGACTTAGTTTCAAGTTTTCCCTAAAAGCTTGAATTTTTGGATAATTATTTAGGGTTTGTAAGAGCATGTCATCTATGTCCTTGATGTTTGATCTTGATCTTGTATTTATAATGAATGAATTAGGTCAAGAATTGAGTGAAAATATATTGCATTTAATGAAAGATATTTGATTGAAGTTTTGAATCAAATCTTTCTTTTTCTTGATCAATCTTCCTCTAATGTTTTCCATGCGTTTTTGCCAACTTAAATGAGCTATCTTGGACCTCAAGAAATACAAGTAACAAGCCCAACACGCCTTGCCTCTTATTTTGACATTTATTTTATTTTAAAATTGAATTATAATGGAGTAATTCAAAAATAAATAAAATAAATAGTGAAAGGGCGTATAAATGGACTTAGAGGTCATGGTTCACCTTAGAAACAAGTTTAGACCATAAAAACTTAGGCCTATTTATAAGATTTTTGAATTTGCTTAGTATTCCTCTTCATGCACTTCTTCAAAAATGTCAAACTTGCACAAGTTGTATCTTGCTCAATTTTCAACATTTTGAAGTGTTCTTGGACTTTTTAGAAATCTAAAGATGTCCTCTAAACACTGATTTTGGTTTCATCTTCATTGAAGCTTCCATGTTCATGTATACTTCTTTGAAAAAAGATGACTTTTAGTTGACTTTTAGAAGGACATATAATGTCTTGATCTATAACTTTCAAATGAAGCATTTTTGGTCAAAGCTTGTGAGATACAAAGTTGTAGAGAATTGATTCTCTTCAAAATGAGATTTGGTGGAAATTTATGATAAAGAATGTGAAAGTTATGCTTGGTCAAAGTTCTGTTGACTTTTTATCAAGAAACCCTAATTTAGAAACATTGACTTTTGATCAAATCTTGAGTTTTCTTAATGAATCATGATAAACCCTTGATTAAATGATGAATGTGACTTCAAAACCTTGATGTTAACAAAAAATGATGAAGTTTGACTATATGTTGACCATAGTTGACTTTTTGTCCAATATAATTGATTTTCAACCATCTGAGCAATTGATTGAGTAAACATGAGTTGTGAGGCTTGAAACTTGGCATGGTGATACCTTTAGACATATAGTTCATCTGGAAATTTTTTGTTGGTTGGTTGATTTTATTTATGAAAAAAAGATTAATCATGCGTGGACGATAAAACTCACTAAGTGACTCGCATGTGAGCAAAGATTTAGAAAAAAAATAGTCCAACATGGGCGAGGTTTGATGAGTTAAAGTTATTTTTATATGGGTGATGCGTACTAAACAATAGGACTAACATCCTATGATTAAAATACTAGAAACTAGATGAGAAATGAAGCTCAATGAGTCATATCTCAAACCAAAAGTTTTCTTATGAAAATGGTGAAGTGAAACGAGGTTCACGCTTATTAGATATTTTGTGCAAGTCTTTAGACAATTGGTCTAACAACCAACGATCTAAATACTCTAAATTAATTATGAAAATGTTTTGATAAATCAACTTGACGTTAGATAGAGGTTTGAAACTTTATTATGAAAGCGGCGCGATAAAAATAGAAAAGGTCGATTGTGATTGCAAAAGAAAACTCGACTTATCAAATTGGTTAAGGGCTTGGTATATGGAACAAGCATGTATGGGATGGTTGATTGTGATTGATGAAGCACACTTGAATTATCAAATTGGTTATGACCTTAGTATATTGACCAAGAATGTGGGAGTTTGATTGTACAGTAGTGAATAAGCGAATAAAAGAAAAATAAAACTATTAAGTTATTACACGTCCAAAATGAGGGATCTTGTTGAATCATAATAGATAAGTAAATACGCAAGCCCATACACGGTGGCTCACACAAGTAGAAATTATAAAACAAATCAAGATGAATCCTAATATCTAAGTGCTACTAGCAAAGTGGGCTAGTCTTCTAGACGACATATTATAAATAATCGATCAAATATCTTCATTATAGGAAAGCCTTGGATCAAGCTATAAATGTGTGCAAGTGTGCATGTGTTTAATTGTTGAGGAACCTAAGAGGAAGCCATGTGAGGTTGAAGCAACTCGATTTTCAAAAATCTTTTAATTCTCGAAAACTGTGAAATCGCCACCTAATTTTATTTGTTCTAAAAAGAACAGGAAAATATAGATAAAACCCCAAACAAGCGGATAAGGCGGTCTACGTGACCAAAAAGTGGGATCGGGAGTCGGTTATGTAAGGGGAAGGTATTAGCACCCCTTACATCCATCGTACTCGATGGGACCCATTTAATTCTACACGTTTGTGTGTGTGTTTATTGCTAAGTTATGAATACTAAAAGAAAAAATAATTGTTTGTTATTATTTTGAGTTTGACACGGTTTCGGAACCGTGTGCCTACATATTCCCTTGTGCAATGGGAAAGTCAAAACTCTGTAGTTCCTCTTAAAAAGGTTTTAATTGGTTGTATTGATTTTATCAGAAAAATCGTGCGTTTAGACGTTACAAATGCTTTGAGCTAGAACTTGTTTTGTTTGTTTGAAAAGCTTAAGTCCTCGCTCGTATTTGAAGCGACTATTACACTCTCTTTATCCGAAAAGAGTTTTTTATGATCGCGTATGAGCGACAAAAGAGTTTGAGTGAGTTGAATTGTTTTTTATGTGGATGAAAAAGTACCGAACAACGAGGCTAGCGTCTCACGATTCAAATACTAGAAACTCGAGGAACGAAAGTTCGCACAAGTCGTCTATCACCCAAAAAGTTTTCTTAAGAAAAAGTGAAGTGAAACGAGTTCACGTTATTTAGGAGTCTTTAAGCCACAGGTCTAGCGTCCAACGACTTAAAGACTAATGTTCATTTTTTTGCAAGTGTTTAAACAATTAGTCTAGCATCCAACGGCTTAAACACTTGAGTTTTCTTTATAAAAGAATTTAGAAAATGCACTCGACATTGGATCGAGGTTTGTAATTTAATTATGAAAGTGTTTTGGAGATACGGGTTATAGTTAATTAAGCATGTGGACTAAAGTATGATAATGGAAATGAGCAAATAATTGTATACAAGCATTTAAATAAAGCGAGTAAATAAATTAAACGCCCATACAAGGTGGCTTGCACAAATAAATAAACAATTTGTATTGTGTAGGTGCATGCACGAAATAAATTTAATCGACTAATTAAACGAAACTTAATCAAGTAATTAGTTTAATAAAAATTAATTAGGTAGACTAATTAATTTTAAATAGCCTAATTAGATAATTAAATAACGTTTAACTAATCAATCAAAGTTTCATTGTAAGCCCAAGAGTAAGCGTGGTGTGTGCAAAAATGTGTGGCGTTGTGGCTTCAAAGCTTTGTCAACTCAGGGTAGTAAAAATGGCTCGCACGAGTATTAGTTTGAAAAATATTTTTGGTTTGTGCTTTGTGACTAATAATTAAATAAATAAGCAATAAAATATTTACTAGCTATTACATCATGTGGGGAATGGGGGTACAAATTTACAAATGGGGAATAAAATAGAAAAGAAAATGCTAAAAATAAAATCCTAATAATAAAAAAAATATTTAACTAACACTAATATTATTTTTTTTGGTATTTTTGAATATACTAAATATTTATTATGAATGATAGTGGTAAATAATAATGACAATGGTACATAATGGTAAAAAAGGAAAACTAGTAAATGTTAGTAATGATAATATTATAAAAGTATGAATGATAAAAGTAATAATAATAATCTTAATAATATAATATAATAATAATAATAATAATAATAGGATTAATAATAGTTTTTTTTAATGGTTTAAAATAATGGTAATAATGATGATAATATAATAAAAATAGTTTAATAATAATAATACTATTAATAATAATAATAGTAATAATAATAATGTTAGTAGTAAAAAATAAAATAAAAGTAAAAAATAATAGTAATAATAGTATAATAATAATGATGTGTTAGTAATAATATATAAAGTATTTAACTAATAATAATAATAATAATAATAATAATAATCTATTACTAAACAAAATTAAAAACTAAAAGTAAGAAGGACCAACAGACAATTCACGAACGTTGTTCTCTTCTCTTGCTGTGAATGGACCCTTCGCCAGAAACTTCGTCGGAAATCGCCCTCGGCGGTGTTGACGGCGGCGATGTTCCGATCTTTGTTTTTCTTACGCCATCCGCTTCTTGCCCTTCTCTAACTGTGGTTGGATTTTGCAGGAAATTCATGGTTGGTCGCGGATCTTGAAAGGGATTTCGGAAACCCTAAGTGCCTCCGATGCAATTTCCGGTGACTGCGAGGATGAAGCGGCCAAGACGCCTTTCTGAGCTTGCACGGTGATATCTTTCTGACTCTCAACTTCTTTCCCTCTTCTTCTTTCTCAATTTTGAAGGGTCCATGTGTTTAGGAAAATGATGATTGACCGTTAGGGTTTCATGCTTTGTGATTGCACAGGTTTGCAATCGTTTGGAATGAGAGGGGTTGGTTTTCTGCGTTTTGGTGGTTTTCGTTTGATGATTTTCTTCAGTTAGTTTTGGAACTGGTTTACGATGATGAGTTTTTGAAAACTTAGAACAGATGCCTCTTGTTTTTCTTTTGGCTAAGGGTTTCGAAAAAAAAATGGTCTCCTCTAGATGCTATGCTGGTATCCTCTTTTTATGTAGAACAGGTACTCTACCTTTTTGGTTTTGGTCAATGGTTTGGAAAAAATAGTTTGTATTTTTTTTGCCACAGATACTATGCTTGTTCTTCAGAACAAAACAGATACTCTTTTCAATCTTTTTCCTCTCCTGAACAGATATGGTGTGAATCTCTTCCTAAACAATAGGGTTGCTAACTCTTTTTACTTAGAACAGATGTTCACTTTTTCTTTTTGCCTCTGATTGGTATTGCTTTTCTGTATGGTCAACTATCTGGTTATCCTCCCCTTCTGCCTCTCTTGTCCCTGTTACTTGCATTTGTTGCTATAACATATTGTGATGTCGCTTTCTATACTGCCTGCTGCCTCTGTGGTGTTGATAACCATGCATTCTCTCTGTTTTACTTGTTGCAATATGTTGATAACACCATGCTGCCTGTGTATTTGTCTCTTTGCCCTTTCCTTTTTGTGAACTAAAGTTACTTTATGATTTGCAATTGGGAAAAAACAACAGCCCATGATTAATCTTCAGATTATGAGGCATTGAACATGATTAAACCCTCTAACCTGATTCCTTAACACAGCCCTAATGATGAGATTGAGAAAGGATCATTCTTTTAATTTCTTATGAATTTATGTTTACATTTGCTTTTCTGATCACTAACCATTCTCTTGTGTTTTGTTTCATGTAATGATGTGGAGGTTGAACATGGAGAGAGCAAAGCAAGATAGCTTGAAGAGAAGATGGCGATGATTCGAAGACAAATTTTTTGTAGTTTAGGCATCGACTCTTAGGAACTTGAATTGTAACTCAATATTAGAATTGGAAATGTACATTTAGTGAACTTGTATGCTTCTAATTTTGCAACACTCTTGTACCAAAGTTTGGTCATTTGAATAAAAGCAAGTTTGGTTTGAATATTCTTCGATCCTTGAATAGTAACACCAACATTCCATGCTTGTAATAACTTGGAAATATTGATAAACTTATTCTCGTAGCGAACTTCGAATGAAACAAATCCTGGCCAAATTTTCCAAAGCTTGCAAGAATTCTCTGAATGGACTTGTAACGTATTTTAGAATACTCGAATAAAATCCACATTTGAACGGTGTTCGAAATTCCACTTGCCCATGTTGGTACAAGTTTAGGACGTCCTTTTTTCGGAATTGTAGGATTCAGAATTGCTCTTGTAACAAATTTGTAGTCTTCACGATAAAACTTGAATATCTTGTAAACATTGTTATTCAAATTTTACCCAAGTTAATAAACAAACTTGTTTCTTCAAGATTCGAACTTAAATCCAACTTCTTCTGATAAAAAGTAACGTAACTTGTAGAACTTGACAAATGAACGCGAATTTGGATGACATCCGTAACCTCATCTGAGGGAAAATTGCAATGCACTCCGGAGACAAATTATCCTTGAATTTTCTTGATGCTTATTTCTGATAAATTCGCACTTCAGGACAACCACCATTCCTTCTGATGAAATTAAATTCCCAAAACCAATAAATCCTTTGAAACTTTAAATTCAACAACCAACGAACCATTATTTTGAATACCAATCCCTAAAGCAAATGAATTCCTTCTTGAAATTCGAATTATACCGAATAGATGAAAGTTCTTCCAAAAATCCAACGCATATTTTATGAACAAACAAAATACCGAGGTAACACAAAGGGAAAATTTTGGGGTGCGACAGTTGCCCCTATTCAATCATCTTAGACCTGGTAAGTGAGAAAGATTGACAACTTTCGAACGTTCCAGGTGGAAGAGGATTGAATACTAGAGAAACCCCGAAAATTTGCCCTACGCGGGAAACCAATGCCACAAAAGAAAACAGATAACATATCTTGACTACGGAGTCAAGGAACAACATTTGAAGAGAAAACTTGCTAAGCATCAACGGAATGCTTGTACAATACTAGGAGATTTTAACAACACTGGGGATAACTGTGTAACCGAAATGACTTTGACAACAATTTTTAATGAAAATGCTATGAGAAGGGAAACGAACTTCTCAAGCGAAAGAGAAACAATATACTGAAAAATTTGACATGACTGAGAACTTAACAAAGAGTTCTCTGAACTAAGGACTACCTGGAGACCTTAAACAAAATTGAAAAACGACACGATTGAGAACTTAACAAAGAGTTCCCTGATTGACATGACTGAGAACTTAACAAAGAGTTCTCTGAACTAAGGACTACCTGGAGACCTTAAACAGAATTGAAAAATTGACATGGTTGAGAACTTAACAAAGAGTTCTCTGATTATGTGGCTAGAACAATATCAGAATTGTTGGTGCACGAAAATGCGAGGAGCCATGGCATGCTGAATGTCTTTGACCGTGTAACTTCTGAGTTACCCGCAGAACAAAATCAGTAGCGCACCCGAGAATACAATTCTCTAGGGATAAACAAAACGATATTTAGCACACCGGCGTGATATAGATGTTTATGAAGTCGGTAAATCTTGTTTCCGACATTTCTGCTGATGAGAGGTCTTACTGAACATGTACGGACATGTTGAACAACTTCTGAGTTGACAAGATCTTCAATTTGTATGCAGATAGCTTTACCGGTGATAGAAGAATCAGATTCAGCACGCATGACTGAAAACTTCTAGGGTAATGAGCTTCAATTTGCTGACATTGTGTGGACAATGCGTTGCAACAAGTGGATATGTAGATCAACGTCTGAGTTGGAGAAATATCTTGAGATTTGAATAAACATCCCGCCGGGTGGATATTTATTTGTTGAGTAGTTGATAACTTACTAGGGAAATAAACGCACCAGAAATTTGATGTAATTTTCTGAGAACACCTCAGAGGAGTATATTGTGGAAGCCACCGCCAATCGAATTTGCTGGGAAGATTCTTGTCTGAAAGAAATCTTTGAAAATACCAAGAATAAGGTTGTAGTAATCCTTTCTGAAGGAGATTCACTTGGGGAGAGAAATAAGCTTCGCTGGGGAAACCTCGTAAGGAAACCAAGTGGAAAATTCGCTGGGGATTCCCAGTTGAACAATTTTGCTGACATTAGAATCCAACGGACACAGATAACTGTTTCGATGGGGAAGAAATCTCGACTGGAGAAAACCTCTGTTGTTGAGATCCAAACAAGCATATAACTTGTGCTTGTAGAAAAGAGGATAATTTGTCGTCTGAGAACTAATCCTTCAATTTTGATCCTTACGAGGATATTTACAGTTTCAGTTGAAAAACCTGCAAAACAAATAGCCGAAGCTAATGAGTATGATATGCATGAGTATGATATGCATGATATGATTTTTTTCTAATGCAAATGGTGCATGATTTCCTGATACTGTTGAGAGAAGGAAGATATCACTGGGGAATCCAATTGAACGATCTCGTTGTCATAAGAGTTCACTGGGGATGATCAATCGATTCTCTGGGGAAGAGACTTCATTGGAGAATTGACACTACTATCGATTGTCTGTCACCCAAGCGTTCTCCTGGCACTGGGGAGAAAAGCTAGATTGTCATTGAGAAAAGTCTTCTGCTTGCACTTGACTTCATTCTCGAAAGATCCCGAGTCCTGACTGGGGTTTATGCATGAACATATTGTATTTGATATGTCTGAGGAAAGCGACGTGATCGACGCACGACGATGATTTATGTAATGATTTATGAATGCATACATGCATGGACTATCTGATATGTACCAAATGAAATTCGGCCTTGAAGGGTGAATTATCGACGAGAATCGACTTTTAAGATAAACCACCGAACGGGTTTAAATGATAGCGGTCGACGAACCGACGACCGAGAGAACGGATTTTAATTAACGATGACGACGACGACCAGAACGGATTTAAATTATAACGATGACGAACCGACTACCGACGTGGCGATTTTAATTAACAATCGACGAGAACCGACGACGGACGAACGGATTTTAATTAATGATTTGATTTAAATTATAATGACGAGAACCGACTACCGACGGAATCGGATTTTAATTAACAATCAGACGAGAACTGACGACCAGACGAGAACTGAGTTTTAATGATAACGGTCAGACAAGAACTGACTACCAGACGTGAACTGGATTTTAATTAACAGTCAGACGAGAACTGACTATCAGACGAGAACTGGGCTTAAATTAACAATCAGACGAGAACTGGATTTAAATGATAACAGTCAGACGAGAACTGACTACCAGACGAGAACTGGATTTTAATGATACCCAACAAGGTCGAAATTTTATTGCACAATATGAGATGCATGATTTAATGCATGATTTATGTTAGCGTATGCAATACGTTTTGACTGTATGATTGGTAAGGCATGAAGATGCTTTGACTGCTTGACTAGTTAAGACCAAGAAAGGTTCTTGAAACAATTTTCCCATCAAAAGGAAGTTGTTAGCATGATTCCCTGCCACTCAAATTGAATGCAAAAGCTGTTGACACTTGAGAGGAGAATTTCAAAACAGCTTGAAGACACAGAACGAAATTGTCCGTATATATCAATCATTGCCCACTGTTGATTATCCAAGAGATTTGCTTTGAGAGGATGGAAACAGTTTACAGAACGACATCGGGATGGCTTGCCCTAAAATCAGATTCCAATGCGGGATGCCCCTAATTAGCAAATCCTTTGAGAGACATTACCGTATCTCGATGTGACTGCCCCAGATTGACTGAATCTTGAAGGATGGACTTCATTGTACTATAGAAATAGTATGAACCAATGTGCTCCTTGGAAGTACTTCAACGCGTCAAGGTGACTTCTGATTGACAGAATTTTGGAACGACATGTCCCAAGCTAACTGCTCTTTGAGCAAGTCCAAATCACTTGTTGATTGCTCTTTAAGGACTTGCCCCAGATTGGCAGAAATTCGAGGAGCTGAATTTCGATTTGATTGCCCCCAAATTAACAGAATCTTGAGAAGACAACTTGTGATATGCTCAAAGGAGTCCTTGGATGACCTGCCCCTTGCTATAAATAACTGCTAATTCAGCAGAATAATCAAGTTTCCCTTCTTTGGACAAAGTTAAACTCTTCAACGATGTTCATTATGAGAACTTCTTCAATGTCAAACAATTGTTTTACATGTAGAAGAATGTTTGTTATGACAAAATAATGCAACATTTATGCGTCTTGAAGTTTTGTATGAAAAACATGACTTTTTGTGAGTGAAACACTTTTTGGAGTGCAACACTGAAAATCTTCTTTTTTTTTTTTGAAAGATAAGACGAGCATATGATACCAACACAGATGCTTAACACACACTGTAGGAGTCAGGTAAACGCGATCTCTTCGTGGTATGCTTTTGAATTAACCCATGCTTCAATTAGGACTTTTAAGGGTTGTAACGTGGTCTGGTTCACGGTTTTTTTTAGAAAAAAAGGATTTTTAGGCTCAAAATATTTGGTGCCCGCCCATTCTCCATGATGTTCTTCAGCCCTAAGTTCAACTATCTTGATACGAGCACTCATCTCTCGAGAGGAGTTTATGATGGTTGAGGAACCGATATGAGGTTTCTTGGACACGACAGTCACTCTCATTTTGTCCTTGGTGTCTAACCACACGACTTGTTCTTTGTTGAAAAATCTTCTTTGAAAATGCATTTCAAGATTTTCTTTTCTTTTTCTTTTCCTGACTTTTGCCTGACTTTTGCCTAAGCGACTTATTACTAAGTTCCGACTTAGCGGGCTTCTTGTCTTTTTCTATTCATTTTTGAACAAGTCGTGGATCTGAGCACAACCTTTGATTTGTTAGAAGTGATGGTGACTATCTGAGTCCCGAGGGGTCGTATTGTCATCTGTTGACCTTCTGATGTGCGAGAGATACCCAACATGGTATCATCCTCCTTTGATGCACACTGTTGATAGATGGAGGCCGACTACTGTGGTTTTGACCTTTCTCAACTTTTCGAAGGATAGCCATTGTTGTATCCTTAAACACTCTCTTGATGAGTTCAACGCCGATCGATTAATCAACACTACCGCCTATTGTGGTAAAATGATGAGGGTTTTTCGAATGTAAAAGAAACTCCTACTTCAAGGCTCAAAGGGGGTTAACGAGGGTCTATCTCCCTTATAACTCCGGTGTTTGGGGATTTGAAACAAGGCCTGTACATCCTTAGCAAGGTTTTACTCAAAAGCACATGACTAGAGACCTGACGTTTTTCAATTATCGTCATCCTCCCTCCAATCTTTGCCTAGGCGAAAGAGTTGGTAACGTTGGTATCAAAATGCTCACAAATCATCATAAAGAGTGATAACGAATGGATTACTTCAAGACAAACATATTCATTGCATTAAGATAAAAACAAACAAGTTTCTACATGCAAACAAAGTTTAAACAATTAAACAAGATACACATGAAAATGCAGTAAAGGAATAAAAGACTGTCGTTGTCGAGGAGACTTGGGCTCCGTCTTGACTTGTTGATTTAGATGACTTTCAGTATTCTTGGTGCTCACTTGAGTACGGGGTTGTCATTCACAAACAGGATCCCTCCTTGAAGAGTCAAATACTTCTGGTCAATCAGTTGTTGAACCTTGGCTTTGTAAGCGTTGCAGTCCTCTGTCGAGTGTCCTACTGTTCCATCATGGTATCCACATCGCGCGTTATGATCATAACCAAGCGGAAATACCTTTGGCGGGTTAAGAAACTTGGGAACCACTAATGAACTTTGAACCAGATGTGGAAGAAGTTGACTGTATGTCACTGGAATTGGATCGAGAGGAGCATTCCTTCTTTCCAAATTACTTCGAGGTATGCGTGGATTCTGACGTCGACTTTGATATCCATGGTTCTGACCTTGTTTCTTTGCATGAGGAGTGCCCCATGGTTGCTGGTGCCGTGGGCCGAGAAGCATCGGGTGCTGATACTGAACAACTGCTACATACGGAGGTTGACCATAAGATACAGGAGGTGGAGCTTGCGGATCTTCCCAAATTGCATTGGTTTCATAATCCTCCTCTTCCATATGAGAACCTCTGAAGAATTCTTCCTCATCAGCTTGGCCACTCGAGGCATCTTGGAGTTTTCCACTTGTGAGACCGCTCTCAATGCGTTCTCCCACCATCACCAGGTCAGAGAAACTTAAAGATGTACAACCTATCATTCTTTCGAAGTATGAATTAGGTAAGGTATTCAAAAACAAGTTAGCCAACTCCCTATCAAGCATTGGTGGTTTAACTCGAGCGGCCAACTCTCTCCATCTTTGAGCATACTCCTTGAACGACTCGTTGATATTCAGAGAAAGATTCTGTAATTGGATACGAGTTGGAGCCATGGAAAGGTTGAACTCATATTGTTTCAGGAATGAGGAAGATAAGTCTTTCCAATTGTGAACATCCTTTTTCTCCAATTGCGTATACCAATCCAGAGATGCCCCGCTAAGACTGTCTTGGAAACAATGGATGAGAAACTTTTCATCATGAGCATATGCAGACATCTTGCGAACAAACATCTTCAAATGAATCTCTGGACAACTAACACCTTTGTACTTCTCGAAGTTTGGCATTTTAAACTTTGGTGGAATCACGACGTCGGACACTAAACAAAGGTCAGCAGCATCTAGCCCAATAGTATCGTTTCCATTCAAAACCCTCAATTGTTCCTTCAGATCAAGACACATTCATCTGGCTTCAGCATCTTGAGGGGCTCTGGTGTTGACCATTGAATTCGTTCCTTGAGGATTTTGCACGTAGTTGGCAAACCTGGGCTTCTTAGCAGCCTGAGGATGTGGGATACAATCTTCTTGAATAGTTGATTGCCTTTGGACCGTAGGGATTGCGTTAGATTGAACATTGAGCACCAATTGAGGTTGAATAGGATCATCCACATGCAGAGGAGAATCGTACATTGGATTAGACCTGACAGTAAATCCTGACGTGGAGTCTGTAGTAGCATCTTGGGCATTGTCTTCCGAAGAAGTTAGCATGGCTTCCAACATTTGATCCACCTTGTCTTTCACACCTTCCAGGTCCTCTCTTATCACAACTTGATTATGTTCCAATTGGTCTATCGGGCTTGCCATGAGTGCAGGAAATCAGCTAACTGGCCAGGAACAAAAGGTGACATGAGCTTTTTGTAGTGGAGGAGAAAATGCATGCATGTTGATGAATGCAAAGGCATTATTTTATCTCTATTTAAATGCAAATGATTTTTTTTTTGAATGCACTGCAATGGAAATGCATGTAAAATGTAATGTGATGCGATACATATTAATGTTATGCGCGAAATTACAGTTAAAGTTAAACACACAAGGGTTTAAAAGGACAGTCGGACATGGTTTCGACGTCTACCCACAATTCCCCAAACAAGGTTGGTTCTAATGTTTTTTTTTGCTAAATGCTTCTCGGAGTCTCAGATCCCTTTTTTAGAAATATTATCACCACGCGATCGGACTACGTGAGGATAATACTTCCAAAAGTATACTCCAAGAAGCGGTTCTTAAAGGGATACTCAAAAAACCTTTGAGCGGTCGGTTTTGGTTTGGACATCCTAATACTTAGAGTTATAGGCCTTTTGTCCAAGAATTATCATCCCGCACTATTGTATGGTGCAATAAATCCCTTAAAAAGACCAACTCTAAGTTGTGGTCTTCACGTCGATCCAAGGAACACGGATGTCCAATGGACCTAAGCTACTCAACCACTCTAAACTTATGTTTCCTAGAAGCCTGGGTATTGGGCTTATCTATGAACCATAACCAAACAATGCCCCAATATCAAAAAATATCAACAGGATATAAAGAAATAAAAGGCAATGAATAGTAAACACACAAGGAAGAATTAAATTAGGGTTAACTCGCTTTAAAAAAATTCCCCAGCAGAGTCGCCAACTGAAGCAACTCGATTTTCAAAAATCTTTTAATTCTCGAAAACTGTGAAATCGCCACCTAATTTTATTTGTTCTAAAAAGAACGGGAAAATATAGATAAAACCCCAAACAAGCGGATAAGGCGGTTCACGTGACCAAAAAGTGGGATCGAGTTATGTAAGGGGAAGGTATTAGCACCCCTTACATCCATCGTACTCGATGGGACCCATTTAATTCTACACGTTTGTGTGTGTGTTTATTGCTAAGTTATGAATACTAAAAGAAAAAATAATTGTTTGTTATTATTTTGAGTTTGACACGGTTTCGGAACCGTGTGCCTACATATTCCCTTGTGCAATGGGAAAGTCAAAACTCTGTAGTTCCTCTTAAAAAGGTTTTAATTGGTTGTATTGATTTTATCGAAAAAATGCTTAGACGTTTCAAATGCTTTGAGCTAGGACTTGTTTTGTTTGTTTGAAAAGCTTAAGTCCTCGTCAGATTTGAAGCGACTATTACGCCTCTTTATCCGAAAAGAGTTTTTTATGATCGCGTATGAGCGACAAAAGAGTTTGAGTGAGTTGAATTGTTTTTTATGTGGATGAAAAAGTACCGAACAACGAGGCTAGCGTCTCACGATTCAAATACTAGAAACTCGAGGAACGAAAGTTCGCACAAGTCGTCTATCACCCAAAAAGTTTTCTTAAGAAAAAGTGAAGTGAAACGAGTTCACGTTATTTAGGAGTCTTTAAGCCACAGGTCTAGCGTCCAACGACTTAAAGACTAATGTTCATTTTTTTGCAAGTGTTTAAACAATTAGTCTAGCATCCAACGGCTTAAACACTTGAGTTTTCTTTATAAAAGAATTTAGAAAATGCACTCGACATTGGATCGAGGTTTGTAATTTAATTATGAAAGTGTTTTGGAGATACGGGTTATAGTTAATTAAGCATGTGGACTAAAGTATGATAATGGAAATGAGCAAATAATTGTATACAAGCATTTAAATAAAGCGAGTAAATAAATTAAACGCCCATACAAGGTGGCTTGCACAAATAAATAAACAATTTGTATTGTGTAGGTGCATGCACGAAATAAATTTAATCGACTAATTAAACGAAACTTAATCAAGTAATTAGTTTAATAAAAATTAATTAGGTAGACTAATTAATTTTAAATAGCCTAATTAGATAATTAAATAACGTTTAACTAATCAATCAAAGTTTCATTGTAAGCCCAAGAGTAAGCGTGGTGTGTGCAAAAATGTGTGGCCGTTGTGACGCTTCAAAGCTTTGTCAACTCAGGGTAGTAAAAATGGCTCGCACGAGTATTAGTTTGAAAAATATTTTTGGTTTGTGCTTTGTGACTAATAATTAAATAAATAAGCAATAAAATATTTACTAGCTATTACATCATGTGGGGAATGGGGGTACAAATTTACAAATGGGGAATAAAATAGAAAAGAAAATGCTAAAAATAAAATCCTAATAATAAAAAAAATGTTTAACTAACACTAATATTATTTTTTTTGGTATTTTTGAATATACTAAATATTTATTATGAATGATAGTGGTAAATAATAATGACAATGGTACATAATGGTAAAAAAGGAAAACTAGTAAATGTTAGTAATGATAATATTATAAAAGTATGAATGATAAAAGTAATAATAATAATCTTAATAATATAATATAATAATAATAATAATAATAGGATTAATAATAGTTTTTTTTAATGGTTTAAAATAATGGTAATAATGATGATAATATAATAACAGTAATAGTTTAAAATAAGAATACTATTAATAATAATAATAACAGATACTAATAATGATAATAATATAAGTAATAGTAATAATAATGGTTGTTAGTAGTAAAAAAATAAAATAAATGTTAGTAGTAAAAATAATATTAGTAATAATAGTATAATAATAATGACAGTGTTAGTAATAATATATAACAGTAGTATTAATAACCTTTACTAATAATAATAATAATAATAATAATAATCTATTACTAAACAAAATTAAAAACTAAAAGTAAGAAGGACCAACAGACAATTCACGAACGTTGTTCTCTTCTCTTGCTGTGAATGGACCCTTCGCCAGAAACTTCGTCGGAAATCGCCCGCGGCGGTGTTGACGGCGGCGATGCTCCGATCTTTGTTTTTCTTACGCCATCCTGCTCGTCTTGCCCTTCTCTTCTCTAATCTGTGGTTGGATTTTGCAGGAAATTCATGGTTGGTCGCGGATCTTGAAAGGGATTTCGGAAACCCTAAGTGCCTCCGATGCAATTTCCGGTGACTGCGAGGATGAAGCGGCCAAGACGCCTTTCTGAGCTTGCACGGTGATATCTTTCTGACTCTCAACTTCTTTCCCTCTTCTTCTTTCTCAATTTTGAAGGGTCCATGTGTTTAGGAAAATGATGATTGACCGTTAGGGTTTCATGCTTTGTGATTGCCCTGGGTTTGCACTGTTACCGTGTCGTTTGGAATGAGAGGGGTTGGTTTTCTGCGTTTTGGTGGTTTTCGTTTGATGATTTTCTTGGTTAGTTTTGGAACTGGTTTACGATGATGAGTTTTTGAAAACTTAGAACAGATGCCTCTTGTTTTTCTTTTGGCTAAGGGTTTCGAAAAAAAAATGGTCTCCTCTAGATGCTATGCTGGTATCCTCTTTTTATGTAGAACAGATACTCTACCTTTTTGGTTTTGGTCAATGGTTTGGAAAAAATAGTTTGTATTTTTTTTGCCACAGATACTATGCTTGTTCTTCAGAACAAAACAGATACTCTTTTCAATCTTTTTCCTCTCCTGAACAGATATGGTGTGAATCTCTTCCTAAACAATAGGGTTGCTAACTCTTTTTACTTAGAACAGATGTTCACTTTTTCTTTTTGCCTCTGATTGGTATTGCTTTTCTGTATGGTCAACTATCTGGTTATCCTCCCTTCGCCTCTCTTGTCCCTACTTGCATTTGTTGCTATAACATATTGTGATGTCGCTTTATATCTCGCCTGTGGTGTTGATAACCATGCATTCTCTCTGTTTTACTTGTTGCAATATGTTGATAACACCATGCTGCCTGTGTATTTGTCTCTTTGCCCTTTCCTTTTTGTGAACTAAAGTTACTTTATGATTTGCAATTGGGAAAAAAACAACAGCCCATGATTAATCTTCAGATTATGAGGCATTGAACATGATTAAACCCTCTAACCTGATTCCTTAACACAGCCCTAATGATGAGATTGAGAAAGGATCATTCTTTTAATTTCTTATGAATTTATGTTTACATTTGCTTTTCTGATCACTAACCATTCTCTTGTGTTTTGTTTCATGTAATGATGTGGAGGTTGAACATGGAGAGAGCAAAGCAAGAGAGCTTGAAGAGAAGATGGCGATGATTCGAAGACAAATTTTTTGTAGTTTATCGACTCTTAGGAACTTGAATTGTAACTCAATATTAGAATTGGAAGTGTACATTTAGTGAACTTGTATGCTTCTAATTTTGCAACACTCTTGTACCAAAGTTTGGTCATTTGAATAAAAGCAAGTTTGGTTTGAATATTCTTCGATCCTTGAATAGTAACACCAACATTCCATGCTTGTAATAACTTGGAAATATTGATAAACTTATTCTCGTAGCGAACTTCGAATGAAACAAATCCTGGCCAAATTTTCCAAAGCTTGCAAGAATTCTCTGAATGGACTTGTAACGTATTTTAGAATACTCGAATAAAATCCGCATTTGAACGGTGTTCGAAATTCCACTTGCCCATGTTGGTACAAGTTTAGGACGTCCTTTTTTCGGAATTGTAGGATTCAGAATTGCTCTTGTAACAAATTTGTAGTCTTCACGATAAAACTTGAATATCTTGTAAACATTGTTATTCAAATTTTACCCAAGTTAATAAACAAACTTGTTTCTTCAAGATTCGAACTTAAATCCAACTTCTTCTGATAAAAAGTAACGTAACTTGTAGAACTTGACAAATGAACGCGAATTTGGATGACATCCGTAACCTCATCTGAGGGAAAATTGCAATGCACTCCGGAGAAAAATTATCCTTGAATTTTCTTGATGCTTATTTCTGATAAATTCGCACTTCAGGACAACCACCATTCCTTCTGATGAAATTAAATTCCCAAAACCAATAAATCCTTTGAAACTTTAAATTCAACAACCAACGAACCATTATTTTGAATACCAATCCCGAAAGCAAATGAATTCCTTCTTGAAATTCGAATTATACCGAATAGATGAAAGTTCTTCCAAAAATCCAACGCATATTTTATGAACAAACAAAATACCGAGGTAACACAAAGGGAAAATTTTGGGGTGCGACAGAGGTCATTTGTGATGCTTAGAAAATAATCGATTTATGGTGGAAAATTAACTCATATTCGAGAATTAGTTTCTTGAAAAGCTTAATGCACGATAATAATGAATAATTTAAATAAAGCGATAAAACAATTAAATAATCATTACATCATATGGAAGAAGGGTACAATTTTATGAATGAGGATGAAACCAAACAAATCAATCACACAAATAAGTCCAATTTAAATAAAACAATACAAACAAAATAAGATAGATATAACTAAGTCAAACAACAAAATGATAAGAGATTTATTTTTGGAATTTTATTAAGAAAAGAACTTGATTATGGTAGAGTTATTTAATTAATTAACTAAAATGTATTTTACTAATCAATTAAATTAATTAAAAATCAATTAACAAAATTAATTAATTAAGTAAATTTAATTAACTAATTAATACAATAGAAAATTAATTAAATTATTGATTAATCAAAATATTCTAATTAAAAAAAGGCCTCAACTAAAAACTATAAAAATTAAAGAAATAAAATTATGAAAAAAACATTGGGCCTAGTGTGATGAGCCCACTAATTTGTAGTTAGGCGCAGGGGGGTGCTCTGAGTAAATTACTGGTGTGGTGGTTTAAGAGCAGAACTGGGTTGAAAAGAATGTCAAAAATGCAAAAGAAGCCCAATGGGAAGAAAAAAATAAACAAGGGTCAAATCGGGTCAAAGTCCATACCCGGTTGCTCTCATATAAGCTAAATGGGTTAATAACCTTCAAAGGTACTCAACACCCCTCTCTATTCGTATAATCCCTCTGCTTTTACTCACTCTTCGAAAGAAACAAAAGAAACATAGGCAAACATTTAAGCATCTCGCTCAAATCAATCGATCATCTCTCTTTATTACCCATATTTGCTCTCGATCTATTCATGGTTCTCATGGATCTTCTTTCACGATCTCATTCTCTCTCCCTCGTTCGCGATTCACAAGCATAAAAATCGATCAACAAAATAAAATACATAAATCCCAATCGGCACCCTCTCGAGATTTATTCATGATTCAGGTTACATATTACATGGCGAGACAAATAAACAGAAGCACGAAATCAAAAGGAAATAACAATAACAACAACAACAAGATTTTGATCCGCATGGGAAATCGATGATAAAATGTATGAGCAATTTTTTCTTCCTACCACTTTCTATTTGTCTCCTCCTAATTCTAAGCTGCAATTTATGTGTTGAATATAAGGTTTTGTGTCTGTTGTTGTGATTTGAGGATTTCTTTGTGTAAGGTTGAGTGAAATGAGGTTGTGAGGATTCTTGATGGATTTGTTGTATTTTTATGCGTGGGATTTTTGTGTTGGTTGTGTGCGAGAGTTTTGAAAGGTGTTTTTGAGTTAATGTTTGAGAGGGTTCTGTGATGCTTAAGGTTGTTTTACTTCTATGTGTCAACCTGAACAAAATAGAAACTTTTGGTTTTGATAATATATAGTATATGTCGACCTATATCTCGAATGTGTCAACCTATATAAGTATTTTTACTTATATGTTTTGACCTATAACTCATATATGTCGACACTTGTTGAGCATAATATAATTTTCAAAATTATTTCAGCATGTGTCGACCTTCAATACAAATGTTTCGACCTATAGAGAAAATTTGAAGTCTATGTGTCAACGCATAGATTTTATGTGTCAACCTCAAAATCTTATGTGTTGACACATACTGAATGTAAGCTTTTATGTGTCAACCTGAAAACCTTATATGTTGACACATACTAGTTTTTCGCATGAAAACTTTATTTTTAACTTTTAAAACATCTCTAACATGATTTTAAGTTTTCTAATATGAAAATGCACATCTAGATTAGAGACTAAGGTCCAACGTACAAATACTAAGTCCTAGTTTTGATATCATTCAAAACATCTAAAAGGATAATGCACTCACACATGTTGTATCCCTGCATGCTTTTGACACTCTTGGCATCCTTTGGCAAACTCAATGAAATCCTTGAACATGTAGGGCCAATATAACCCTTGTCAAAACAACAACCATTTAATTTTGTGGCCTACTTGGTGAGCACCACATGATCCACTATGGGCATAAAAAATTACCAAATAAGCTCCGCTTTCACTAAGGCACTTAAGAAGAACTCCCTCATGAGTATTCTTAAACAACTCATTACAATTATAATGTAGCTTAATTCCTTATATTTGATCTATTAATATGTCATTCCGGTCATATTTTTAGGAACTATATAATTTCAATTCGCCAATCATCACTTGATAAGTTAACATTGGCAAAAGTTTCAAAAATTTCAAACTTCGGGTCTTATAACCATTCTACCCCTACCAATTTTGATGTTGACAATTATGGGGGAAATACACGGGTCAAAATAAAATTATCTTTCTAATTTTCCCTTGTACACCATATACCTTGAAGCTTCCTAGGCTAAGTTGATGGCCTCTTGATTCTCAATCTGATGCACATGTTTGATGTCAACTAGGTCAGATAGTTTTTGCATTGAATTCACTTTGACTAAATACATTATTAAATTTTCTTTAATTCACTTTTATTATTTCGTCAACAACTTTACTACTAAATATGAGTCTCCTATGATCTTGTCTCTTGTTGCCCTCATATCTAACAAGACCGTAAGACACGTTATCAAAGCTTTGTACTCAGCCTCATTGTTAAAGAAACAACCATTAATTTTAAATCTATAATTAGTTGGATTTCCTTGGGAGGGGATAATCAAGATCCTAACACCCCTTCCTTTAGAGTGGCTAGAACTGTCGAAGTACAATTTTCATGTTGGGAACTCAACATAGTTCTGATCCATTTTACTATGTAGACCGAGCTCCGACAACATATTTGATAACATCAAAATGCAAATACACAAACACATCCATGTATTTTATATAATACTCTAGTTTAGTACACGAGAAATACAAAGATAGGCATAACTTTTCTATCATGATATACCTAGTTCCAGTATCATTCAATACTCGACTTAGATAATATATGGATCTTTCGACGCCATCATCATCTTCCTGGGCTAACATGCTCCATATTGTCGAGTCAGATGCAGAGATGTATAATTTCATAACTTTGTTTATCATGGGAGGAGATAATATTGGAGGCTTCAATAGGTACATCTTGATGTCATCAAAATCCTATTGATGCTTTGGTTCCCATTTGAATCCTTCCTCTTTCTTCAGGCACAACAATGGTGAGAAAACTTTTGTCTTGCCGCTTAGATTCGATAGGAATATCCTTAGAAATTTTATATTCCCAAGTAGGGACTGGAGTTGTTTCTTGTTGGTTGGTGGATCAGTGTTGAGTATGGCCTTTGTCTTGTTCAAATTTATCTTGGTACCTTTCTTATGGACCACTAAACCAAAAAAAATCATCTGCAAAGATACAAAAGGCACCATTTAATGGATTCATCTTAAGTCCATGTTTCCTCTTCCTTTTAAAGGACCGTCGAAGATGGTTTAACTGACCACTTTCTGACGAGGATTTAATGACTATGTTATTGATATAAACCTACATAAATGTTTCAATAAAGTCGTGAAACATAGAGTTCACCACCCTCTAATAAGTTGCGCCAGTGTTTTTATACCAAAAGGCATCATCACCCACTCGTAGTGCCTAAGGCTCCAGAGCATCAAAACACCATTTAGACACGTCTTCTTCAACATTAAAAATTGGGTTATAACCAAAATAACCATAGGAAATACTAAGATACTCAAAACCAACTACTAAATCAACCAACATTTTTAATACTAACATTCAGTATTCATCTGTTGGAGTGACATCATTTAAATCGCTAAAGTCAATGCAGACTCTGAGAGTGCCATTATTTTTAGTAACTGGGACTATATTGGCTAGCCACTCGATGTACCTGCAAGTTCTAGCAAACTTGTTTCTAAGAAATCTTTCGATCTCCGCCTTGATCTTCAACATGGCCTCTAGCACGAACCTTCTTGGGGTTTTCTTCACTAGCCTTTTGCCAAGCCTGATTAGTAGTTTTAATTCCACCAAATCCCGACTAATTCTACATTTCTTTGTAATCCCAAGCGAAGCAGTCATTGAGCTCATTCAACACCTTAATTACTTGTTCTTTTATGCGTGGGACTAGTTTGGCCCTTACGTAAGATGGCCTCATTGTAATGCCCCGAATTTAATTAATTATTTAATTAAATTGTTAAAGGAATTATTTGTTGGAATTATTCGAAGTTGGAAATTATCGACGTAATTGGATTATTAGGTTGTTTGAGATGATAAGTTGATAATCGGGAAAATAGTCGATTTAACCGGGAGAAATTAATATTAGAAATAATATTAGTTTTGGTAGAATATTAATTAATTTAGTTGGGTTAAGTTATGTGAGAAATAACAAAATTGGAGGTTTCGTATAGTAGACCCTATTAGACTATTAGTAGGCCCATTGTTTTATTAAGATATTAAAAAGTAAGGAATAGAAGTAGAAGCAAGACAAAAACCAAACTTAGGTCATGTAGAAATTGGAAGAGGCAAAAAACAAGGTTTAGAAGAGAAATGTTGGAGAATAGAGAATACGAGGGATTTCTGTCGGTAGCCAAAGTTACGGAAATTCGATCGGGAAATTTGAGTTGTCTTCAATCCAAGGTAAGGGAGGGGTTCAGATTTTATAACCGGGAATATTATGGTTGATATGTGGGATTGGGATTATATGAATTAATATTGTCTGTGTTGAATTTGTGATGTTTGATTCTGATAAACTTGTGGTCGCTATTGATGAAATCGTGCTAAATAATAATTGTACGTGTTGATGTTGTTGGTATTGTGTTATTGTAGAATTCATGTTAATATAGGATGTGTTTTAAATTACTGGATCAAAAATAAATCTTGGAAAATCATGAACAATCTGGGTGGAGAAATAAGAATATATGAGGCAGTATTGAATAAGATACATAGGTAGCAGAAGAAGAATGTGTAGGGACGACCGTCCCACATTTTATGAGAATGAAAGAGTGGCCCCACAGCCTAGAGGGCGGACGCTCCTTAGCTAGGGTGGGCACCCCACTTCCTATCTTCCATCTCCTCATGTGGCCAGATGATTCCTAGGTAGTACTGTGTTTTAGTTTTAGCAAGTTTTGTATCTTAGTGATATTTGTGTATCCCTGTTTGAAGCAAAGAAGAAAAAATATAATATATATATATATATATATATATGTGTGTGTGTGTGTGTGTGTGTGAAAAGGAGGGCGGACGCCCCACCTTGTGCATGCCTGCTTCTATTTTCCTGATATGTGTGCCTTACAATTAGTTTGCTTGGATTTTGTCCTTTTGGTTTGACAGGTAGTGATTAAGTACTACATAGGTAAATATAAGTAATTGAAGAATAATATATTAGCAGTAATGGCTTAGTAATTAATTTCCAATGTATAAATTAGTAGATATATTGCAGTTTATCAGAAACAGAAAAATAGTCGATAGCAGGTATTAGTAAGTTTTAGTAACAAAATTGGATTTTGTTGACAGTATAATTTGTGGATTGCAGGGAAGCTAATTACTTTAGAATAATAAAATTATTAAAAGCTAGTTAATAATTAGCAGTGATAGCAATGAATAGAAATGATGCCGAATAGCTATTGTAGGAATAGTCCGTAAAAAAGTATTTTTAATTATCGTATCCACAGGGATTGGTGTTGTATCGTAGTCTTTGAATAGTAAAGCGTATTTTAAGATTTAAGTAACAAAAGGGTTTGTTTCCTAAACTACTAGTATCATGAATTTCAAGTAAACAACTTTAAAGTCCTTTTCAAAAGAGAGTTATGGTTTGGATTCAAGAGAGTTGGAGTTTGTTTTTAAATGATGGAAGCATGTCAAGATTAGTTTCATTAACCTAATTTTATATGTATTATATTAACCAAGTGATGAACTAGTTTGATGATTGCTATAAATACATATCCTCTCAATCTTGTTGATTTCTCACCAAGATTGTGAGTTTTATCATGTTAATCCTTGAATGATTTCTCACCACAACTATTGACATGATAAACATTAAGCTCAATACTTGTAAACACTAACTAACAAATCTATTCATAGCATTTGTTCATTAGTGGATGAATATCCTAGGTCTACTTTGAAGCATCCTTTTTCAAACAAGATTCAAAGCATAAAGAGATAGAAGAACAAAGATATTCAACATATATTAATCATCAACCATGTTCATACACAAATGGATTAAAAGAAATACATACTAGTTAGATCAACTACCTCTAATCTTGACACAAAAAGAACTTAGCTACTCATTTTCATGGTTGCTTTGCTCACAAGATTATTGGAGAAGATGATGAACATGGAAGAAATCCAAGAAGAACTATGTTTTTCTTTTCTAATTCTATCCCCTAAAATTACAACAATGATGAATGATGATGAATAAGTGATGTTCACTTTCCTAACACACCAAAAGCCAGCTGGAAAATAGGGAGTTGGTGGCTAAAAAGGTGAAAGCATGGGTCTGTCCTTTTTCTGATTTTTGCAGACCGCGCTAAGCCCGGTTACCCGCGCTAAGCGCACTCATGCTGCAACCGCGCTGAGCGCGACCTGAAGCATGCTTCTTTTTCCAAAAATTCCTTCAAAAAGAATCATCCCAAGAGCTCTTCAAGTGACCTTGAATCCAAGCTTGAGGGAATCAATATTAAAAACCTACAATTCAAATGTAAACTAAGTTAAATAATATATTATAAACAAAAACTAAATAGAAACATAATTAAACCAAAATACCATACTAAATACTACTAATTAATTAAAAGGCATTGTTAAGGACCACAAAATCATGTACAAAATAGCTACAATTTGGTCCTTAACAATAGCCGAATTAGTAGATTAAGCGGTAAAATTAGTTTTCCAAAATTAACCGAAATTCGTCGGAGTAGTTAGTATTTATACTAGGTAATTGCAGTTGGTTTGTTTTGTTGAAAACTATGTGGAATACGTTGACTTGCAGGTACAGTTGAATAAGTTGAATCGTCCCAATTTTTGGACATGTTTGAGTTGTAGGTCTGATGACTAGTGTTGATTTAAGTTGTTGCAGTTGATGCATATTTTATGTTATTGTCGAGCTGTTGTTTATAAGTTGTTGTTGATATGTTGGTTAAGTTGTAGGCCTATGGCCAGTGTTGAAGTGACGTTGAGTACCTCTATTTACTGGTACAGTGTTGATACGAGCTTGCGCTTTTTGTGACAATGTTTGTTGTTGTTGTATGTGATTGTTGTATTCATTGAGTCACATACATTTGCATTATTAAGTTGGCATGGATTGACAAAATTAAAGGCTTATGTCTTGGCCTTGATGGCACCATGTTGAAAGTTGAAGGCTTATGCCTTGTTGATGCCTCGATAAATTGGGAGATTTTAAGTTGGGAGTTTTTCTCCAATGGTACCACATGCATATGCACAGTTGAGTTGCATTTGAGTCGTATCTTGAATTGTGTGTTAAAGTTATTTTTATTATTAAGTTAAGTTGATGTAAGTTGTTATGGTGATTGATTAAAATTGTCTTGATGTTGCTACTAAATTGTTTGTCAATTGTTGCATATTTGTTGTATGAAGCGGCGAAATTTGTATGATTCTAGTCTAATATATTGATTATCATACTTTTATTTATATTATTCGGTATCTCACCCATTCTGTTGTGATGTTTCCTCTATGTGGGTAACGTGCATGTAATCAAGAAGATTAGTTGATGCTTAGTAGCGGTTTCAGTTGTTAGTTTGAGTTGGTGTCATTTGCTCTGATCCGTAGCACTCGAGGGGATGAATGATAGTTGTTTCTTTTGTTGTTATTACTTTAGATGTTGAATTAAAGGATGAAATTTATGAAACTACTTGTTGATGTCTTATACTAAGTTGAAGTTGTTTTTGTTGAATAAAAGAAGTTTAGTTAATTGAAGATGAATCTGACATTATGACATAATTGTGATTCTGCTGCGTAGTAATAATAAGTTGCTTTGCTTTCAAGAAGATTAATACAGGTTGTTTGGAGTTCATCCAGATATGTTGTGCTATGTATCTATGTGCTAAATGTGATTCATTGTCATTGTTTTAAGTTGAAAATGTATCATCCCGTGTATTTGTTGGAGATTTTGTAACTCTGATTTTCTATTAATTCGTTGGGTAGAAATAGAGTGTTACACACATCGTCACCCCATCTCTTAAATCTACCTCTTCCCAGGTGATTGTACCTGATCAGAAGGTTCGTCAAGGCCCAAGTTGCTGCTGCGATTGAAAGAGATGGGGGTGTAACACCCCATCTAAATACCCCGAATATATTAATTAAATTAATATCTAAATCATCTTTAATCAGAGTTAACACGGCAAATGCGGGATGTCACAATTAATAGATAAAAATTAAACTTCATTCAAACAGTAGCCATGCTACACTGAGGATCATCATCCAAATAATTCAATCATTATAAGACCATGTCTTACACAGCGGAAATTCCAAAAATCAAAACTTAATAGAACATCATGGTTCTCCATTAATTCAAAGCCAAAACAATTAAACAATAACGATTCTCTTAACTAAGCGTTCCCCAGTGTTACAATCTAATCAGAGCATGACACTGACACACGGACTAAACGATGAGCTCTAGAGCCATCCTCACCGACTCCTCAGCTGCTAACTTTTAATCTGAAATGGTAAAGTAAGGGTGAGACTTCTCATAATTAAAGCATATTATAAGTCTTTCAATCAATAATATAATACAAGCATATTATTCCACCACTTAACACCGTTCAGAATCCAACACACAGTCATAATCACATAATTCATCATGCATAATCAATAGACAACAAAAGAATTGCAACACTGGAAGGCATCCTAACATGTTACAATTCCATGCAAACACAAATGCAGACTCAATGCATGCGGTACCGACTCGTGACCAAGTCACCCAACACTGATCCATCATCTACCGGATACAGTACCATCGATTCGTCCATAACCACCCGGACACGAATCCAGCCTAACCACCCATCCTCACTCGGGTATCGGTTATCGGTAATCCAAGTCAAATTCCGCACAATGGGAATTAACTTCACCAAACAATGCAAATGCACGCACATCACTAGCATGCATCATCAATCAGTCCATGTATACATTCATTTAACATAACTGAATCACAACAATCAACATGATCTATCAACCAATCATGCATACATCTAACATCAGCATAAACATGCAAACCAACCAACATGATATATCAGCAATTCAGGCATACATCTAACATCAGCATAAACATGCATATAATCATCAGCATAAACATGCTATTGCATCTACACATTGCCAATATCTCCATCACCAAAGGTCCTCTACTACACATACATCATTATGTGTCAGTTAATAATTATTTATTTCAAAATTCGACCCCGTTCCAAAATAATTTCAAGTTTTCTAAAATATTTTCATTTCATAAGGTAGAGCATTAAATTTAGAAAATAACGTCCAAAACGGCGCTCAAAACGGACTTACGGTTTGAAAGTTATGAATTTTTGAAGTTTTAAATTTTTTTCAAAATGCTTCAGTGAAACCCGGTTCCTCCCTGGGAGTAACCGGTTCCCACATTTCAGAAAAACAGCGCCCCTGGAAAAATGTATGGGGAACCCGGTTCCTCCAGGTAGGGAACCGGTTCCCAGAAAATAAAATTTCATTTCTCTGGAAAAATCAACGTGGAACCCGGTTCCTCCCATGCAGGAACCGGTTCCTGTGTATAAATTTTCAGTTTTTCAAAATTTTTCAAAGTGGAACCCGGTTCCTCCCCACTGGGAACCGGTTCCCACGTACCAAAAAGTCATTTTCTGCATTTTTGACAGCATTCTTCCATTATAACTCCATCCACACATACCCATACGAATCCCATCATTGGAAACACCAAAATACATCAATTTGCATCATTTATCACATCCATTATCATCTTCCTATCAGTCATAATTGGTATCTGACACCCTAATCAATTCAGACCTACCCGCTGACACAATTCTGACACCTATAGGGATACATCCATGGAACCCTAGAAATTCCCAAACTAAAATTCCTAACATGCTTTGATCTATAACACCAAAATCAAAACCTATAATAAACAATAATCAATCGAAATCACCACTTACCTTGTGGGCTCTTCGAATCTGACACTTCTAGGTTTTCTTCTTCTTTTCTCCTCTTCTCACTTCACGTATCTTGTTTCCTCCAAAAATGATTCTATTTTCCTTCTTTCCTTATTTTATTCCTCTTTTTATTCCTTTTAATCATCAATAAAATAAATATTATTCTCTTCTCCAATTAATTCCATCATTAAACTTAATAATCCAATATATTAAATAAATTATGTTCTCAATTAAATTAATAATTAAAAATCATAAGTATTTAATTATTGCATTATTTTGGGGTGTCACAGGGGGTACCTGCAAGATACTCTGATGCCAAAGTAAGTGAGGGCAAAAGGAGAGAGCAAGTGAGAATAGAATACCTGACCCTCTCGAATGAGAGGGTATTTATAACCCCCAGCGTTGGGCCAAGGTCCAGTTAGTGGGTAGTTTAGCAAAGCCCACTAAGGGACTGCCAGGGTTTGCATGAGCAAGGAGTCCATCACGTCGCCTTCTCCCTGGTCTGTTGCTCCGTGATACGCAGGGCGCTTGACCCATTATTCTCGGAGGGCAGGCGACGGTTGAGTAGCCGTTGGACACGTGGCCCTAATAGACACGTGGGGAGATCCCTAACGGTTATAGGTAGATGAGCCTTCGAATACTTATGCTCATTGGATTGGGCCTCAATGGCAGTGGGCCATATGCTGGGCCAGCGCAGAACACCAGGGATCATACGTTGACATCTTTTTGGTAGAGGTCATTGGGTCCTTTTCGAACTCCAAAGGCTCATCATCATATATGCATTCGAGCTTCTGGATTTCTAAAGTTGTTTCTCCTTACTCTTGGCCAAAATGATTTATCTGAACAACTTCAGACTTTGCAGCTTCAACAACCAACAATTATTGAGAATCAGCCTCTAAGGCCATTTTTGACCACATAGGCTGCAATTTGAGCTAGATCGCTTGATATATGCATCATTACCCTATGATTCAGAATATCTATTGTAACCTCTGATGGTCTCATACTCCCAAGTAAAAACACGCAAAATATGTAGGTTTACAAAGTAGTATATGTAATGCCCCTCGAAGTTGAAACCTTCTCCTAAAGGCCGACATGGAGAAATATTCGATAATTTTCGGTCAAGATTCCCCCTGTCGATGTGATTCTCATCCGCATAGAAGAAATTTTGATTAGCCTTAACATGCTCGACGATCACGTTGAGCTTTCAAATATTTATTCTCTTATTCATGTACGTAGGTACACAACCCACTCCATGCATCCACTCTTAACCCCACAACAAGTTATAGTTTTATTGGAACAACTATAAATAATATTGGTCTTGTGGTGGTCCTTACGACCATGTCGACTTGAATAACCCTAAGGGTTTACTGGTCATGCCTTCATAATTTGATAGGACCATGTTGTTTGAACTCAGAGATACTCGCCATCGGGTGGTGTCTTACCTTGTTGAAAGACCTATATTTTGTTCGAGTGATTATTCAGTCCAACTCTCTAATTATCGTGTATAGGATAAATTATGTTTTGATAATTGCAAATCTTGACCACATAGCTTTAGATTGTAGTTAATTTTAAAGAGTTTTGATTTTGCTTACGTAATGTTTTTAAGTATATGTTTAAGTGTGGATACTCACACCACATTCATGGCTAAGACTGTAAGTTCTAGAACTTGACTTGGAAGTCTTCCCTATGTTGACTCTCTTGCTTCTGATTTTTCTAGTTTGGCTTAATGAAATCATTTTGTTGTAAAAAAAAAAAAAAAGCAAACTCACCACATAATGTTTCGTAAATTATTAAATTCAAATTCAATAAATAATTTAATTAAGTTAGCCAAATGAACAAACAACAATCCAAGATTTAATCTTAATGTAGAATATCATAATCAAAACTAAGAGCACCATTCAAGGAGATGAAATAAAGATCTCCTCCTCACATATAATAATAGAATTGCAAATAAAACTAGTATATACACTAATAAATTGTATAAAATAAAATTATTAAGAATTAAATAACTCATAGTTTAAATGTTAATCAAAACTATTATCACTTATTCACTAACTTTTTTATTTAAATGATTATAATATATATGATATCTATCTATACCTACAGACTAAAACTGTCAGTAATAATAAATTGAGCTTCGGAAAATAAATAACACCTATACCGACAACTTGTGATAAACATTCGTAGGTAAAAGTTATTATAAATCGGATATTTTTATATGTGCTATCTATACCCACAGATAACAACTCAGTAGTAATTACTTGAAAAAACTGTCAGTAATCATAAATTAAACTTCGGAAAATAAATAACACCCATACTTGTGGTAAAAATTATTATAGTTATATATGCTATCTATACCCACAGATAACAAGTGTCAGTAGTAATTACTTTAAAATATAAAATCAAGTTATCGCCGTCTGTGGGAATCGAACCCACGACCACGTGGTTAAAAGCCACGCGCTCTACCAGCTGAGCTAAGACGGCTACACGAATGGTATTCGTTACATTCAATATTTAATAGTTGTTATTTGTGTAAGCGACAATGAGGTAGACGAGAAGTTTCCCTGATAATTTGTCTAAGAATGAGTCTTTACATTTTTTGAGAAAATAATTAAACTAGCGGCCATGTATCTAATTCTAAAATTATCTATAAATAAAACTTGATTGTTTTAATTTATGAAATTGATTTCATATTTGATTATACAATTGGAGAACTTAGATAGTAATACTTTTCTAAGTTTATCCGTCGAGTAAACTCAATTTTTCTTTTTAAAATTAAAATGAATCAATGTTGAGATTGTGGTTACATTAACAAAAACAAATATATGAAATATCTATTTAACAAGTTTGTCTAAGTTTTTCTCAAAATATTTCATTTGCGTTACATTTAATCAAATGAGATTGTGGACAGACATTTACAATTGATTTTTTTAATATAGGATGTACGAAAGCAGAGATTGGATATCAAATTATTTTAGGATACTGAATTCATCTATCAATAAATATATGTGTGTTCTTTGAGTGAGGTAGTTGCGTTATGGATCAAATTTGTGTCTCTAAGCTCCTTACCAACATTTATTTGAGTGTCATTAAATTTGAGTTGATTTTCTGTATGGCATATTTTCTAAATAATCTAGAAAGTTATTCCAATAATAATATACTTAGTTATGGACTCCAACCTCGATTATAATTATTGTATAGGATCACAAAGTTTGTTATATCAAGTTGAATGCATAAGAATGATTTCAATCATGTCCATAATTGAAACGTGTGGCTACAATTTAAGAAGAAGAGGAATTTCCAAGTCTTGATTGTAACACCCTAAAATTTCGACTATTTATTTATAAAAGATTGACAGATAATTTCTCATACAAACGTGTTACACATGCTCAACATACATCTTCAACAACATCATACTTAAGAGATAGTAGCAGAGTAAACATCAAACATCTCAAATAAATATTATTTGTCTCAATATCAATACTCAATAAAATAACATCAAAATATTTCAGAAACGTAAAATGTAACATAACAACTCATCCTCAATGTTACATATCAGAGTGACTCGCAAAATCTAAACATAACATGAAAATAGTAAATAAATGAATAAGGTTCTACATCATTCTCTCACTCATAAAGCAGGTACTCCTCTACCTGATTATATATAGCCTGAGAGTGCAAACACCACAAATAAAATAAATGAGGGGGTGAGAATACGCTTAAATACATTAGTGGTGCAAAATATAGTAAGAGTAGCATATTCACACAATCTTCAAGCACATAAAATATTCACAACAACAAAATAATTCAGAAGGCTTTAAGTATGCAATGTGACTAACAATCTCTACTCAATACATATTATACCATTTTGTGAACATCGAAGTTATATTACTAATATTCATCCACTAATCATTGTGGTTCCTCTTTGAACCCAAACTCATCACTAATTCTCTCTTCTAACCAGGGACTCATCACTTCTCAAAACGGACATACATGATGCATGACATGTAATCATAACATACAGGTGCAACAACGCCATTGGTTTCACTTCAAACCATACACAAAAACACATAAAGCAATCACAATAGTTCTTGCTCCAAATACACATCTCAACATCAACACATATAATTATAACTCATCATATAATTATACACACATTTCAAATATTATATAACTCGTCATAATATTTTATCATAATAATTAAACTCATCAAAACACATCAAAATAACAGCAAAAAATCAGTCGTGCACGGAAAACAACATCGAAAACTAAATCAAATGCTCATTTTTTTATCAAAGACTTTCGTGATTGTCAACCCGTCACCCGACCATTCGTCATCCATCTCCCTCACAAGTTTGTTGGCTATCTAACGACTATCATACCCCAATTTTTGACCCAAGATACCATCTTATATCATCTACATATGCATCATTGCATCACTGACAATTTCAAAACTAGATAACTTGTGTATGTGCTCCTTGAGCCAAATTAGGGTTTTGATCAAAATCTTTCATCAGTTTAAGATGTGATCAAATTAGGGTTTGAGTCTTCACTCACCTCAATTGATCTATCTTCATCAATCATCAACAGTTGATCTTCAAATTCTCATTATTTCCTCAAGCTCTATCTTGAATCGACCAAATTAGGGTTTTGATCGAGGATGGTGTATCATTGACTTTTTGCTCAATGAGTGACCTAATTGCTTGGAGAATGGCCTCAAAATCACCAATGCAATATCTTGACCTAATTTCTTGATTCAAAACATCTCAAATGACATGGTTGATCATTAGAGAAATTCTGAATCATGTGACAAAAAGTCAACTATCCAGATCAATCAAACTTTGACTTTTGGTCAACTTTTGAAATTCAATTTTTGTTGAATCATCAAATCATTTAAAATTATTCATCATGATCATAAAAAATCAAAATGTGTGAAAAAGTCAACAAAAAGTCAAAACTTGAAATTTTTCTAAAACATAGAAAAAATTTCAAGTGTTTTTATCACTTTTTTCATCATTTTCATGGCCATTTTTCACCTAGATCCATTTTGATTCAAGAAAAACTCAAAACATGAAAGTTGTAGATCTTGTTCCAAGATTTCCAAAATGTCCAAGAACTTAATTTTTTTGTGTGTAGATAGGATTTTGATATTGAAACTTAGAGGTCCATAACCATAATTTACAAGTCATTTTTCAAGTTTTTCAAGTCATTTTTGCAACTTTTATCTTCTAGAAGCCTTGTCACCATAAGAGATAGGTTTTGGCTCAAAAATATCTGATGAGTATGATTGAGAGAAGGATAAGAACACTTGAGATTTTTAACCATGGTTTAGAAATTAACCATGTGCATTTATGGCAAAGATTTCATTCTTACCTCTTAAGCCAACTTGCACAAATCCACAATCTTATCTTGCCTTGCTCCAAATCCTCATTTGGAAATCACACCAAAGCATTCATAAACTTGCTTTCTCACTTCTTTCTTATTTTTCAAGTTTCAAAGTTCCAAAATGTGAGAATTTGCAAACTCCAAACCTTGCAATTTTTGAGCAATCTCAACTTCAAACACTCTCCAAATACCCTTAGGAAGTTTTTAGACTCTTCAAGCCATCACAAAAACTAACCAAACTCAGAATCATACTCAAAACTCCATAAACTTGTATTTTGAGCCTTAACTTGCCATCTCTCAATTCACTCGTGCAAACTTCAAACTTTCACTTCAAACATCATCCATATACCCCATAGTAGTGATCCAAACCCTTGAATCACTTATGAAACTCCAAAATTATCATCATCATTTTCAAATGGCTCAAGCTGTAGTTGAACTTGGGTAGAAATTTCCAGGCTATCTCCAAGCAAGCTGAGCACTTCTACATGTTCCTTGAAGTCCAGTGAAGCTATACAAATCATAAAACAACTTCTGGAAGCACTCTAGCAAGGAATCCGATTTCTTCTCATAGAGGTAAGTAACTCCAACTTTGAACTCTTTGATTTTTGAATTCTAGTTCAAAAATTGCTATGCTATTGTGTTTTTGTATGTATGAGGATCATAAACCCTCAATCAATTGCATGATTTGTTGCACCTACACGATTTCACGATTAATCTTCAAAATTAGGGTTCATCTGGTTTTTACGAATTCAGTCAACATATGATTAAAATAAATGAAATTAAAGATTACCATCATGTTCCTTGTTTAAAAACGAGCAAGTCTCATTTTTATACCACCCAATTTCATCAAGAAACGAAGGAGTTAGGAATCATAGGATCTTAAGGTTGAAGATGAAGTCCTCACGCGTTTTTCTGATTTTCAAAAATTCAAAATTCTTAGTTTCTTTTATATTTAATGGTTGTTGTGTAATGACTGGATAAAACAGCCACCCCAGTGGCAGCCAACGCGCTCTTAAGTCACTTGCCATGCCTAAGGTCCAGGGTTCAAATCCCCCTGAGACCTTTTGTTTTTTCAAGTTTCACTTCTTTTCCAATTTTCAACTCTTTTTCAAACCATTTCACAAACTTGTTTCTAAATAAAATTAAATGAAGGCGTGTTAATAACAAACCACGCATGTGGCCTAGTGGTTAAATTTCACCTTTGAGTGCAAGGTCCTGAGTTCAAACCCCCTTAGGACCAAAAACAAATTTTTATCACTTGTTTTCTTCATTTTTCTATCAAACTTCAACATTTTCAAAAACCAATCAAAACTTCTCATTTTGAGATGATTTTTTGCACACTTGTAATTTAATATATCTATTTTATGATTATGTCAAAAAATGCCAAAAAATATTTTCTTTTGATATACTTTTATTAGGTTTAAAATAGACGTTTTTAAGTGTTTTAAATACTTTCGAAAATGTTTTCTTCTTGATTTTTCAAACCTCTTGTGAATAATTTTCACTTTTCAAACCTTTTCAAAACTTTCAAAAATATTTTAATTAACTTACATACCTATTTTCCATGATCGATTCGATAAATCTTTGAAAATACAAATCGAACTAGGTTTTTTTCCTCAAAAATCTTTCGAATTCAAAATCAAATTGATCATGGGCCTCCCTTACGGTGTAAGTCTCAACCCTCCTATGTACATTTTTAGTTTCCTTGTACATATCCACCCCTTTGTGTACATATTCAATTCCTTGTACATATTCAACTTTTTTTGCAAATATTCAAGTATAACTAGTATCGTTCACTAGTTTTATTCCACTTGTTTATACACCAATTCCATTGGTATTAAGAGGAGCATTATTCCCGGTGAAACTGCTCTTATTCCAGTGGGCCTCCCTTAAGGTGTAAGTCCTACTCCCTTGTATATATCCAAGTATACTATCTTATCTTCTTGTTTTAAACACTTGTTTGTATATTTCTTTCACACTCCTTTGTATATATCCAAGTTACACTAGCTTTAATTGTTTGTTTTATACACTTGTTTATATATTTCCTTCATAAACTCCTATGAGTGCACACACACACACTTTGTCATATACATACTTGTTCGTATACTTGTTCATGTTTATTTATGTCATTACAACTAGTATAACAACTAGGTTCCTCATAGCCTCCTCTTGGACTTCGTACAAAAGAACTCACTTGTTGAGTTAGCTTCCTCTTGGGTTTCGTACAAAAGAAATTACTTGTTGAGTTAGCCTCCTCTTAGGCTTAGCATAAAAGAACTCCCCTGTTGAGTTAGCCTCCTCTTGGGATTCATATAAAAGAACTCCCTTATCGAGTTTAGCCTTCTCTTGGGCCTCATACAAGAAAGAGACCTGGAAATCTCTAATAGCCTCCTATTAGGCTTCCAATACAAAGAATCGCCTTCGTTAGGATAAAACCCTAAGAGTATGATTTCTCGGTGAAATCACTCTTAAAGCCAAGTCAGCCATACCCTATAGCCTTATCTTGGGCTCCCAATACAAGTACCCTCGATGTCCCTCAAAAAGCCTCCTCTTGGGCTCACAATACAAGGACCCTCGATGTCCCTCAGATAGCCTTCTCTTGGGCTTACAATAGAAGAACCCAAAGGCTTCTTAAAAGCATCCCCCTAATCAATAATAAAACATTCTACTTAGAGATAAGATATGAATCATCTCTATGGAAGAAGTATCTCATCTATAGCATCACATACAAATCAAACATTTTTTCAAATTAAACATTTTTCAAATCAAACACTTTTCAAATAAAACAAAACATCTTTCCTAACTGTAAGTGGCAACACTTGTACACTCAAGCAAAACACCCAATGCTTACAATGAAAGATTCAATGTTTTTCAAACATCTTTCTTAACTTGTAAGTGGTAACACTTGTACACTCAAGCAAAAGTCTCAATGCTTACAATGAAAGATTTAAACAGTCAAATTTTCAAAAATGTATGTGATGAAATAGATTAGATACATTTTTCATTAAGATGACACTTGTTGTTGTCTCTTAATATATTTGCTTCCACTAGCACATAAGTGGGAACTACGATTGCTCTGACTTTCTCAACCTCCTTTTGAGAATACGTAGGCACAAGGTCTCACCCTTGGCGAGCATACTTATTTCTCCCTCAAACCAAACAAACCTTAGTTCCCTTAGATCCGAGCTACAGATCCTCTAATTCCCACTAGGGAATATGTATGCAGAGGATCCCAATGATCTTTGCGAGCATAATAATAATAACAAACTTAGGTTCCTGCCTAACCTGCCTTTCTTAAATCCCAAAGAATAAATTTTCCCAAAATAGCATAGCAAATAAAACACACAAAAATGTATAAAAAAGTTCCTATAGAAAACTATAGATATATAGGGTGTTAATACCTTCCCTTTATATAACCAACCCTCTTAACCCAGTCTCTCCCCAATGCGTTGCGCCTAGTTCACGCTAGTCGCATCACATATCTTATTTAGGGTATTTCAGCTTTCCCCTTTTCCATTTTCTTTCTTGTTTGGAAACAATAAAGCTTGGTGCTCGCGACATCTTTTAAACAAAAAATCAAAGAGTAAATCATTTTGAGCCGAAGATTCGAATTCTGATTCGATTCCCTTGTTCGTCACTTTTTACCGCAAATAATGACCAACAAGAAAATCCCTATTGTGGGCCATGACGGGCAGCTCATCACATGTACGACACCCGTCAACTTTCTCGGATTGCATGACAGTCAGCCTGTCATGCCGATGACATCTGTAACTGCTCTACAAAACACTAGAAACGTGATTTGTGTCATGAGAGTTCATTCACAACTTTGATTTCGACCCCAATCACCCAAGTTGTCTAGAAAATAATCCGTACATATCATACCATGGTTATTGGTTAATATATCATATAAGTATTGATTACACACTCAACCTAACAATATTATATGAATCTAAGTTTAAGTTCATAACACAAAAACCCAAATATGAACAACAACCCAATTAATTGAAACATACATACATACACATACGAAAATCAATATCAAAATCAGCATAGAAAATCATATTTATCACACCATATGAGTTAAGTTCACACAAATCTTTCTCAACCACATTAGGAATCGATAATGATGAAAAAAATAGAAAACCTAGAGGAGGAGGATGAACCCCCTCTATCCTTCATTCATTTTACACCAATATTAGAGTAACCCCTTTACGTCATTTTCCATAAAATGTCTAAGGTTTAGTTATGGCTTCATTATCTATCTCAACCCATGTTTTGCCTCTTCTCCCAGTGTGCTATTTCTCATACTTTTCTCGAATTTCACATAGTGAAAAACTCAAAGACTCCACTAACCCTTCTTATTAATAATAAACTAATTCGTTATTTCTCATCATTTCACCTTGGACCTAACTTGCCTTTATTTCTCACCACTTTACCCCATATTTTCATTTTTCCTATTTTCACCCAAATCTCATTCTCCTATTTTTCTAATTAATTTAATTAATTAAAAATATAATAAATACCAAACAATTCATATAAACGTTCTAGAACTAAAATAAAATCCAATAAAACATTTAAAACTAAATTAAATAAATTAATAGAAAATTTAGGGAGTTTTAACTCTCCACCACTTAAAGAAATTTGACCCTAAAAAATTACGTGAACGAAACAACTTTGAATAAGACTCTCTCATCCGACTCTCCAACTCCCACAATATGCTTCCTCCAACAGGTCATCCCCATATTACTTTCACCAAAACGATCTTTTTACCTCTCAAGTGTTTCACTTATCAGGTTTCAATTCGAAAAGTTGATGCCTCAACAATCAAGTTCTCTCTCACTTGCATGTTATATAATTGGATCACAAGAGGTAGATTAGGAGTATACTTTTGAAGTTGAGACACATGAAACACACTATGAATATTATAAAAAGATAGTGGTAAAGCAACTTTGTAGTCCACTTCTCCTACTCTCTTCAGAATCCGATAAGGATTAATGAAACGAGGCGTAAGCTTTCAAGACTTAAACTCACGACCAACATCAGTCATCGGAGTGAATCTCAAGAACACATAATCTCCCTCTTGGAATTCAAGTGCCTTCCTTCGCTTATCTTGATAAATCTTCTTCCCACTCTATGATGCTTTCATTTTATCTTGAATCATCTTAATCTTCTCAGTAGTCTGTTATAAAGAAGAAGTTTGCAACCTTCAAGAAACCTTGGTAAAATTCACCAACGGAAGAGATAACTTGGAAGAACTATTAGTAATCAAAGAGCCTTTTATAATAAAGCAGGTTTAGAAAATGATCCAATAAAAATAGTAAGAAATTAGAAAATATGTCTAGGAAAGAAACAACATCTCACTGCACAAAGTTTAGTGCAATTATTGTAAGAAGGAAGGTCATCTAGAAAATTTTTGTTTTTTAAAGAAAAGTCATGAAAGTAAAGAAAGACATTCCCCTTCATATTTTTACGGGAAATATCTTGAACATAAAAATAAAACATCATCTAAAAATACATATACATCTTAACCAATGAGAAGAAATCTTTATGATACCTACAAAACGGGACCGAAGATGATATGGGTACCTAAAATTAAGAATTAACCCTTCTTTTGCGAGAAAGCTTTACAGTCTCAAACACTAAATGGTATCTTGATAACAACTGTACAAAGCACATGACAAGTAAAAAAACTTATTCTCTACTCTAGATATACATGGACAAGTTCTTATCTTATAAAAGAGAAGCATTTGATGCCTTTAAAAAATTAGCCAAAATTATCCAAAACAAAAAAGGAACAAGTATTGCATCAATAAGAAGCGGTCATGGAGGAGAATTCCCAAATTATGAATTCGAAAAATTGTGTAACAAAAATGGTATTCGATAAACTTTCTCCTTTTCTAGAACTCCCAATAAAACGGGATCGAAAAAAATGAAAAATAGATCTCTAATAGAGCTAGTGAGGGCGATACTTAATGAGAAAAACCTTCCCAAATATCTATGGGTCAATGATATAAACACTGCTTGCTATGCAATGAATCATATATTGATACAACCAATTCTAAAGTGAACACCCTATGAACCGTATAAAGGGAGAAAGCTAAATATCTCTCATTTTGTGTCTTTAGATGCAAATGCTACATCCATAATAATGGGAAAGATAACTTAGGAAAAATCAACACACAAAAGTTGATGAAGGCATATTTCCACTTCGAGCAAAACCTTTAGAATTTATAACACAAAAAATAGAACAATTGAAGAATCAATTCATGTTACCTTTGAGGAAACTAACCCCAAAATTTTAGAAGTAGAAGTTATTGATTGTGCAGGTATTCTCGAAAGGATAAACCTAGAAGACAATCTAGAACCAACCCAAAATTACAATGAAGTCATAATTGAAGACTCAAATCAAGAACGAAATCTAGTCACTCAACTAGAGATTCAGAATCGTAAAAAAGAATGGAGATTAACAAAAGACCATCCTATACAAAATGTAATTGGGGACATGTCTAAAGGAGTCGCCACCAAACGATCACTCAACAAGGTATGTAATGATCCAAAGGAAGTCGACGAAGCTATTGCTAATGAATATTTGTCTGTTGCTAAAAAAGAAGAGTGAAATCAATTTGAGCAAAATAATGTTTAGGAACTTGTTCCCAAAGAGTAAGTTAATCTGGTAATTGGAACCTGATGGGTAGTTCACAATAAGATAGATGAAGAAGGGAATGTTTTAAGAAAAAAATCTAGGCTAGTTTTGAAAGGATATAATCAATAGGAGGAATAAATTTCAATGAAACCTATGCTCATGTAGCCATATTAGAAGCCATTAGAATGTTATTAGCTTTCTCATACATCATGGATTTCAAACTATTTCAAATGGATGTAAAAAGTACTTTTCTAAATGGATACATTCAAGATGAGGTATTTGTAGACCAACCTCATGGATTTATTAATCATATTTTTTCAGACCACGTGTTTAAACTTAAGAAGACACTATATGGTCTAAAATAAGCTCCTAGAGCATGATATGATTGCATAAGTAAATTTTTACTTGAAATTAATTTGAACGAGGACAAGTTAATAAAATCCTTTTCAATAAGAAAATAGAAAATGACATATTACTAGCACAAATAAATGTTGATGATATCATTTCGGTACGAATTCTTGTGCAAGGAGTTTTTTGAAATAATGCAGAATAAATTTAAAATATCCATGATGAAAGAGTTAAAATACTTTTTAGGACTTTAGATCTATCAAACTAAAGGAGAAACATTTATAAACAAGACTAAATATTGCAAAGAATTACTTAAAAGGTTTGATATGAAAAAAAATCAAAAGTAGTAACAATACCAATATCAACATCATGCTCCATAAATAAAGATGAAAAATGAAAAATCAGTCAATAAAAGAAAATTTCAAGATTGTCTAGACATAATATAATATTTTATATATGTATGTGAATAAGCTTGCATAAACTATTTTGATAACAAACATTAAATTACATTTAAATTATTTTTATAAGTTATCTTGAAAATTTTATAAAATAAACTCAAAAACATTTACAAAAATTTATAAATTATTTAAGGTCTCCTAAAATATATCACAAAACACCAATTAATACATCTATCCAAACATGGCATAACTAGCTAACTCATAGAGTCATAGTTTAAATGTTAATCAAAATTATTAGTATCACTTACTCACTAACTTTTTTACTTAAATGATTATAATAAATATTCATGTCTATACTACAGATTAAAACTGTCAGTAATAATAAATTAAACTGGAAAATAAATAACAGCTATACCGCGACATATGGTAAAAGTTATTTATAAATCGGATTCTTTCTGTATGCTATTACTCACAGACGACAACTGTCAGTAGTAATTACTTGAAAATAAAAAATATAACAATCGCCGTCTGTGGGAATCGAACCCACGACCACGTGGTTAAAAGCCACGCGCTCTACCAGCTGAGCTAAGACGGCTTGATGTTCAACTCGACTGGTATTTATATATTTCTCATATTTGCTTAAGAATGATTTACATGACAATCTATTTATATAAGGACTGCTTGTTACTAGTATGTATTTAGAAATTATTTGTCAAGAGGCTAAGTATACATTCATTTAGCAAATCATTAACATATAAAGCTTGACTGTTTAGATTTATGAAGATGATATATATTTGGTTCTACTAAAGCAATTGTTTAAATTTATGAAGATGATATATATTTGGTTTTATAACTATTAATGCAAACTTCAGTAATTTTTGTAAACTTATGTAAAATATAGTTTAAAATGAGCATATGATGAAATAAAATACATAAATGAGCTATAAAGAAATTTGATTGGGAAGGTTTTTAACACTCGCTCATACTCATACATCTAATGTTTTTTTATTAGAAAAAGACGGGTGAAACAATAAGGTAGACAAAAAAGTATATGAAGACTTGATATATCATCTAGTTTATGTATAATATAATTGCTTCGAGAGTTGATATTTTATTTAGTTTGTGTTCATGTGTTGTAATATGATCTTAGAGAATATTATTTAATTAATGTTAAAAGAATTTTTAGATATGTTAAATTTACTATTAACCTTAAGTTAATTTACAAAAATCACTTGAATACAATTTGGAAGAATATTGTAATATTGACTATAGTGGAGATAAAATTGAAAGAAAGAGAATCAATAGTAGCTATCAATTTATTTGTGAAAATCTAGTCTTATGGTCAAGTAATATTGGAATGTAAAACTAGTGAAAAGAGTGAAAGTGTATGGTAGGTTAAAAGTGTATCGTAGGTTAGTTAAAGTGCATGCTAAGGTAGGTAGAGTGTTCATGAAGGTAGTTAAGATAGATTATAACTAACTTCACCATTGTATAAATGTGTAAAGATAAGGCTGATTTAAGACAGCAAAATATCACAAAAGTATCAAGCAAAGTTTGAACAACCATATGCATGTTTATCATCTCTCTCATACATAACCCTTACTCATTCATGGTGAATCAATTCTATCATCTAACAACCAAGACATGAGGAAGTCAAGACATTTGGGTGTGCTTGCTACCCACATTTGAGACCTTACAACAAGAATAAATTGGAGATAATAAGTTTTTAATGTCTCTATCTTGGTGTATCTCCCACACACAAATGCCACAAATGTCTAAGTACGGAGGATAATATTTTTATTTCCAAGGATGTGGTTTTTAATGAAACAACGTTTCATTACAAATAAAGCTCCCTCCAACAATCTAGCAGTCATAAGCCTCATAGTGACTCAACACTCAGGATAACTCCTCTCATTCACTCAATTCCTAACCATAGTGGTAAAACTAACCCTGCGCAAATACACCCAAATCACTACACAACCTCATACTACTGAATATTTCCCTTCGAACTCAAGTCACTCTCTTCTTGAAGAACCATATACTAGATCATCTCATGTGTTTGAAACAATCCCTCATATGCCATATGACTCACCTTCGTCTATCACACAATAGGTCTCAGATGTTGCACATGCCTCTATCATATCATAATCATCAGATAAAAATGTTATACCTGCCCTTTATGTCTCCCTTCACCACAAGCTAGCAACTCTAGGAATACTTCTAGCTTAGGGACAATATCACCCTCCTTTCACACACAAACATCACAACCTCAAGCTCCTCTCACATTTAATGATCATGATATTCTCAGTAGATCTAAAACATGCAAGTCAAAATCCAAAGCCAACTTCCAATAAGAAAGTATTAGCTAATCCTCAGTGGTTTCAAGCCATGAAAACTGAATATGATTCCCTTATCCAGAATGACACGTGGGTTCTAAAAAACTTTCCATCAGATAGAAAACCAATAGGTTGCAAATGGGTGTTTAAGGTAAGGGAAAATATAGATGAAAGCATCAATGAGCTCAAAGCTAGGCTGGTGGCCAAGGGATTTCACCCACAACATAGGTTTAGTTTCCATGGAACATTTTCTCCAGTGATAAAACCCATCACAATTCAGATCATTCTCACTTTGGAAATCTCATGCAAGTGGGAAATCTAACAGTGGGTGTAAATAATTCCTTTTTGAATGGTGACTTGCAAGAGGAAGTCTATATGAAACAATCATTGGAGTTTCCTGAAACTGATGCAACCTTGGTATGTAAGTTAAAGAAGGCAATCTGTGGAGTGAAACAGACTCCACGTGCCTGGTATAAAAAACTCCACCGTTATTTAATTTATTTTGACTTTGTCTCAAGTCATTGTGATCACTCACTATTCATCTATCATCCCCATAATGTCTCAATGTATGCATTGGTCTATGTAGATGATATTGTACTTACAGGGTCATCCTTTTCACTTCTACACAAACTCGTAGACAAACTACATACAACCTTTGCTCTAAACAAGCTTGGCATACCACAATATTTTCTTGGAAACATGGGGATGACAAAACTTCAGACCCATTCTTGTATAGATCCACAGTTGATGCACTCCAATATGTCACATTAACAAGGCCAAATATTTCTTTCTCTATAAATAAAACTTGCCAATACATGTCTGAACCACTTGACTCACATTGGGGTGTGGTGAAACAAATCCTTCGATATTTAAGTGGCACATGAAATCGTGGCCTCATTCAGAATCCATCTTCCAACATCCAAAAGTTATCACTAAGTGCCTATCGTGATTCCAATTAGGCCAATGAACCTGCCAGCCGACGATCTATATCAGGTTCTTGTGTCTTTCTTGGTCCTAATCTGTTTGCATGGAGTTCTAAGAAACAATCACTCATAGCACAGTCGACTGCATAAGTGGAGTATCGAGCATTAGCTCACGCTACATATGTAGTTTTGTGGATTGAATCATTAATCCATGAACTGACAATCCCATATCTTTCACCAACCATTTTGTGTGACAATATTAGTGTTTTTATGCTGTCACACAATCCAATATTAAATGCACGTCCAAAACACATAGAACTTGACATCCACTTTGTCTGTGAACATGTTATGGCATGCAAGTTACAAATCCAACATGTTCCATCTCAAACACAAATTGTAGATATCTTTACTAAGCCTCTTCCTTCCAATTTGTTTACCAATTTTCGAAACAAACTCAAGATCGTATGTGCCAAACCATAATGAATTTGAGGGGGTGTGTTAGAATCTAAAACTAGTGAAGAGAGTGAAGGTATATGGTAGGTTAGTTAAGATGCATGCTAAGGTAGTTAGAGTATGCATTAAGTTAGTTAAGATCATAACTAACTTCAGCATTGTATAAATGAGTAAAGCTAAGGTTCATTCAAGACAAAGAAATATAAAAAAGTATCATTTGTGAATCAATTCTCTCATCTAACAAGCAATAGCAAATTGGAAGCACACAAATTCAGGAAATAAAATCCCCTACAGTCGAAAATTTGCCACATTTCCGTCTTCAGAGTATTATTGATTGTTTGATCTTGATTGTATGGTTTAAAAAACAGATTTGGTTTTTACAAAATTTTCAATTATAAATCAAAATATTTCGATATTAGGAGTATACATTCTCGAGGATCGGTAATTAATTAGTTAAAATATGTTATTGCAATGTCCAATCAGAGTTGTTATATGAATGAATCATATGCTTCCCTTAGCATGTTACTCATATATTCTTAAATCGTTCAATCACTCTATTCATTTTATTCGCCTTTATTTTTATAAATTATCAAATCCAATCAAAACATTAGTTTTTGTTTAATTGAACTACATTCTGAACTATGTGTTGTTACGCCGACCTTGAGATCAACATTTGAGGATTTTCCTCATTATTACTACAAATGGGCACAATAGTGCACTTTTTATTTTTCTGATAAGTACTCTACCTTCAATGAGGAACGATCGAATATGACACTTTATTATGAATCCATCCTTGGCAGAGCTGCATAACATGTTTACATGTTTGATGTGATCAACCTTCAGTGAGAAGCAGCTGAACATGATCTTTTAACTCCAGATGATTCTACCTTTAGTGAGAAGTAGTTGAATATGAAACCCCATTAGAGTTTCAATCCTTACTAGATATACCTTCAGTATAAATGGCCAGTATTGACGCCATCGAATTTTTTTACTAATTCAATTACAAACAATGAAGTTGCCATCTAACTTTATTTGTTCCTAACGAGGAAATGGAAAATATAGATAAAACCCAAGAAATGAAAACCTGAAATGGTCATTGCGACCAAGAGATGCAGGTTCAGGAGTCGGTTATGCAAGGGGGAGGTATTAGTACCCCTCACATCCATCGTACTCAATGGGATTCATTTAGTTCTAAGTGAGTTTGTGTGTTTAGTGTGTTAATTTGTTATCTTCTAATTACTATGCTAAAAGAGGAGACATGTTTTAATTTTTTGAAAGTGTGCTCGCCAAGATGTTAGAATCTCGTGCCTATGTATTCCCCAAGTGCGATGGGAAAGTCAGAGCTTACGTAGTTCTCGATTGAGAAAAAATTTGTTGGTTGATTGATTTTATTTATGAAAATAGGAGCTTAATCGTACGTGGACGATAAGACACACTAGTGCAATTCGCGTGTGAGCGAAAGATCGTGTGTGAGCGATGGAAGATCGCGTGTGAGCGATGGAAGTTGCATGTGAGCGAAATTTGAAAAAGGACTTGCACGTGGGAAAGGTTTGATGAGTTGAATTGATTTTAAGTGGGTGAAAAGTACCTAACAATAGGACTAGCATCCTACGATTCAAATACTAGAAACCAGAGGAGCTCAATGTTCAACGAGTCGTCTATCATCCCAAAAAGTTTTCTTATGAAAAAGTTAAGTGAAACAAAGTTCACGTTATTAAGAGTCTTTAAACAATTGGTCTAGCATCCAACGATTTAAAGACTCGGAGCTCATTTGGCACAAGTTTTTAAACAATTGGTCTAGCAACCAACGATTTAAATACTCGGGATTTATTATGAAAAGGTTTTTGAAAAGTCACTCGATGTTGGATCGAGGTTTGAGAATTTATGATGAAAGTGGTGAATATACAATGAGAGAAGATTTGGGCTATGATTAACCAAGAAAACTTGATTAATCTCGAGATAATAGACAAGTGTCTACTCCCTACTATGAGGCACTTATTAAATGAAAACTTGGTATGTGGACCAAAGCGCGATAATGGAAATGAGCAATTACGAATAATTATATACAAGCGTAAAATAAAGCGATTAAATGAATTAAAAGCCCATACAAGGTAGCTTGCATAAATGATAAGACAATTAACAATTGTGTAGGTGCATGCGCGAAATAAATTTAATCGACTAATTAAACAAAATTTAATCAAGTAATTAGTTTAATAAAATTAATTAGATGGACTAATAAATTTAAATAACCTAATTAGATAATTAAACAATGTTTAACCAATCAACTAAATCTCATTGTAAGCCCAAGAGCAAGCGTGGTGTGTGCACAAATGTGTGGTCGTTGCGACGCTTCTAAGCTTTGTCGACTCAAGGTGAAAATGATTCACAATCGAGTATTAGTTAGAAAATATTTGGTTTTGTACATTGTGATAAATAGATAAATAAGGAAGTAAAAATATTTACTAAACTATTACAACTCATGGGGAGTGGAGATACATATTTATAAATGAGAATAAATTTACAATTCTAATATAAATATACAAGAACTAAACATTATTCGACAATTAACGAAGATGAATTTGTTTTTTGCATTTTTAAATATTGGATAAAAAAACCTAAACATATCTAAATAAGTATTTTGGTATTTTAGAAAATATCTTTAAGAAATAAACAAATTAAATCAGAAAGAAAATCTTAAAAGATAGAAACAAGAAAATAATTTTTTTTGAATGTTTCCTTCTTTATTTACTAAGCAAAAATAAATTTGTTGTTATATAAAAAGCAAAATACTAAAAGATAGAAAAAACAAACTTAAATGGACTTGAATGGGGTTTGAAAGATAACAGAGGCGCTGGATAAAGAATGGCACACTGGGCCAAGGTTGAAGGCCCAATTGCAAAGTTGACAACTCAAACAAGGTTGAAGGAACCCTAAAAGCCTCCAATATCAGCCGCCACTTGCTGTCTGCTATCATTTTTTATATATATTTTCAAAATTTAATAAAATAAAAAAAGATAAGAAAATTGTTTCTCTCTATCTCACAATTCTTTCTCACGTGTATCTCTCTGCATCGCTTCATCTCTCTATTTCTTCTCTCTCTCTCTCTCTCTCTCTCTCTCTCTCTCTCTATCTCCGCTACTCTCTTTCTATCGCTATATGCTTCCAGTTTCTCAATCGCTTTATTCTCTTCACTCCCTAACTCTCTTTATACTGTAAAACAAATAAGCAACACAAGAAACAAAACGAAACCCAAATTGAAACCCAAACCCTAAATTCCAACGTGATTTAGAGATTAGTTACGAAATTTGAAGATGAAACGATGAAAACGAAGATAAATAGCTAAAGTGGAACGAACAACGAAGACAACAATGAGGTAAGTTTCTATGGCTCTGATTCGATTTCTCCATCGTCTTCTTCTCCCCGTGTGTGTTTTGTTTCTGTTGTTTGTCCGTTTCTTTTAGATCAGACTTAGCTTTCGTGTAGTCTTCTAGATCTCTTTGTTTTTGTTAGTTGATGTTGTTAATCGTTTCTCTCTATCTCTTCTTCTTATTTGACTTTTGAGATTTGTTTTGCTGCTGTGAGCGACTGGTAAAGGGAGCTGTGTGGGTTGTTTATGATTGATTGTAGCGTTGGTGAGTATGATGTGTTGAGGTTTCAGAGATGATGGAGGGTATATGAGGTCGATATGGATTTATAGTGAGTGGTTACGGTGAAAGGGCTTGTTGTTTTCGGTATACAAAAATAGTGCCACGTAGGTAATTATCGGCTGAGTCGCGGAGCAGTACGCTTTCTTTAAGACGTTTCGCGGTACTGCCAAAATTATGCAAAGCAGCTCTTAATTGACCACGACGCCTCCAGGATAAAATAACCCTTTCTGTAATTACGGTTATCACTTGCACAATGATAAACCGTTCTAAGAGATACACCTTCAGATGGTAACTATGACCAGTCTTAGTATCTGGAATAAAATATAGTCGAGAAGAAGAAGAATAATTAGAAGAAGTAGAATTGAGAGAGAGAAGAGAGAATTCGAATTTTGTTGAATTCTGGAGTGATTTCCAAATGCAATGAGCAAATGTATTTATAGGCAAAAGAATCCAAATAAGTGGACCTAAATCCATGGAGAAAAACGTGGGAGAGTGGAACAAACCCAGTCAAAGGAAGCCATTTTTCTACTTGGTTAGCAAGTCAAAAATTAGGTTAAGACTTGGTCTTGGAGTATGACACATCATAATTTCTTAATTAATTAATATTAAATACTAATTAATTTCTTAAGATTTTATAATTAATTAAATAATAATATTTAATTTCTACCGAATTAATTAATTAATAATAATTAATTTCAATAATTAAGTTATAAAATGAATCTTTTCAAATTCACTTCCATACTAGTTCTTGTGCACATTCATTCCAAGTTTTTCCAACAATCCCCACTTGAATTTAAAAGGTTATTTTAGAAGTAACGACGTTTTCTAAGATTGTGCATAAGCAAAGGTGTCACGACTTGAACCTTTCGTAGCAAGTAGGATTCCGATTTAACAAGAGTGAGACTATTGTGTTGAACTCGTCTCGAACATACCCACACAACCTTTTCTTAAGGTGTATTACGATAGCCTGCTTTAAATGGCCTGTCGTGTATCCGGTTTAGTGAAAGCTCTAGGAATTCCCTCGCAATTCCATAGAACCGACTAAAGTTCCACAATCACATAGGTGAGTCTATCAAGAGTACTCAGTAGCCTAGGCACTCCTCACAGTATAGATCTCATTAAGAGTTTCTATTATCTCATCCTTTCATTACTTCAGGATTCATGCTTTACTTGCACGATCATTTCATATTACTCATAACTTGTTATTACCCATTGAACCTGTTTCTTGGGATCTCCAGTCATTTAGGTCGGGTTACCATCATGAGTAATTCATTTCTTTATAGGCATTAGTCCCATCTTCTTGGATGTATTATGGACTTTCTCTCTAGCTAATCCTTTCGTCAAAGGATCTTCTAAGTTTTCATCAGTGCGTACATGATCCACTCTTACAACTCCTTTAGAGATACAATCCTTAACAGTGCCGTGCTTTCTTCTAATTTGATGTCTTTTACCATTATAATAACGGTTCTCAATTTTTGCAATAGTCGCGGTACTATCGCAGTGGATCAACACAGCTGGCATAGGTTTTTCCCATAAGGGAATCTCAGCTAGCAAGCATCTCAACCAGCTTGCTTCTTCACTAGCACTTGCTAATGCTATCATTTCAGACTCCATCGTGGACTGAGCCAAGATAGTTTGTTTCTTTGATTTCCCAAGATACAGCTCCTCCAGCTATGTTGAATACATAGCCACTAGTTGCTTTAGAATCATCTGATAAGGTATTCCAATCTGCATCACTGTATCCTTCAAGTACGGCAGGAAATCTCTGATAATGCAATCCGAGGTTCATTGTCTTTTTAAGGTATCGCATGACTCGCTCAATAGCTTGCCAATGCTCACTACTCGGTCTACTTGTGAATCTGCACAACAATCCCATAACATATGCAATGTCTGATCTCGTACAATCAGTGGCGTATCTAAGACTGCCAATGATACTTGCATATTTTGTCTGTCTAACACTTTCACCAGTGTTCTTAAACAGTTTCACGCTCGGATCGTATGGTGTGCTGGTTGGTGTACAATCAAAATAATTATATTTCTTTAAGATCTTTTCCACGTAGTGTGATTGATCCAAATAAATTCCTTGCTCGGATCTCGTGATCTTGATACCAAGAATCACACTTGCTTCTCCGAGATCTTTCATATCAAAGTTTTTGCATAACAATGATTTCACATCATTTATGGTCTGGATGTTTGACCCAAATATGAGTAGATCATCTACATATAGACATATGATAGTGCAGATGCGATTCTCAGATTTATAATAAACGCATTTGTCACTTTCATTCACTTTATACCCATTTGATATCATTAAGTTATCAAGCTTTTCACGCCATTGCTTAGGAGCTTGTTTTAGTCCATACAAAGACTTGTCTAACTTACAGACCTTACTTTCTTGTCCATGGATCACAAACCCTTTTGGTTGTTCCATATAGATTTCTTCTTCTAATTCACCATTTAAGAAAGCGATTTTAACATCCATTTGGTGTACTATTAAGTTATAAATAGAAGCTATTGAAATAAGTACCCTAATGGATGTAATTCTAGTGACAGGAGAAAAAGTGTCGAAGAAATCTATATTCTCTTTTTGCCTAAAACCCTTGGCAACAAGACGAGCCTTGTATTTATCAATACTTCCATCAGGTTTTAGTTTCTTTTTCAAAACCCATTTACAACCGATTGGTCTGCAACCAGGAGGCAAGTCTACTACGTGCCAGGTCTTGTTAGATTCTAGAGATTCTATCTCATCATTGATTGCTTCTTACCATAAATCAGCATCCAGAGATGACAAGGCTTCTTGAAGATTCATAGGATCTTCTTCTATGTTATAGGTCGTATAATCGGACCCATAATCTTTAGCAACTCTTGCTCGTTTACTTCGTCGAAGTTCTGTTGCTGCATCATCGTTACTTTCTGTGTTTCTTATCACAGGAACGTGACTCGATTGTGTGCCCCCACTATTTCTCGTTTTGAAAGGAAATTTGTCTTCATAGAATTCAACATCATTTGATTCTATGATCACTTTTGTACTAAGGTTATAAAACCTATATGCTTTACTGTTTGCTGCATATCCAATGAATACACATTTGTATGCTCTACTAGCGAGTTTAACTCGTTTCGGATCCGGAATTCTGACATAAGCCAGACATCCCCAAGTTCTCAAATAAGACAAATTTGGTTGTCTTTTCTTTACTATCTCATAAGGAGAGATATTACTTTTTGACTTGGGAACTCTATTCAGGACATAGCAAACAGTTAGTAAAATTTCCCTCCACCAGTGAGGTGCATAATTCATCATAATTGCAACAACAAGTTCAAGAAGAGTTCTATTCTTTCTTTCGCTTTACCATTCATTTCGGAGAATATGGAGCGATCGTTTCATGTATAATTCCATGTTCGATATAAAATCATTAAATAAACGTAATCATATTCAGTTCCCCGATCACTACGAAGTCGCTTAATCTTTTTACTAAATTGATTCTCTATTTCAGTTACATACAACTTGAACATGTCAAGCGCTTCACTCTTATTCTTCATTAAGTATACATAAGTATAATCTGAACAGTCGTCAATAAAAGTGATAAAATAACGTTTACTATTTCTAGTTAGCGTTCCATCTAATTCACATATGTCCGAGTGTATAAGATCTAGGGGATCAGATTCTCTAATAATTGATTTATGTGAGTTATTAGTTATTTTTGCTTTACTACAAAACTCACATTTAATTGAATCATTAACATTTATTTTAGGGATTAGGCCTAGGTTGCTTGCATTATATATAATTCGCTTATTAACGTGACAAAGTCTAGCATGCCAAATATTAAAACACACACAAGGTAAACGGAAGGAGAAATCTTATTCAAAACAACATTCAACTTAAACATGCCATCAGTGGCGTACCCTTTCCCCACAAAAATACCATTCTTAGTAATGGTGTACAAGTTTGCCCCTATAGTTTGACTAAACCCTACCTTATTTAAAAGAAAATCAGAAACAAGATTCTTCCTAATTTCAGGAACGTGCATCACTTCCTTCAAGATCAAAGTCTTTCCTGAGGTGAATTTCAGCAACATCTCCAATACCAAAGAACATTAGTGAGTATCTCCCAACAACACTTTCTTATCTTCAACATTCATGTATGTCTTGAACATAGCACGATCGTGACGTGAGAGGCGTGTCATCCACCAACCATCACATCCACCAACCATGTTGACTTGAGTGATCATAGCAATGAATTGCTCATCAGTCAAGTTAACCTGTGCATTTGAGCCAGTAACAGGTTTAGGCCTGCTCTTACATTTCTTAGCCATATGTCCCGGTTTCCCACAATTGTAGCAATTGAAAACCGGAGCATCATTTCTATGAGGTGGTGGTTGCTGTCTAGCAATTGGAGCATATGGGGCCCTAGAGGGATTCCTATTCTTAATTCGGTTCACAGCATTGTGATTCTAATTCTTTAATGGTTTGCCCGTAGGCTTCAGAACCGCACCAAATTTCTTTCAGTTGTTTGAAACAACTAAGACTTCATCTTTCTGATCTTGTCTTCGAGCTTCCTCTTCAATTCGGAGGCGAGTAATCAAACTCTCGATTGAAAATTCTTTAGTTTTATGTCTAAGCAAATTTTTGAAGTCTTTCCAACCAGGGGGCAACTTGTCAATTATAACAGCAATCTAAAATTGTTCATTGAGGGGCATACCTTTGATGATTTCATGAGCAATTTTCGAATCTCGTGTTTGAGCTTCCAGACTTTTCATCCACCATCTTGTAGTTCAAGTAGCGGTGACAACATATTTCTTTGTACACCTTCTTGATATCATATTTCTTTTGCGAGCTTCCCATACATTTAGCGTCTTGTAATTCTGTAGTAATCGGGTCATCAAAGACTGCTCGAATGTGATTTTGCGGTAGTCATTCTCTTGCCATAAGGCGATTTCTTTCTGAGTTGTAGATCATCTGCAGCTTTAGCTTTTGCTGTCTAGTCCGGTTTTAGCAACTCCGTCAAGTCACGGTTTGGCACCATTAGTTTGTTCGGTTGTTCGGAGGAGCAACAGGAATATCCTCAGTCAAAACATGGGCAACCTTCTTTAGAGTTAAGAAGAATTTCATCTTAGCTTGCCAACGCTTGAAATTGGAACCCTCAAACTTGAATGGTTTGTTAGAGACAGTAGCGGTCGCGGAAGCACCGATAATTTCCTCAGTGGCCATGGCAGTTAATGAAACGTCTTAAAATTGTTGTTTTTCGGTATACAAAAATAGTGCCACGTAGGTAATTATCGGCTGAGTCGCGGAGCAGTACGCTTTCTTTAAGACGTTTCGCGGTACTGCCAAAATTATGCAAAGCAGCTCTTAATTGACCACGACGCCTCCAGGATAAAATAACCCTTTCTGTAATTACGGTTATCACTTGCACAATGATAAACCGTTCTAAGAGATACACCTTCAGATGGTAACTATGACCAGTCTTAGTATCTGGAATAAAATCCAGTCGAAAAGAAGAAGAATAATTAGAAGAAGTAGAATTGAGAGAGAGAAGAGAGAATTCGAATTTTGTTGAATTCTAGAGTGATTTCCAAATGCAATGAGCAAATGTATTTATAGGCAAAAGAATCCAAATAAGTGGACCTAAATCCATGGAGAAAAACGTGGGAGAGTGGAACAAACCCAGTCAAAGGAAGCCATTTTTCTACTTGGTTAGCAAGTCAAAAATTAGGTTAAGACTTGGTCTTGGAGTATGATACATCATAATTTCTTAATTAATTAATATTAAATACTAATTAATTTCTTAAGATTTTATAATTAATTAAATAATAATATTTAATTTCTACCGAATTAATTAATTAATAATAATTAATTTCCAATAATTCGGGTTATAAAAATGAATCTTTTCAATTTCACTTCCATACTAGTTCTTACTTGTGCACATTCATTCCAAGTTTTTTCCAACAGGGCTTATGCCTGAGTTGTTTGTTTAAAGGATGAAGGGAGTATGTTCTGAGGTATTGTAGCTGTTGAATGAATGACTATGGTTTTTGGATGAAGGTTGTATAGTTTGGAGAGAGTAAATTGGTTGGACGGTGATGATGGGAATGTATTGAGGTGAAGAAGAAGTATGAAGGGTTATGGATGTGAGAAGGATATGGTTTAAGGTTTGTAACTGATTTATTGAAGCGTGTCTTCGTTTTTTCCATGATGAAAAGGAAGGTGTATTATATAGGAGGATTGTGTGAGGGTAGTATGTGTCATACCCCAATTTTTGACCTAATATACCATCTTAAATTTGCATCATTGCATCACTAACAATTCAGAACAGAATTAATCGGGTGTAGCTTTCACAGGTCAAAATTAGGGTTTCACAAGATTTTCATCTGATTCAAGAGGCAACCAATTAGGGTTTGAGTTTTACTCACCTCATTTGATCTATCTTGATCAAATCTTCAACCTCTGAGCTTCAGATATCAAAATTTTCCTCATGATCTATCGAGGATCGACCAATTAGGGTTTGGTCGAGCATGAGTATTCTCTGATTTTCTGATCAATGGATGACTTTTTTGGTTAGAGATTGATCATTATATCTTAGATACAACATGTTGACCTAATTTCTGGATTCAAAACATCTCAGAAGTTCACAGGATCCATCAGTCAATTTCTGAAACATCTGATGAATTTTCATCTGCACTGAAAAGTCAAACTTTGACTTTTGGTCAACTTTTTCAAAATAAAACTTTTTCAATCATCAAAATACTTCAAATGATCCATCATGATCCTAAAAAATCAAAGTTTTGGAAAAGTCAACAAAAAGTCAAAATTTCTAACACTTAGAAAAATTTTAAGTGTTAAAATTTTGTACTTTTTCCAAACTTCATGGCATTTTTTCACATAGTTCCACTTTGATTTGGAAAAAACTCAAAGCATGAAAGTTGTATCCCTTGAAACAAGATTTCCAAAATGTCCAAGAACTCTCAAATCCATGGAGTCTAGCTATACTTTTGAAATTGAAACATAAGGCTCCATAACCATGGATTTCAAGCTCAAAACTTCAAGATTATAGGTCATTTTTTTGATTTCTTCTTCTAGAAGCAATGCCACCTTGCCAAATTGAGTTTAGAACTGATAAATATCAGTTGGAGATAATTGTGAAAAGATAAGATCAATTTGAGATTTTAACACATGGTGAAAAAAGGAAATTTCCTTTTCCTTTACCAAAAGACTTTCTTGCCCTCTAAGGCAAGTTTGAATTACCAATGCCATTTCTTTGTGCCTAACATTTTAGAACTTATGGCCTATAAATAGAGGCATCATTTTCAAGTTCAAACACACCAAAGCCATGCAAGTACATGCTTTCCTTCCACTTTCTCCAATTTCATGAATTATAGTTCAAAGTGACAAAACTTGCAATTTTGAAATCTAGTGAAAACCATGAAGAACTTTGGTGTCAAACATGTTCTAATATCCATTTAAAACTTGTCTAAAACTTAAAAAAACAACATAGGAAAGGCTAGAACTCAGAATCACAAACCATGTTCATCATGCTTGCAAAACTGCCTTATCAATCGAATCCATAGCTTGGCTTGATTAAATTGAGTTCTGATCATTCAAACACCATCCACAAACATCATAGACATGATGCAGATCATCAACAACTAACTGTAACAACTTTAACATAGAATTCGAGTTTCCATTTTTAGCTTATGCAGGTTGACTTGGTTGGATTGATCCAGGGTGATTCGAAGCAAGCAGACCACTCATACATGATCCATAGAGGCCGTTGATGCTCAAACAATCATTAGAACTCAACTGGAAACACTCCTCCATTGAAATCGATTCCAGCTTCAACAGGTAAGAACACGAAACTCAAACTCCATGATTCTTTGATTCATTTGAGAAAAACTCTTGGCCATTTGTTTTCTGCACCTATCACGATCATTAACCCTCAATCAATTGACAAAATCATCCATCATACGCAATTTCAATTAAGATTTCCAGTTCTAGGGTTCTTCATGTTTTCCAGAAATTCAATCATGTTTAACTGAAAATAAATGAAATTAATGAGCATCATCGTGTTCCTTGTTAAATTTCGGTCAAGTTTCATGTTTATATCATTCAATTTCATCAAGAAACACGAAATCCATGGTTGATGAAGGATTGAAGAGGAAGAACAGGGCTTCGCGTGTTCTTGTTGTTTTCAAATTCAAAAAATCCAATATAATATTAACACGTGGTTTGGATTCAATACACGAATGCATTGTTGCCCCAGCGGTTGCCAGCTCACTCGTAAGTCACTATGCCACGTATCCACCCATCAGATCCTGGGTTCAAGCCTCCCATGGACCAATTTTTTTCAAACTTTGTGATTTTTCTTCATATTTTTTACAAACTTTGGCATTTTTTTAACCAATCAAAACTCCTCATTTTGAGGTGATTTTTTGTACACTTGTCAATAAATGTATCTATTTTATGATAGTGCAAAAATTTTCAGAAAAAATTTTCATCTGATTATGTTTTAATCGAACCGAAAACGACACTTTTAGCACTTTTTCAAAACACCTTTAAAAGGTGAATTTTTCAAACTTTCGAAGCCCGATTCTTTTCAAAACTTCTCATAAATGAACTTCACATTTCAAAAACACTTTCAAATAATATCTTCAAAACTTTTTCATCAAACTTACATCTTTTTACCATGATCGATCCGATTTAAACGATAAAACCGATTTCGTTTTCTCTCGTTTTTCTTAACCGATCATGGGCCTCCCTTATGGTGTAAGTCCCAATCCTTTTATGTACATATTCAATTTTCCTTGTAATACTCAAATCATCTTTGTTAATATTCAAACATAAACAAACTTCTTTCGTTTGTTTTCATTCGTTTGTTTATCCACCGAGCATGGGCCACCCTCACGGTGTAAGTCCCAAACCAACATTCTTTATGTACATACATATTTTCTATGTACATATCAAATTCTTTTCATATACATACCAATTTTTATCTGTACATAATACAGATACTTTTTTACTCAAACACAGATAAACTTCGATCGTTCGTTTTCCGTTTTGTCTGTATATAACTGAATACCATTGGTATTAAAAGGAGCATTATTCCCGGTGAAACTGCTTTTAAGCCAATGGGCCACCTTTATGGTGTAAGTCCCAACCCTCCTATGTACATCCACATCTTCTTGTACATAAATCCTCGTTCGTGTACATATTTACTTCCTTATACACAATTCAAACTTGTAAATAATCAAGTTACGCTCGTTTTAAACGTCCGTTTTACACACACTTGTTTATATTTCCTTCATAAACTCTTGTAAATAAACATCATGCATTGTTTATATTTCCTTCATAAACTCTCGTGAATAACTTCATACACTTGTTCATAACTGTCTAGTTATAACATAACAACTAGTCTAATCACTAGGCTCCACGTTTAGCCTCGCTTGGGCTTCGTACAAGATAACTCATTCATCTGAGTTTAGCCTCCTCTTAGGCTTCATATAAGATAACTCATTCATCTGAGTTTAGCCTCCTCTTAGGCTTCATATAAGAAAACTCATTCATCTGAGTTTAGCCCCCGCTTAGGCTTCATATAAGACGACACTCACCTGCTGAGTCAGCCTCCTCTTGGGCTTCGTTCAAAAGAACTCCTCTTTGAGTTTAGCCTTCTCTTGGGCATCATACAAAGAAAGAGACCAGGAAATCTCTTAACAGCCTCCTATTGGGCTTCCAATACAAAGAATCACCCGCGCTAGGATAGAACCCAGAGAGTATAATTTCTCGGTGAAATTGCTCTAAATTCCAAAAGGATGGTTTCTCGGTGAAATCCCTTTTAAAGCCAAAGCCAGCCATACCCTATAGCTTCCTCTTGAGCTTCATACAAGGACCCTCGATGACCCTCGATGACCCTCGGAATGCCTCCTCTTGGGCTAACAATACAAGGATCCACGGGCTTCTTAAAAGCATCCCCTTAATCCAATCAATTTCTCCTCGAGATTTAGACATTTATCATCTCTATGGAAGAAGTATCTCATCTATCACATCACATACAATCAAAAACTTTTCAAACTCTTTTCAAACAAAAACATCTCTTAATTGTAAGTGGTAACGCTTGTATACTCAAGCAAAACACCTAATGCTTACAGTTAAAAGATTCAATCATCTTTTTCAAACATCTTTCTTAAACATGTAAGTGGTAACGCTTGTACACTCAAGCAAAACACCTATAACTTACGATGAAAGATTTAATCAATCAAACCCTTCAAAATGTATGTGATGAAATAGATTAGATACATTTTTCATTAAGATGACATTTTTCTGTCTCTTACTAACATCCCGTTGCTTCCACTAGCATAAGTGGGAACTACGATTGCTCTGACTTTCTCAACATCCCTTTGAGAATACGTAGGCACAAAGTCTCATCCTTGCCTAGCAAATTTCTTTCTCTCTCAGACCAAACAAACCATAGATCCCTGTAAATCCGAGCTATAAATGCTCTGATTCCCACTAGGGGATATGTATGCAGAAGATCCATAGATCTTTGCGAGCACAATAATAACAAAACCTAGGATCCCACATAATCTACCTTTCTTAAAATCCAAAGGAGAAACTTTCCCAATCATAGAAATAGCAATTAAAACACACAAACATATCAAATGTATTCATATATAAAGCTATGGATAACCATATATATTTAGGGTGCTCCATCTATTCCCTTTATATAACAAACCCCCTTACTCAGAATCTCCCCAATGCGTTGCCTAGTTTGCTAGTCGTTACGCATATCAAAATCAATTGAGGGTATTAACAGCTTTCCCCTTTTTCATAATCATCAAATCATCTTTTCTTGTGTTGAAAATAATAAAGCTTGATGCTCGCGGCATATTTATAAACAAATCAAAAGAGTAAATCGTTTCGAGCCAGAGGAATCAGAATTCAGATTCGATTCCCTAGCGCGGCACTTTTTAATGCGAACAGGAAAAATGGCGACTCTGCTGGGGAGTACGCAGAAACTTTGATGTTCAAAAATGTGACTCGCCAAGAGCACCAAGCTTTTTGTTTTCAAAAGAAAAAAAGGGTTAAGCTTCCATATTGTGCATATATTTGTTTTCTTTATTGTGTGTTTTCGCGATTTCATCGATGGAAAGAAATCCTAACCCGGATTTAAGAAACATTTTAAGATCTAGGTGGGGTATAGTCCTATTAACTTGTGAGAAGTCTCAAGACTTACGGAGTTAATTTGAGATCCTCTCTCGGTGGAGGTTGTCTTGGGGTATTTTGTTTAGCAAGTATTTGCGAAGACATTTTGCTTTAGGGAACTTGCGGGTGGGAGAACACATAACCCATCCGGCCATTTAGGATGTAGTGAGATTATTCAGCGTAAGCCTAGAATAATTGTCATGCGAGACTACGATCGAGCGAGTTTCTCTTGAAAAATATTATTGGACCATCGAGTATTCAACAAACCGATAATATTTCAAAGAGAAGTGTTGAGCTGTATATCGAGAACCCGCTTCACGTATGAATAAGCCCTTAGAACTTACCCACGTTTGATTCTTATCGTTGGCCTCATGCTCGTGACTTCGAACGCTTGACCGTGTGTATAACTACTAACCATGTTTGTCGCATTCATGCATTCATTCATTCAAAAAAAAACTTCATTTCTATTCCCATTTCCAAAGAATTTAGAGATTTTTCTTTGTAAAATATTTTAGGTTAAAGTGATGGACGTCAGAGGAAGATTCACCAAGAGATACAGTTTTAGAATTCCTGACGTAGGAAAATTAAAAGAGTTAGCATCCTTGGTAGAAGATCCCTCGGATTTCAGAAAACGCTATGGAACTCTTTTAACTATTCTGAACACTAACGTTGATGAAGGACTTCTCAAAACTTTCGTTCAGTTTTACGATCCAGTCTATCACTGTTTCACTTTCCCTGACTATCAGTTGATGCCTACTTTGGAAGAGTACGCACACATACTAGGTATCTCAGTATCAGACAAGGTGCCTTTCAATGGTTTGGAAGCCATTCCCAAGTCACCAGTCATTGCAACGATGACTCATTTAAAGAAATCTGAGATAGACAAAAACCTAACTACCAGAGGAAAACTCTTAGGACTAACTTCAAAGTTCCTAATGGAGAAGGCTCTTAAATTCTCTGAGGCCGGTAGTATGGTAGCCTTTGAAGCTATTTTAGCTTTACTCCTCTATGGATTGGTGTTGTTTCCCAACGTCCCAAATTTCGTTGATATCAACGCCATAAGGATCTTTCTGATTGGAAATCCCGTTCCCACTCTGCTTGGTGATGCGTACTTCTCCATTCATCATAGAAATCGTCAAGGAGATGGAACTATCGTGTGTTGTGTACCTCTGTTTTTCAAATGGATTATCTCACACTTACCTAAATCTCCTATCTTTCGCGAAAACAAGAACGATTGACATTGGTCTCGAAGGCTTATGTCTCTTACAAATGACGATATCCATTGGTATACCTTGGCAGACAATGAGATGGAAATCATTGAAAGCTGTGGAGAATTTGCCAACGTACCTCTCATTGGTACAAAAGGAGGAATCAATTACAACCCATTCCTGGCGAGTCGTCAACTCGGATACGCAAACTCTAGTAAACCTCTTGGTTTCACAGTAGAGAGTTACTTTTATAATGAGGAAGAGGATTCCCAAGGTTTGAAAGCTAGAATGATCAGAGCTTGGCATCACATCCGAAGGAAAGAAAGAGGCAAAGCAAGCAATTGTGTAGCCATGGAAACCTACACTTCTTGGGTGAAGAAAAGAGCGAAGGAATTCCGAATGCCTTACGCTTACGAAGAACCTATGTTCTCAGCAGCTTCCAAATCAACAATTTTTCCCGTTGAGACTATGGGAGATTACCAAGAAGCTTTGGCCAAGGTGAGGCTTGAGAAAGAAGCTTTGGAAAACAAATTCTTAAAGACTGATCTCGAGAATGAGAAGCTTAAGAAGCAAGTCAAAGATCATGAAAAGACGCTTTACTTCCAGGATGAATGGCTCATGGAGAAAGATGAGAAGATTCGTCAGAAAGATAACGCGATCAAGCAATACATCAAAGAAAGGAAGAGAAAGCTTCAGAAAATGACAACAGCGATCCCGCTCCCGACGAGTGGAAGAAAGTCATTAGCAAGCTAAAGGCCGAGAAAGCTGAACTAAAAGCTCACTATGGGAAGGAAATCCTGAAGCTGAAGCTACATCAAGCCTTTGGATCTTCATCCGACGAGGACGTTTAGTTAGTTTAGATTGTAATTTTTTATCATTTATTTTATCATTTGTGTAAGCAATGCTTAAAAACAATTGTTGTAATCTTCTTTCAATAATCAATAAAATACGTGTTTTCCATCCAAATATTTGCCAGAAATTTCTCTTTTAGCGTAAATTCTTTGGAAATCTTTCTTTACAATCATAATCATGCATCATACTTTGCATATTGAGTCTATTGTCTAGAGTCTGATCTTTGGAATTTTTTCCAACAGATAGGAAAAGATCGTCAAGCTGTCGCGTCTTAGAGTTTCTCGACCGCGTCCACAGCCTACTCAAACATACGATACACGTTCAAAAAGAAGAAAAGCAATGGAAGGATTTGAGCAAGAGAATGTTGAACTTCGTAGCACAGTAACAACACTGCAAGAAGAGGTGGAGAGACTCACTTCTTTGGTCAACTCATTGGCCGCAGCGCAAACTCAGCAAGCGACATCAAGCAGTCAAAACCAAACAGCGATTTCAGAGGATACTACTACTCCAGTTTCAACTGTTGCAGCCAGTAGTTCACCCTTCAGTATGCCAGAAGGCTATCCATGGGGCATGCCTTTCAACTTTGGCATCGGATTTCGCCAACCGACTTCTCAAATAAAAACAACCACGCTTGAAATACCTACTTTGCAGCGGAACTCAACACTTACTCCGCAACGTGGAGTAACTCTTCCGCAAGTGACCATGATGGTTTCTCAACCAATCATGACGAACTCAGCCTCCGTAGTGCACACTACCATGGACGAAGAAGTTTACCACATTCCAGGAAATAACACAAATTCACGTGGTTCGATGGAGAATCTCCAGGTACAACTTCTCAAGATGCAGCTGGAAATAAAAGCGATCCGTGGAAAAGAACTGTTTGGGAAAAACGCCCAGGATCTTTGCTTAGTCCCTCGCGTAAGGATACCTGCAAAATTCAAAGTCCCTGACTTTGAAAAGTACAAAGGAAATTCCTGTCCACAAAGCCATCTCACGATGTATGCCAGGAAAATGTCTACATACAACAACGATCACCAGTTGTTAATCCATTACTTCCAAGACAGTCTTACCGGTGCCGCACTGAAGTGGTACATGGGATTAGACAACGCAAGTATCCAAACATTCAATGACTTAGGTGAAGCCTTCGTACAGCAATATAAGTTCAACTTGGATATGGCTCCCGATCGGGATCAACTCCACTCCATGTCTCAGAAAGAAAGAGAGACATTCAAAGAGTACGCTCAACGATGGAGGGAAATTGCTGCCCAAGTTAATCCACCATTGGAAGAGAAAGAGATGACTAAGGTGTTCTTAAACACTCTTGGCTCGTTTTACTACGAACGAATGATCGCTAGCGCTCCCGGAGACTTCACCGAGATGGTAAGCATGGGAATGCGGCTAGAGGAAGGAGTTCGAACCGGACGCCTAACCAAGGAAGCAGGATCCTCTAGTGGAACTAGGAAGGTTGGAACCAGTTTTCCAAAGAAAAAGGAACACGACATAGGAATGGTATCCCGAGGGAAACCGCGAAAGAATGTCAATCAACAACGACAGGTAGCTGCCATAGCACCCGCCGTTAGCGCAAGTCCAAATACAGGAAATTGCCCCACAGTTCCAGCAAACTCAACAAACTCAACAGCCTCGTCAACAAGCTCAGCAGTTTAACAATCAAAATCGTGAGCCTCGAGTCTCGCAATTCGACCCAATCCCGATGACGTACACAGAACTATACCCTGCATTGGTAGGAAGAAATCTGGTACAGACAAAGTCACCACCTCCGGTCCCAGAAAAATTACCGTGGTGGTACAAAGCGGATGTATCTTGCCCTTTTCACCAAGGGGCACCAGGCCATGATCTTGAGCATTGCATAACGTTAAAAGCTGAAGTACAGAGATTAGTAAGGTCTAATCTTCTTTCCTTTAGAAATACAAATCCGAACGTGCAAGCGAATCCACTTCCCAATCACAACGGACACGCAGTAAATCTGATACTAAAGAATACGGATCGGTATCTTGTTACAGACGTGAATCTGATCAGAGGAAACTTGGTGCATCTCCATGATACGTACAGTACATGGGCGCCTTCACTAAGCACGATTACACGACTTGCAACATCTGCTTCAAGAATTCTCAAGGATGTCCCACCATAAGAACAGACATTCAACGATTGCTAGACATCGGTGACCTACAGATCTACAGAAACAGAGATGACTATGACGTAAATACAGTAGGGCATTTTCCGCATGAGCTTTTTGTCTCAGATATCAACTCGGAAAATCCCGAAGTAAACGTTGTTATTCCCTGTTTCAACATGCCCAAGCATGTAGAGATTGAATATAAGGGTTCAAACGTTCCAGGGTCTCCTTTGGTGATTTTCCTACCTGGTCCTGTTTCATACAATTCTACCAAAGCAATTCCCTATCAATACAATGCTACTCTGATAGAGGATCGGAAGGAGAAACCCATGCCAACTCTTCCAGCTAATGTCAATATAACTGAGATAGGACGAGTAACACGAAGTGGACGAATACATACTCCGCTACTTCCAAAACCGCCTGTTGTTCCTGTTATTAGACAAAATCAAGTTAACATATCTCCCGAGAATCCTACAACAATTCCCGCTGTTAATCCAAGCACGAATGTTGGTCCTCCTGATAGAACCGACGTCAACACCGATTTTGATGAAATACTGAAGTTAATCAAGAAAAGCGAGTACCGAGTCGTGGATCAACTGATGCAGACTCCCTCCAAGATTTCAATACTGTCTTTACTTTTGAACTCCGAAGCTCACCGAGAAGCTTTAATGAAAGTATTAGATCAGGCTTACGTAGATCACGACGTAACTACAGACCAGTTTGGAGGAATTGTGGGCAACATAACAGCCTGCAATAATCTAAGTTTCAGTGATGAGGAGCTTCCAGAGGAAGGGAAAGATCACAATTTGGCTCTGCATATCTCGATGATTTGCCAATCAGATTCCCTGTCCAATGTATTGGTAGATACCGGTTCATCCTTAAACGTAACGCCAAAAACGACTCTCGCTCGTTTAGCTTACAAAGGAACACCAATGAAGTTCAATGACATAGTGGTAAGAGCTTTTGACGGGTCAAGGAAGTCAGTTATTGGAGAAGTCAATCTCCTGATGACAATTGGACCGCATACTTTCCAAATCACTTTCCAGGTCATGAATGTACCAGCTGCTTACAGTTGTCTACTAGGAAGGCCATGGATCCACGAGGTAGGAGCAGTGACATCTACTCTCCATCAGAAGTTAAAATTCACAGTAAATGGGAAACTAGTAACCATCATCGGTGAACAAGCCTTGCTTATCAGCCATTTGTCCAGTTTCTCTTTCATCACAGCTAACGACGTCGAAGGGACACATCTCCCAGGACATCCGTTAGAAGATGAATCTACTATCAAAAACAGATCATCTATCTCTTCTTATAAAGAAGCGGCACAGATAGTAAAAGATGGTAATGCTGAAGGTTGGGGGCAAGTAATCAAACCTGTCAACAACGAGACAAAGGCCGGACTCGGGTTCACACCTACATTTCCCAAAGACAAGCAAAAAGAGGAAGCGCTTCGTCCAATCAAGGAAGTATTTCATAGTGGGGGTTTCTTAAACCCTGTTCCGCAAGAAGTTAACATTATCACTATTGAAGGTGATGAGGATGATCCCTCAAAATCTGAAGAGTGGAGCACGTATTTAAATAGCCCTGAATATGTGTCTCAAGAAGAATCGTACGCACCGTACTATCCTCCGACTGATCAATTCAAAGACGTGTCCCTGCAAAGGCGTGAAAATCCACCTGTCCCTACTGAAGTTTGGGATACCTTGGGAGAACCAAGTGGCAAATTTGACTATATGGTGAAATACACTGCGCCAGAAAGCTCAAAAATCAGGATCGAAGATATCCAGCCCACTGGATGGGATGATTCTTTTGAATATCCTAGTCAGCCCGAAGAGGTGTATACATCTTCCCGTTCTCATCAGCCAATCGAGGTTCCCAATGAAGATCTCTGCTTTAATGCGCCTGTGGAATTTGTTAAACCAGATTGTGACTACCACTATATCAACGTGATCACTGAAGATCAAGGGTATGATTCGGGATACGAATTGGAAAGTGTCGCCGATAATGAGTCTCTTCACTCTTAAGATTGGAGGGTACATCCCCAGAATTCAACACAGAGGCCAACAGGAAACGCATATGCTGTATGCTGTATCCCATACTTCCCGATCTGTTCATCAAGCGGAAGAAGACTGCTCTAGCAGCACAAAAGGCAAGGTCCATTGTCCAGAGTCTTCAAAGCCTGCTCGGCCAACGACCAAAGTCTACTCAAGGGTTAAACCAAGCGGAAAATTACCCGAGTACCTTGACTTCCAAGGAGTTCGCCAATACTGGAAACCTATTGAAGTTCGGACTAACGCTCCTAGCTCTAAGTAGTTTATCTTCGCTTTTGTTTTGAACTCTCACTTCGCCCAAAGTGAAGAGATGTTTTATAGGGTTTAGCTTTTAAATAATTTCTCTTTGTCTTGCCCAAGACAAATGAGTTTGTATTTTAGGGCCCTGTTCATATCGTGAATCATAAATAAAACGCGTTGTTTTGTTTCCACGCTTTGTGTTTATTTTCATTTTTACCCTTTCTTGGAAATGATAATCCTAAAAAACACAATAAAAATCTTCAAAAAAAAATCTCTCTTCAAAAAAAAATGATCTGCATACATTTTCACAATTAACTTTGCCTAAAAAAGGAGTTAATTAATCAAACATAAATCAAAACATGCAGATTAACAAATGGACAAATCCATTGAAAGCAATAACTCTATGCTCTCTCCCAACTTTGAAATCCCCAGTGAAGTCGCCAAGGAGGAAGTTGAAGAAGAGATCCCAGATGAGATTTCTCGACTACTAAAGCACGAGGAAAGAATCATTCAACCTCACCAAGAACCTTTAGAAGCAATCAACTTAGGTTCTGAGGAAGACAAAAGAGAAGTAAATATCGGAGCTTCACTCGACAGCAGCGTCAAGGGCAAACTGATAGAGCTTCTCAAAGAATATGTTGATGTGTTCGCTTGGTCCTACCAAGACATGCCTGGTTTGGATACCAGCATCGTGGAGCATCACCTGCCGTTAAAACCAGAGTGTCCGCTTAAAACCGAGGAGAGTTCACCCGAAATGGCCGACAAAATCAAAAGGAAGTTCAAAAGCAGCTCGACACAGGTTTCCTCGTCACCTCTGAATATCCTCAATGGCTAGCCAACATAGTTCCTGTCTCCAAAAAGGACGGAAAGGTCAGAATGTGTGTTGACTACCGGGATCTGAACAAAGCAAGTCCGAAAGGCGATTTCCCGCTACCGCATATCGACATGCTAATGGATAGCACTGCAAAGTTCAACGTCTTTTCCTTCATGGACGGATTCTCTGGCTATAATCATATCAGAATGGCTCCCAAAGACATGGAGAAGACATCTTTCATCACGCCATGGGGCACGTTTTGCTACAAAGTAATGCCGTTTGGATTAAAGAATGCAGGCGCAACTTACCAAAGGGCAATGACTACTCTCTTTCATGACATGATGCATAAAGAGATCGAAGTCTACGTGGATGACATGATAGCAAAGTCTGACACTGAATAAGAGCATATAGAATATCTCTTGAAGTTGTTTCATGACTAAGGAAATTTCACCATGAATCCTAACAAATGCACCTTTGGGGTAAGATCCGAAAACTCCTAGGTTTCATCGTCCAAAGGGTATTGAAGTTGACCCGACAAAGTCAAGGCTATTCAAGAAATGCCTACGCCACATACGGAAAAGCAAGTAAGAGGATTTCTTGGACGATTGAATTACATCTCCGATTTATCTCTCGGATGGCTACACGTGGCCGATATTCAAGCTTCTCAAAAATCAAGAGGTTGTGTGGATGAAGATTGCCAAAAGCGTCGACTGAAACAACCTGAACATCATCCGATAACTATATCAATGAAGTCGCCATCGAACGCTTTTTATCTCGCAAAGGAGAAAGGTGAGCGATCGCGAAAACCTAAAAGGGATAAGGCACGGTCTTGCGACCAGAGATAGGTAAGGGAATCTATTACGTGAAGGGAAGGTATTAGCACCACACGCCCGTAGTACTCTACGGTATCCACTTCTATTTTCGTCTAATGGGTGTATTATATCTATCCGCTATACGCTATATCATGCTAAAAGAGAATGCATGCGAAAGAAAATAAGATAAAGAAAACACGGGGAAAAAAAGGAAGTATTTACAAAGTTTGCTCGATCGAGCCCCGTGACAAGATGCCTACGTATTCCCTCGTGCAATGGGAAAGTCAGAGCGCCGTAGTTCGGCTCACATGTTTTGATGGGTTATGTGTTTTTTAATTATGAAAAATAATTAAAAGCACAAAAGAAGACCCGTAGGCAAAAAAAGGTTTGCATTTGGTTGGTTGTTTTTACCTTTGAAAAAGGAGTTTGAACCATTATTAAGTGTTTTATTTGCAAAAAGAAAAAAGAAAACAATTTTTAGTTTTATTAAATGCATGAATGCAAAAGAAACTGGAAAATGAACAAGGGAAACTATCTAATGCTATCCTTAATGTCATCATGCATGGATTACATCCTAAGGTCTAACTCGAATCACTAACCAAGGTAGAGTCGAGAGAATCCTAAAGGAACATGCAAAGGTTTACCACCTAGATCTATGTCTATCTCGAATCACCAGCTAAAATGGAGTCGAAGATGACAAAAAGGAGGGAAAAGGTTTACAACCTAAGTCTATGTCCATCTCGAATCACTAACTAAAGTAGAGTCGAAGACGACAAAAGGGATAAGCAAACAAGTGCTTTGTGAAGCACACAAACAATGCAATGCGAAAACAAATGGCACACAAGCGCAGAAAAGGAGGAAGTCCCATAGCCTCGCGATTGAGCATACCGTGAGTCAACCAGAGCCGACACATCCAATTCCTGTTGAAGAATAAATGATGCGAGTTCTGCAATAAATGCGAACCCCAGGAAAGCGTGGAGAGTCAGAATAGGGGACTCTAGCCACTTTTATGGACTCGATAGAGAAAGCAACACGATTCGCGTGTGCGAGTCGACACGGACTAGATGCGGGGTTCGTTCATCGACCCTACCTTGCCCATATATCAATGACTCGATAGCAGAAAATATAAAGAGCGGGACTTCGCTTAGTGGTACCACGTCGGGCGTCCTAACCACTCTGACCTATGCAAGCACAAATGTAAACACTTACTGAGAATTACCTCCCTATGCAGATGGAGGATTTTAAACAAACCAAACACAATTAGCAACCAGAATTGCCCTAAACGTGTCTTTAAATAAACCAGAGGGGTTCCTGAACATGCTCCAACTACGGAAGCCCCTTCATACATCTCTATTCCTACTTCTCATGGCAAGGAAAGCAGTAAAATCCTACTTCTCATGCTCTCTAAAAAAAGCGGTAAATGAAATGCGATAAATAAGGTAAAATAAATACCGGACGGATATTAAATCCGAAGAACACGCAAGCTATAGAAATACTCCGGAAAACTTCAAGTGCACGCAATAAAGAAATCCGGTGAGAAGTGTGCGGAGGCACGAAAAGCATAACCAGAATGTGTGTCATACACATCTGAAGCAAATACACCTGTACAAGATCATAATCCAGACAATACAGATAAAGGATGTGCGTAGATATGCACGGTCAAGAACGTGTGTCTATACACGTTCGACGTATATCCAATAAACCTGCAGAAAATTACAATCCAGACAAAGCAACAGCAAAGGCACACACAGGTGTGCGAGCAACAGATATAGATGTTACACATCCGAAAAATCAATCAGATAACCTGCAAAAGATGGTGAAAACCAAACAGACAGATAAAGAATACACACACATGTGTGTAACATCAAAACGTGGATTTTATAAATCCAAATCAGTAGTATAACGCTCCGTGTACCTCGCATACAAAACAGAATGTCAGAAATAGCGATGCGGCTTTTAAATAAAACACAAGACGCGAAAAATGGTTATTTACCATGAAATCGAAATATTGAAAATAAATTTGAAGTTTTACTTACAATACTAAGGTTTACATTTTGACTACCATTAGAGGATGTGAAAATATCCTAAAAACTTCTAAGAAAATAGGCATTGCACTTCTAAATTAATTCAAACTACATGAAAGAAACATACTTTTAAATACGTTATTAAAATGAATTAAAAAAGTAAAAGAAATTAATTAAGAAAAATATTTAAAAATATAGAAAAAATCCTAAAATCCTAAAGCATCAGAACATATATTTTTTATGGATTTTTTACATGTCAAAATAATCGAAATCGAAATCAAAATTGATTAGGTGTTAGTATTGCGAAGCAAATAAAACAGGGGTGCAAAACAGAATTTCTAAATGAACTAAAACTGTGTTATATGGCGTGCTGGGCCTGTTAACAGGGGGTGCAAGCTAGCAAAATACTAAGCCCAGTTTGGAATATACTAAGCCCGTTTCTGAAATCAATCCTAAGTCCAATTGTCCAACAATTTTTTTTATTCAGCTTACTTTTATATTCAAATGTCACGTTTTAATTACTATTCTTATGTATGTAACATGATAACATCATATCAATTGGTCCTTAATGTTTTAAGTGTAAATATTATCAGATTTTATTTTTTGAAATAAATAAAATGACACGTGTCGTGATCTGGACGGCTAACACAAACACAGCCATACACCAATGAGGGAAAGGCACGCAGAGGGCTTGTGCAATACTCGTCGGAAAGAAGAAATTTCCGATTGCCTTCCCCGGTGGTTCTCTCGCCGGAAAACTTCCAACGTCGGTGAAACTACATGAACTTGACACACTCCGATTCGTCTCATCGCGTAGATTCCCAATCCAACATTCAAACTCACTAATTCTAATGTAATCACCATGAAAAGTGTCCCTGTAGTCTAGATCTGAAACAAACCTTGAACGACCATGGTAGTTTCAAAGCGCTAAAGAGGGTTTAAAGACTCACCGGTTTGAAGACTACACGAACGAGGCTTTCTTCGGAAAACTTCGACGTTATGTGCCAGAAATCCGTTGCAGATCGAGAAAATTGACGAGAGAGAAGTCCACGATTCCTCGAGAGTTCTGATAAACGATTCTTGACGCGAAATAAACGCGTGTTGCAGACGAAAAGATGACGAACGCGAAATTGTGGCGAACTGTAGACGAGGCAGCAGAACTTCACTAGCAACGGTGCAAGAAACCGATTCGCGGATGGCGGAGATAGAAAAAACGAGAGTCACTGCAGATCGTAATGCCGTGAAGTGAAGGGAAAGAGGGTCATCATGGTGGCTATGGCATGAGGAAGAAGACGAGGCAAGGTTCTTTCTGTTGGTGAATGAGAGAAGATACTTCTGTTATCGCTATTTTGTTAGCGTCCAGTTCGGTGAAGGGAGTGAAGTAAAAGTGGAAGATGAGTTTTGTTATGACTCTTATCAGAAAAAGAGTGAGTGTATGGTTATGGGTGGAGAATGAGAGAAAGAAAGATTGGAGAGTAGTTCTTGAGGGAGTAAAAAAGGAAGGAGAAGAGATGGAGCATCAACGAGAGAGAAAGTGTGAGCGATGTGAGTAGTGGTACCAAGAAAAGAGAATGAGGGTTATGTGTTAAAATGAGAGGAGAAAGAAGATAATGGAAAGGAGAAAATCTATTAGTTTGTTACAGATGGAGGAAAAAAAAGAGAGTGAAGAAGCAAGGTGATGGATCCCATCGGTCAGAGAGTTGATGGGTGTTATAGTTGAGTCTTGTTGTTATCAAAAGAGAAAACGGAATCTTGTTACAGTGACCGCCAAGTAAAGAAAGAAGCAAAACTACCAACTAACAAAGCTCTCCCTTTTTGGTTGAAAATACAAAGCAACATTATATGTAAATTGACTTGTTTTTTTTAGAGGAAACAACTTTATAACCTGTCCTTTCCTTCGGCTGATCAAGACTTGGCTTCTCCTTTAATAACCTACCTGACCCAAGTCATTAAAGTAAGGATGCTTTAGAGCAGCTTCGGCTGAAATCCTCTTGATTGGGTACAGGCAAAGCATCCTCTTTAGAAGAGTAAGACCAGATGGTTCAAGATCATGAAAAATTGTTGAAAGGTCCATTGGGTCAAATTTGTGATAGTCTTGAAGGTCATCACATAACTTAGTGACCCCTGTCCAAGTTTCCTCTATTGGTGTACCAAACATTCTGAAAATCAGCCCTAGCTCACCATAGCTATCAATAAGATTGTGTATTGGTTGTCCAAGCACCATCTCAGCAAATATACATCCCACAGCCCGAATATCCATTGGAGTTGAATATTGACCGCGTAGAAACAAAACTTCAGGTGCTCTATACCACTGAGTTGCTACCTTCTCACTATAGACCGTTCCAGGATCTACTAACTCTCTAGCCAAACCAAAATCAACGAGTTTGATTATCTTTTTTCCATGATCGACAAAGAAGATTGCCCGGTTTTAAGTCTCGGTGAATAATGTTATGAGAAATGACAATACTCCACTGCAGATAAAATCTGATACAGAAAACTCTTTCTTGTGAAGGGATGATTCATTGATGAACCATAGTATTGATTCTGTTGAATGTACTTGCTAAGATCACAATCAAGAAACTCGAAAACAAGGCTCACCGATCTTGTATCCATATTACTCCTTGCATTCAATAGCCTAACAATGTTAGGATGATTGAATTCTTTGAGAAACGAGATCTCTCTGACGATGGAACCAGGAACAACATTGGAAGTGTTGGCTACCGAGATTTGTTTAACAGCTACAATGGTGTTATCTGTGAGGAGACAATATTTAGAAACCGTACCAAAACTTCCTTCACCAAGAATTCCAAGAAACTCCATGTTAGTATCACCGAAGAGGTCGATTTCATTCATCAAGTTGGTGTGAGTGAAAGAATTCTCGTGGCTTCATCCCAACACAGAAGTGGAGGAATTGTATTCTTATGGATCCATCAGCATTTTCTGTGAATAATGATTGAGAGCACAGAAGGAGAAAGAGAGTGTGAAGAAAGAGTTGGTTATGGAGGTTGATTGTTATTCTGTTACGATAACCGTTTCGGTTATGGAGTGAGAGAAGAGATACTTATTCAAAATCTCAAAGAAAAGCATTACTGATCCCCTGCTACCTATCACCAGACTATCTCTCCATCTTTCATGTTATCATGATCATCAATCCAAAACAAATGTGAGCACGCATACCCAGCTCTGCATTGATCCGGCTTCTTTAAAAGCTTTTTTTTTAAACTCAGCGATACTCTTCGTTTGTATTTCATCAGCTGCAGATGCAAAGTTTTCAAGCTTTTCTGCTTCTTTTAAAAGCTTGTCTTCAAATTCATGAGTGCATTCGGATATATCCTTTATTTGCTCAGCATTGACACTTAATCTATGGCGTAATTCACTTGCAAAAAGTGTCGATTCACCCTGCCGCGATGCAAGAGAAGTATGAAGATCATCAAGTATTGAACCTGCTTTGGTTGCCTCAGAAGCAAGAAATTCTTCAACAGAGTGACCATTGGAAGAAATAAGAGATGATAGTTTCTGAAAGGTATCATCAGAACTCGATTTACGCAAACACACGACATTTTGCATTGCCTCGACATGAGATGTATACAAATCCCTTAGAGTTGTAACTTTTTTTTGCTTCAAATCAACAACTTATCATGAATGCCCAAAAATGATTTACAAAGGTTCTCCACACATTCAAGGTACTCATTCTGCCGAGACAATGATGTTGCCACAGTATTACAAAGAGAACCAACTTGCTGGGTCAGCTCCACTTGAAAATTATTCAACATAACTTTGTTATCTATGTTCAATGTTTCTTCTCTACCAATTTTCAAAAACAATGAAGTATTATCTTGAACAGCTTTCTCCAAATCAGCTCGTAAAACACATGCTTGATGAGTAAGAGCATTTTCTGCTTTCCTCTGCTCAGAAATGATAAAACCTTTTTCTTTCGGAATATACCGACATTTCTTTAATTCTTCCTGTGCGTTATCAAGCAATATGCTGGTCTGCTTCAAGTTTTTTTTTCCAGTAGTAATGAGTTTTAAGCTCAAATGTGAGCACTGCAAAACTTGATCATCGTATTTTCTTTGCAATTCCTCAAGTCGCTTCTTATGACTGTCAAACGCACCATTCATCTGCACAATCTGATCTGACATGGCCTTCTTTTCATTCTCCTCTTGAATGTATCTGTCTTTTGGTATGTAGATGCCATTTTTCTCACGAGCAGCATAAACTTCTCCCTTAAGGCGTTTGATTTCACCATAGAGATCCTTGATTAGAGTGGTTTTCATCAGTTTTTGGTTAACCTCGGGCCTATTTCTTATGTTCTTCTTGCTCTTCTATAAGCGAATAAGCCATCTGGGTATCCATCACGTTGTTTAACTTGATGCCGAATTGAAAATACAAGGCCTCACTGTCACGTTTGCAATCATGAATCACTTCTGTGATATAATCAGACTTAAGTGCAGGTTTACAGGCTTGGCTAAGCACCTCTCCCCCCCCCCCACAATTGCATCAACAAGGTATATAGCATCCGAAAATGCAAGCTGAATTATACAGAGTTTTCCATAGCGACACAAGTCAACAGCCTCACAATCAAACCCTATAACGATCTTCGACTGCGGCGAAGGTTCGAGAAAATCCGCCGGAAGCTGAGAAGCTTTCATCACTACATGAATCGGAACTCGCGGTTCCTCTTCTTCCAGAACCTTCTCACTGGAACGAGAGGAGAAGACGGAGCAATGGGAAGGTGAGTTGTTTTTCGATCTGAGCAATTGAAGAAAGGAATGCCACCTTGAAAGAGGTTTTGAAACGTAATCAGAATCCAAAGTAGGTTCTTTGGAAGAACTTGTTTCTGAATCTGAACTTCTGAAATAGTCTTCAAGAACTGTAGTAGGTGAATCCACCTTTTCTTTCGCCATAACTATGTATATAGATAGCTTAAGAAAAGCTGAATGGAATTGTGAAAACAAAAAAGGTTAGTTTCTTTGTTCTTGTAAAGAAGAACATGTATAAATTAAATTACAAAAAGTTTAGAAAGATGATGAATTAAGAGTGATCCATGAAGAGAAGGTGAATATGAAAAGAAACTTGTGAAGATAATGGTAAAGAGAGAGCGAGAGAATGGTGGGTGGAAGTCTGTTGGTTTGTCATGCAGGATGTAATATCAGAATGGATAGTAAAGCTGAATAACAATGGAATTGGTAAAGTTATAAAGTTCTTACAGAAAGTTATTCATTGGTGTATATTGTTTGTTCTGGTATATATTGACGGTATCAACGGATATTGACTTACACAAGTTGGTTTTTCTTATATCTTGGCAGATACCACACGAATGATGCTGAATCACGCAGAGATGATGACTGCTGGGACTAAAACAAATGCTTGCCGTAACGACATTTCTCCACTAACTCGTGCTCATTGATAACTCAAGAACTCGAATTATAAGCTTTTTCGAACCACGATTCAAAATCAAAATTGTAGAGCATATTATAAGGAACAACTTTCATGTTGAAAACTTTTCGAAACGGAACCCGTAACATGCCTTAAATCGGCTTTGAAGTCGTGACGGCGAAACTGATCACAAAAACCGTGGCATTTTCTGAGCATTGTCAAACATTTATCCATGCCATGTGCACTACTTTGCAGCCTCGTAAATCTTACGATATTCGACCATACGATACAAACCCGGTACCGTTGGAAAGCTCGCGTGTGATACAACAACTCTTTAGTTCGACAAAAATCCATACGAACCCTTTATCACCGAATAAAAGTGTTTGAAAATTGCTACGAGTGTTCGATAAAATGTCTGGCCTGGCTGGGCAAGTTTTGGTGCATGTCTTGCGGCAATTTCCAACTTCAAGACTTCACTTACGGCGACTCGTATCTCCCAGCTCCGACGTCCGAAACGAAAAAGTTTCTAAACGGAACTTATGGAATATACGGCAAACTTCAACTTTCGTGTTCGGAGTTTTTCCGTGCGGCGATCGGATCGACGAGAAAACAGCTCTGAACATGCGTACACCAACTGTTCGATGAAATGCGTCCACAACCATGGCAAAAATATGTATGCTGTCTTGCATTTTAACAACTTCAAACTTCAAACTGCGGCGCTCCGTATCTTCCAGCTCCGACGTCCGAAATGAAAAAGTTTCTAAACGGAACTTGTAGATGGAATTACGAACTCCAATTTTCGTGTTCGAAACTTTTCCGTGCGGCGACCGAATCAATGACGAAAACAGCCCTGAACACGTGCACAAAAACTGTTCGAATCTTACAAACATAATGAGTTCTTATTTTCCGAGCTTTATAACTTCCGATCCGAGTCTCGAATGAATTCGACCTCTTCAACAAAGTTTTAGATTGCCGTGAGATGAACAACTTTCCAGTTGAGCATTTTTCAATTCGGAGCCACGAACTACGATAAAATCGACCCTGAAACTGTCAGCATGAACATAGAAACAAACACTTCAAAATATTTCTAAGTGTTGGATTTCGAGAAATGATAAACCGTAACTTCTGAGCTCCGTAATTTTTGATCTGTTTCCCGAATGGATTCGATTTCTTCTGCAAAGTTGTAGACTGCCGTTAGATGAACAACTTTGATCTTGAACTCGACTCGAATCGACGCCTCGAAACACGTGTAAAATACCTCCGAAGTCGAGCACTTGAACACATTAAGAACACTTAAAATTTTTTACTAAGTGCAAACTTCAAAAGTTACGAACATCCAACTTCGGAGCTTTATAACTCGAAATCCGGGCATTTCTGGGAAAATTTCCACAAGGACACAGTCGAAGTACGAAATGCGCTCTTTCCAACGACTATCAATTCACAAATTTCGACCACGACGGCAAGAGACAAGAACATGGCTCCGTGAACACAAAGTACTTTAAACTTAGAAAAAATTTCTAAGTCTAAAGTTACTTAAAATGCAAGAAACCTCATTTTCACCCGATTCTTCCAATTTTCCTCAACAAATGATCGCATTTTCTCAAATGCCGACTTTTGACCATAATTTTGACCCGAAATTCCGCACGGTCAAACTTTGACTTTTTCTTGACTTTTTAATACACGCACTCAAATATCATTTTATCCGTCCGTTTTTGATTTTCTGATGAATCGCGCGGATCGATGAGCCGTATACAGATACTTCCAAACTCATAGAAGACCATAGAATCAGTTCGGGCTCAAATACTCAACTACCACACACTGTAGCTTGAAACTGTAATCAATATCCATCTGATAGGCGATCAAGACACCAAAACCTCAATTCGCGAGATAATAAACAGAAGCTTCTGGACACGCTTGCGTATTGAAATGACGCTCGAATTGACAGAACCTCAAATATTCAACTTTTCGGAACCAAACCTCTTCTTCAGAATTGCACAGGCTCACACGATTTGGAAAATTCCGAACCCATGATCAATGCATGAATGATATGTATGCGACGCACCTATTAGTTAAGTGTTAGCCAATTATTTAATAATAAAATGAAGAGGGCGAATTTTGAGGTGCAACAGCTGCCCCTATTCAATCTTCTTCGACCAGAAGGTGAGATTGGCGTGAGCCTTTCGAACCAGCAAGGTAGAAGATGATTGAATACTAAAATGAACCGTAAAATTCGCGCTCTGAGTGTGAGCGGAGAATTATTATATTTTGGATTTTCTGTTTGAACATATACACTGGAGAAATATGTAGGAGAGGCAAACTCAAGTAAATGAACTCGGGCATTTCGCTCACGAGAACACTTGTATCGAGGCAACCCACCAGAAGTGATGAAGAGAGGACACCCATGAAAGAGCGACTCAGTGAGGATGAGAATGACCAATGATTTTCGGCACGAAGAGCTTGTTAACTTCGCGGACCAATGGTAAAGAGGACACCTGACACGGTGGACTCAAAAGGGAGAAGACGTCGGGCAACGACAGACTTCAAACATAGATCCTCGGCACGAAGAGCTTGTTAACTTCGCGGACCTAAAACAATGAGAACTCAATAAGGAGGAAGAACATCACTCCACACATAGACCTTCGGCACGAAGAGCTTGTTAACTTCGCAGATCTAAGAAAATGAGAACTCAACAAGGTGGAAGACATAAAGCTTCCGAGCATAGACCCTCGGCACGAAGAGCTAGTTAACTTCGCGGACCTAAACAAGTGAGAACTCCACATGGAAGGTAAACACCATTCCAAACATAAACCTTCGGCACGAAGAGCTAGTTAACTTCGCAGGTTTACAAAGATGAGGACACCTGACCACGGTGAACTCAACAGGGGAAGAAGACGTCGGGCGAAGACGAACTTCAAAAATAGATCTTTGGCACGAAGAGCTAGTTAACTTCGCAGATCTAAACAAAGAGACAACACCTGAAGATGGTGAAATCACAAGGGAGAGGGCGTTAGACAAAGACGAACTCACAAGGGAAAGAGAAACATCTGTACAAGGATGAACTCACAAGAGAGAGGACGTCAGACGAAGACGAACTCACAAGGGAAAGAGAAACATCTGTACAAGGATGAACTCACAAGAGAGAGGACGAGTTCCCATAAGACATTCAATTTGAAGTGACAAACAGGGAAAAAGAAATCCATTGAGAGAACATCTTGAGTGTAGACCACATAGATTTTTTTATTTCTTCTGGATAAATACATAATTGGCAAAAACTTAATATGCATGTTTGAATTTTATAGCGTAATGCTCCCAATCAATGGAATGCTACGCGTTTAGAGTGATACAATGTAATGAATGCATGCTTGAATGATTAAATGAGAAATAGTAGTATCGATGATCGGCTGCTGAGAAGCCATTAACATCCAAGAGAGATGTACCACTGGGGAGTGGATTTTAGAGAACACTCGCAAAAATAAATTGCAATTCTAATACAGAGAAGCGTTCTTCACTTGGGGAGAATCGAATCGGACTTCAACCAATCTTGACTTCCTGGGGAGAGAGTCATTACTCTTCACTGAGGATATAGAAATCGTCTCTGGAGAATGCTCCTACTTTCACTGGGGAATTTGGGGACTTCATGAGGAATTCCGAAAGAAACTCCGCTGGGTAACACGACTTCATGGGGAAATCTCACGTGGGGATATGGAGCTTTTAAACCAAGAATCCGCCGGGGAGAACATAACAACTTTTGTCTCCAAGAATAAAGATCTCAATAGCAAGACCACACTGGGGAGACTTCGACTGAGGAATGCACATCGGTGTAGAAATACCGGCAAACGAATGAATGATTAATCTTCACTGGGGAAGAGAAATCCGGTTCGGATAGAAAGCTCCATTGGGGAATACATTCAGATATCCAACTCCACTGGGGAAACGAATATTCTCGTCTCAACATGTCTGATTTGAGAACAAAATTCTTGAAGATACTCAGAATAACTTCACATGGAAGAGTGCGACTTACACCGAGGAATAGAATCAATTGATCGGGGCGCGATCCACAATGGGAACTTTGATGCGACAAGGCACTGTCCACTGGAGAATATGATAACAATTCATCTGTCAAGTATACTCACTGGGGATATCAACCCTAAGTCAACAGTTCAAAACACCATCTTCATTGAGAATAAAGGCCATAACTTTCCGTTGAGGATTATTTGAGAATTCGATGGACATTCACTGGGGAATTTATCCTGGAATAGGTATCAACGACCTCATCGGGGATTTACCCGAGATTGGTACCCATAACTTGCACTGGGGATTATGATAATGCCGATATGTCGAAGTGTATATCACTGGGGAATTAATCAACCATCAGATAGTTCTGGCGATGAATTCTGCTTGAGAATCGACCTCACTGGGGATAAGCCTCAAACAACATCAAGACTTATACTGGGGAGTACGACAATATCAATATGTCGAAGCACGAATCACCGGTAACAACATCAGTCCGTCAAGACCTTCTAGATGTGAAATTCGACAAAAATTGGCTTCACAGGGAATGAACCTGGATTGAGATGTACTCTTTATTGGGGAACAGGAACCATACTGATAACCCATCATTTACCTGCAAGTTGCAAATCATAACAACGTCTCCAAGCACTGAGTAGTAAACTTTGGATACCGTCATTAACACCCAAAATCTTAAGCAGTTTCAAAAATTTAAATCATGCGTTGTAACACCAACAATATTTTAAAAATGCAAAATTTATCAAAAATTTCGGACGTATATTTTTTTTGCAAACAAACCAGTAAAATAAAAAGTAAAGACAAAAGAAACATATATTGGATAAAAATTCGAAATTTTATTGATTTCATAGCCCACAGATAGGCGTTTACATCAAGAAGCAATTCCTAAAAAGAGGTAACTGCATACACTACAAAATAAGGGAGAGACATAAATGGCAATGTAACGACAGATTCCAACGGATTTGACTTCGCTATAACCCTCCATGTCTTCAAACACCTTAGCTATCTCGCTTTCTGGATAAACTGATCGGACCGTTTCCATATCCTTCCATATTAACCATTTACAAAGGAGTGAAGGAACACGGATGCAATGCGGACCGTAGTCATTCGCCTTAAATCCCCTTTTTGCCTGGATCGCCTTTTCGGGTTTTCGATCCACCGGGATACCCTTTTTTTTGCCTAAATTGCCCCTTGATGGGCTCAATTTAGCGGGTGTACTTATTTTCACTCTAACACTCTTTCTTGTCCCTAATTTTTGCCCGAACCTCTCACCAGGTTCGTCGGGACTACTTTTCTCTCGAGCCGATCGACTCGGTGGTCATTATGTGGTAAGAAAATCCTTCCATAGTTGTAAGCATCATGGCTCCTCCAGAAATCCTTCATAATTCCATTCCCATTCGGGCATCATTGAGGCAAGATTCTCTTCAACACGAGATCACCGAAAATTTCGACGATTTTCTTATCAGCTTTCATCCTTCTCGTAAACTTGTCCATGGCAAATTCGTCAACCTCTTCTCATCAATGAGATTCTCTAACCGATTCGACCCAACTTCATCTAGCGAACATCGTCATAATTCTCAAGGAAGGGATTTCAACCTCCACGGGTAGGACAACTTCCATACCGTATACCAAAGAAAAGGGGGTTGCCCCGGTCGACGTACGCACCGAAGTGCGATAACCATGCAAAGCGAAGGGTAACATCTCGTGCCAATCTCTATAGGTGACTACCATCTTCTGCACGATCTTCTTAATGTTTTTATTCGCTGCCTCCACAGCCCCGTTCATCTTTGGGCGATAAGGAGAAGAGTTATGATGTTTAATCTTGAAATTATCACATAGTTCCTTCATCATCTTATTGTTGAGATTGGAACCATTATCCGTAATGATCTTTTCAGGAACTCCATACCGACAAATGATATTGTTCTTGATAAAACGTGTAACCACTTGCTTGGTCACATTAGCATAAGATGCTGCTTCAACCCACTTAGTGAAGTAATCAATGGCGACCAAAATGAAACGATGACCATTAGACGCGGTTGGTTCTATCCTTCCGATCATATCGATGCCCCACATTGCGAATGGCCAAGGAGAAGTCAAGACATTCAAAGGAGAAGGAGCCACGTGCATCTTATCAGCATAGATCTGGCATTTATAACATATTTTGGAATGATTATAACAATCTGTTTCCATCGTTGACCAATAGTAACCCGCTCTCAAGATTTTCTTGGCCATAGTATGCCCACTAGAATGTGTCCCGAAGGAACCTTCATGAATTTCCTCTATAATTTTGCTTGCTTCGTGTTTATCCACACATCTGAGCAAAACGGAATCATAATTTCTCTTATACAACACGCCATTGTTCAAGAAGAACTTGGCGGAATACTTCCGCAGAGTCTTTTTATCAGTGATCGAAGCATCCTCTGGATATTCTTTAGTCTCAAGATACCTTTTGATATCATAAAACCAAGGCTTTTCGTCAACTTCCTCTCCCATCTCATAACAAAATGCAGGCTCATCCAACCTCATAATGGTGATAGAGGGGGCTTCATTAGCCCATTTAACTTTAAACATGGACGACAAAGTAGCCAATGCGTCTGCCAAGTTATTCTCTTCTCTTGGAATATGATTGAAAGTGATCTCATCAAAGTACGGGATCAATTTCAAGACATGCTCTTTATACGGAATCAGATTAGGATGACGAGTCTCCCAATCTCCGTTGATTTGGCTAATTACTAGAGCTGAATCTCCATATACTTCCAATATTTTGATTCTCAAATCAATGGCTGCTTCGATCCCAAAGATACAAGCTTCGTACTCGGCCATATTGTTCGTACATTCAAAACAAATCCTGGCAGTGAAAGGGATGTGAAACCCTGTTGGAGAAGTAATAACAGCACCAACACCGTTACCCAAGGCATTAGAGGCACCATCGAATACCAACGTCCATCGCGATCCTGGTTCGGGTCCTTCATCTGGACCTGGAATATTACACTCCCTGATAAACATGATATCCTCGTCCGGAAATTCGAACTTCATCGATTGATAATCATCATCCACAGGCTGATGAGCGAGGTAATCCGCCAATACACTACCTTTGATAGCTTTTTGAGTAGTATACTGGATATCGTATTCCGTGAGAATCATTTGCCAACGAGCCACTCTTCCAGTGAGAGCCGGCTTCTCGAAGATGTACTTAATCGGATCCATTTTGGATATCAACAAAGTGGTATGGGTCAACATGTATTGTCTTAGTCGGCGAGCAGCCCAAGCCAAAGCACAACAAGTTTTCTCGAGCAGTGAGTATTTTGTTTCACAGTCGGTAAACTTTTTGCTAAGGTAGTATATGGCATGCTCCTTTCGACCGGACTCGTCTTGTTGCCCCAGGACACACCCCATTGAGCTTTCAAGCACTGTCAGATACATGATCAAAGGTCTACCTTCAACTGGAGGCGAAAGAATCGGAGGTTCCTGCAGATACTCTTTGATTTTGTCAAAAGCCAATTGACAATTATCATTCCACCTGTCCGTCTGATCTTTTCTTAACAATTTGAATATAGGCTCACACGTGGCTGTAAGATGAGAGATGAATCTAGCAATGTAGTTCAACCTCCCTAAGAAACCACGAACCTGTTTTTCTCGCACGTGCATTTCTTGTATAGCTTTTACTTTGGCAGGATCAACCTCGATTCCTTTTTCACTTACAATGAACCCCAACAGTTTTCCCGACCTCACTCCGAAGGTGCATTTATTAGGATTCAACCTCAATCTGTATTTCTGTAGTCTTTTAAACAACTTCAGAAGATGAACAAGGTGTTCCTCTTCAGTCTGGGATTTTGCAATCATATCATCAACATAAACTTCAATCTCTTTATGCATCATATCATGAAAAGAGTGACCATCGCCTTGATATGTTGCTGATTCTTCAAACCAAAAGGCATCACTTTGTAACAAAATGTTCCCCAAGGTGTAATGAAAGTAGTCTTCTCCATATCGTCTGGTGACATTTTGATTTGATTGTAACCAGAAAAGCCATCCATGAAAGAAAATACTTTGGCTTGAGCCGTATTGTCAACCAATATGTCGATGTGTGGAAGCGGGAAATCGTCTTTAGGGCTTGCCCTGTTCAAGTCCCTGTAATCGACACACATCCTAACTTTGCCATCTTTCTTTGGTACTGGTACAATATTTGCAACCCATGGAGGATAAGAAACAACTTTCAGAAAACCAGCATCAAACTGCTTTTGAACTTCCTCTTTAATCTTCTTTGACATCTCAGGATGAGTTCGTGAAGCTTCATTTCAGTGGACAATCGCTTTGAGGCAGCTCGTGCATAACAATATCGATATCTAACCTGCATGTCTTCATAAGACCAGCGAAGATCGAAGATACTCTCGGAGCATCTCAATCAACCTCTGCTTGACGCTTTCTTCTAAAGCAGCCCCTATCTTTACTTCTTTCTTGATCTCCTCGGTACCCAAGTTGATCACTTGTAAAGGCTCTTCATGCGGCTGAATAGATTTCTCTTCTTGCCTCAACAATCTGGCTAACTCTTCAGGAACTTCACAATCTTCTTCAGCTTCTTCATCAGCTTGATAGATTGGATTTTCGAAGTCATAAGTAGCCATAGCAAAGTCATTAACATTGGAATCTCGGAATAATGGGGAACTAGATCTGCATGATTGATTTTATTTCCTTATTTTAGTTTTTTTTTTTTAGATCCAAAAAGAAAAATAAAGATTACATTGCCAATGTTAAATTTGTAAAAAATGCAAAAAGAAAAAACAATGAGCAAAACATTTGAATGCAAAAAAACGTCCTTTATTGATGATAAACTTTGAAAATTCAAAACATTGGTGGCCCTACAACATGATTCACTACACCTTGGGCAGAGTGTAGGAATTATTACATGATGCAAAACAAAAGAAAATTACTCTTGAAGGCGAGTGATGACGGCGATATCTTCAGAAAACCAGTTAGATGGTTCTTGCCCCGGAGTAGTCGGCGAATCCGATATAGCATTCACCGGGCCTCATCCCTAATGGCATCGACATCTTCAAACTGGATGCCTCCTTTAACGAACTGGATTGGCGGAGGAATATTTGGATGTGAGGGAGTAGCCAACGGCGCTTTTCCAGGTACATAACCCAAACCCTTCTTGTCCTTCTGAGTTGGGAGCTCCAAAACTCTTCCCCAACCTTCAGGGTGTCCAGATTCAACAATAGCACGAGCTTCACGGTAGGACGTCATAGAGACCTCTGGCGTTTTAACCTCGGCACGAGGAGTCTTGACAACTTGAACAGTTTCAAACGCCTGAAAAGGAGTCTCATGAGTTTCTCCTTCAACTTCTACATAGCGAAAAGAGCTCAAACAACTAACCACATATTCCTCTTCTCCGCAGATGGTAACCACTTTCCCATTAACCAGGAACTTCAACTTTTGGTGCAAGGTCGAGGTGACCGCACCTGCCCCATGGATCCAAGGGCGACCAAGTAAACAGCAATAAGATGGATTGATGTCCATAACAAAGAAAGTTGTTTTGAATGTCTGCGGACCTATCTTCACTGGTAAGTCCAATTCCCCAAACACAGACCTTCTAGACCCATCAAAAGCCTTGACAACCAAATCACTTGGCCTAATCACGACTCCATCATAATCGAGCTTCATCAAAGCAGACTTCGGGAGCACATTGAGAGATGATCCTGTGTCAACCAACACACGAGACAAAGTTGTATGGCTAACTTCGATAGAGATGTGGAGAGCTTTATTATGGTTTCTTCCTTCAGGAGGTAAATCAGAATCAGTGAAACCCAAACCGTTGCTCGCAGAGAAGCTATTCACAATGCCTTCGAACTGATTAATAGAGATTTCCTGGGGCACGAAAGAGGTTCCTAGCAAATTCATCAAGGCGTTCCTGTGAGGCTCAGAATCTCTCAATAGGGCCAAGATGGAAATCTTTGCAGGTGTTTGACCAAGCTGATCAACGATCTTATAATCACTCTTCCGAATATACCTCATAAGCTCGGTTACATCCTTATTTAGATCTGGATTCACACTAGGTGTGGGAACTTTTGGGACTGACTCATTACTTTCAGTTACAACTCCTTTTCCTTTTTCCTTTAACCTAGCCGGGCTTGATCGCCTGGAGAGGATAAATTGTCGCTTCTGGTCAACTGCTTTCACCCGTGATATCATCAACCTCAGGCTTATCTTTATCTTTATCAGATTGAGAATCGACGTTCAGTTTCTTCCCATCATGGTAAAATTGAGCACCATAGTGCCACGGAATAGCTTTCTCATTAGAATACGGGATAGGACCTGGCAAAGTGATAGTAACAGGGGTCCTTTTGGCAGGTATCGGAATCATTATTGGAGCCTTCTTCGGGGGAACCGGAATGGTTACAACATCGACCTCATCTGTAGCACTTTGAGAGTTCACAAACACTCGCTGAAACTGCAAGGTCTTCTTCTCAATCAGACTCTGGATTCCCTTCCTCAAAGATTCACAACCATTATGCTGCACTAAACAATCTTTGCAATCAAGGCCACATACAGAAAATTCTCCTTGCATCAACAATTGCTCTTTCAACCATATCAGAGGAACATTCAATTGGCCAACATTTGTAACTAGATCAAGATCTTCACTGTCGTAAATTGCATTGGCGGAGGGACCACCATGAGAAGGCAATGGTTGCTGAATGACATTTGGTGTTGGTGGCGGGCCAAAATTAATGGCTTCTGAATCCAACAGATCTTGCACTTTACACTTAAAAGCATAACAGTTTTCCAAAGTATGCCCCCGCGCATTAGAATGAAAGGCACAACGGGCATTAGGATCAAAGTTCTTGGGTAGTCTATTAGGATCAATCCTCAGAGTACGAAGTTCCACCATTTTCAATTGTTGTAGATAGGCAAAGATGTCCGCAAGCGACATGGGCAATGGGTCAAACTTCCTCTGCACTCTTGGCTGATAATTGTTCATTGGGGGCGCATAAGCTTGCTGTTGCGGTGTTGTTTTGGAAGGGATGGTTACAGCTGCAACCTGATAATCGGATTCACGATATTTCCCTTTTCCTTTTCTGTCATACAAAGCACTGGATTCACCTTCCTTCTTCTTATACCCACCAAAAGCTTTCTTGGCCCCATTAGCCTGGTCTCTATCAACACGGTTGTCTTGAATTTTACCCAGTTTAATTCCAACTTCAATTCGCTCGCCAAACATCACCATGTCGGCGAAAGATCCAGACATACTGCAGCTCGTATAGTATTGCCCCTGCAGAGTACCAGCAAATAAATCCACCATTTCACGCTCCACCATTGGAGGCTGGACTTTCGCGGCTATTTCGCGCCACCTGTGCGCATATTCTTTGAATGATTCATTAGCTTTCTGAGATAAATTTTGTAACTGAGTTCTAGTTGGAGCCATATCCCTGTTATACTGGTATTGCAGCACAAAAGCTTGGACCAAGTCTCTCCAAGTTTGAATGTGAGAACTTTCGAGACTCATGTACCAGTCCAAAGGACCGCCAACCAAGCTATCCTGAAAGAAGTGCATCAGGAGCTTCTCATCTTTAGAATACGCGGACATCTTCCGGTAGTAAGACCTTATATGAGTTTTGGGACAACTATTCCCCTTGTATTTAGTCAGCTCTGGCACCTTGAATTTAGGAGGGATCTTCACCCCTGGCACAAGTCCCAGATCAGTTATATCAAAACCTACAACCCCTTGGTTCTCGAAAGCACGCATACGCTCCTCGAGCATACGCAATTTCCTATCAGACTCGGTTTGTTCATCAGCATTAGAATACCAATCTTCCATGTAGTCTTCCTCTGGTTGAGGGATAGGGATCGGACCACCTCTACGAACTTGTGGCTGTATCACAACTTGTTCAGCTTGATGATTCATCCCGGGTGGAGGTACCATTCCATTGCCATTCTCAACATGAGCAGCCTGGTTAGTCACATGATTCGTCACACCTCGAGTAGGACCACCGGTTGGCCCTCTATTCAGCCCATTGTTCTGATTCACAATCCCATTTTCAACTTGATTATCGACCAGGCCGTTGCCTGGGCCATTGTTGATGGGAGCATTGACCGCAGCTTGGGTCCTCTCATTGGTTTCAGTAGCATTTTTCAAAACTATAGCCCTCAACTCAGCTTGTTGAGTAGCCATGTTCTGAATGACTTCGAGTAACTGGTTAACTCTAGTATCCATCCTGGTGTTCAGATCTGCCATATCAGCTTGTATCTGCTCCATTTGTCTCCTTGAATTCCCTCTAGTGTTGTATCGGTAAGAAGTTGAAGAAGCAATCTCTGAAAACACCAGATGCAGAGATAAGAAAAACCGGCATGAACCACCTGTTATGTACAATATATGTATATGAATGCATGGGTATATGATAATGCATGAAATGACATATTTAAATATTTCCAGGATTCTAACACTTGATTCAAGTTTTGGGCACACCAAGTAAGCAGGATAATGGATACTGAATTCCTCGATCATCATTAAATTGAAACAAAGAGTTCTACAAATAGTTCAGGCATTGGTTTTCTTGATTCATACAATAAACTGAGTAATCCCATCAACAAGCCTGATGGTGATCCTCCAAATAACACAAACAAAGCCTACACCTAAACATCTGACATAGGGTACCCCTCTGCATCTTGAATCCCCATCTGAATTTTGAAACGCTCCAACTCTTCTATGGCGAGAGACAACCGAACATCTTTCTCCTTGATCTGAGCTTCATGTGCTAATTTCTGATTATGCATCTTCTTCTTCAACTCTTCTATCTGAGCCTTGTACTTCCTTTCCATTTCATCTTTTGAAGTTTTAAGGACCTCAAAGTCTAGGCTTTTTTGCTTGTATTTCTCTTTAACTTCAGCAACGGCTTTCTTGAGACCTGCAGCAGGAGTAGGATAATCTTCAACTCTTGATCTCTTATTTGTAGCATCGGAGGCTTCCCCTTTGAAGTATTTGAGTTCATGCATCAGTTGATTTTTCTCTTGAGTTGCGATGAGATAATTCACTGATAGTGTTTCTTTCTCTTCAAGTAGAAGGCGATTTTGAGCCCGTACCCGTTCATAATCTCCTTTTGAAACCACATCTGGAACTAACTCTTGAGGGTAAAAGGATGCAGCTCCGGTAATAGATGGCCACTGACGGTCACAATTTTTCTCTTTAATCCACTGAATATAAGAAGCATAAGCTGTAGGATCTTTCTTACCAAAATACTGGCCTCCTTCAAGACGAATACTCTTCCATGCTTGAATTGCCTTAGTCATCGATCCGGTAACATCAGGCACATCATAATATAGAGTTTCTCGTACAAATACCTCATCAGGAGGTCCCATTAAAGCATATCCCAACTGCCTCAAAGCGAGAGTCGGATTGTAGTTGACACCGCCTCTTATACCGATAAGGGGCACATTAGGGAAATCCCCACAACGGATGATAATCTTCTCATTTTCAGTTTTGGATGTATTACACCGATACCAACCAATATCCTGCGACGTGAGAGCCATCAACCTTGGAACCCACCTCATGGTGTGTTGAGTATCAATAAAGGCACCACTACGAGGAAGAAAACATTGAAACCAATGGTACAACAAAGGTGCACAACAATGAACGATTCCACCCTTTCCTTTGAAACTTCTAGCGTATGGAATGATATACATCTCCCAAAAGAGTTGGAACAGGATTCCGGTGTATAAAGATGGAGATAGCATTCATATCAATGAATTTGGGCTCATTCGGAAACAAAACCATCCCATAAATGCAACAAGCCAAAATAGCGTTATAACTTTTCCAATTCTTTTTAGCAGCTTTAGCATTGGCTTCTCGTAATAAGAAACCCAGATGAAAACCTTTCACCGCTCCCTTACTAGCACCGTTACTTGACACTATAGATTTCTCAATACAAAGAGCTTTGGCAATCTGATCCTCGGTCGGTTTCTCCATGAAAGCATGGAAAGGAACTTGCTGAAGTATAGGAATGTCCAAGATGTGGGAATACTCTTCTAGAGTTGGCATCAACAAGTAATCAGGGAATACAAAACACCTCAATTCACGGTCATAAAATTGGAATAGAGCCTGAAGACCGTCCTTCTGATATTCGGTGAGAGGAGACTTCAACCATGTCAGAATTCTCCCATAGTCTTTAGTGAAGATGCTAACATTCTCAGGTGGAGACTTATTAGCCAACTGGATAAGATTCTCAAGAGCAGGTGTAGGAAATTTGTAAACTGGATGACGCCTCTGATTGTCTTTCTTTTCAGTATCCATCCTCCAAAACGACCCAACAACTAGACTCAAATGCTAGGAAATCCTGGAAATAAACAAATATGTATGTTAAAAAAATGCAAATTAAAAGCTTTTATGAATGCAATGCACTAATCATATTTTCTGTAGGTTGAACCACTGCTGTACTGATGATAAGATCCTTGGTCAAACGTAACAAGGTCTAAGATTCGGCACCAATTCAGAATACCACAAAGAAACCAAGTCTGAAAATCATAGGATCAAAGGTCCGACGTCATTTCAGAATATCACAGAAAATACCAGGTCTGAATACCATAAGATCAAAAGTCCGACGTCAAATTAGAACTCCACAGAAAATACCAGAAAATACCAGGATCAATGGAACATAAAGTCTCAAATCACGGATCCAGCATCAGTACCTATAGTAATGATATCCCTCCCCACCTCACAGGGTAATTCTAGACACAACGGGAGTCCCTAATGATAAGCAGAGTCGAAGATCCTTTATCGAGTACTCCGCTATCTACAAGGTGTAGGGCACCGTCAATCGAATCTCGTCTGAGTTCGGTACTTCATGCCTCCTCACACGCACCACGGGATGCGGGATTCGACATGAACATCCATCTATCCTATATGTCTCTGGCCGGGGTAGGGGGCCTTTTACCTCATGTAACTCCCACCCAATCAAAAGGATAACCAGTACAGCAGCAGCCCATATGCAGAATATATGAAAGCGATAAAATGTCACATAGAATGCAATGCAAGCATACAAAGGATGGCGCGATAAAGCAGGTAAATAAATAAACAAATAAATAAACACCCAATAGACATGAAAATAAAAGCTAGGATCGACTCCTGATCGGACCAGCACAGGTCTATACGATCCCCAGTGAAGTCGCCAGCTGAAACAACCGGCTGAACATCATCCGATAACTATATCAACGAAGTCGCCATCGAACGTTTTTTATCTCGCAAAAGGAGAAAGGTGAGCATCGCGAAAACCTAAAAGGGATAAGGCACGGTCTTGCGACCGAGAGATAGGGTAAGGGAATCTATTACGTGAAGGGAAGGTATTAGCACCCCACACGCCCGTAGTACTCTACGGTATCCACTTCTATTTTCTGTCTAATGGGTGTATTATATCTATGCTGCTATATCTGCTATATCTGTATGCTAAAAGAGAATGCATGCGAAAGAAAATAAGATAAAGAAAACACGGGGAAAAAAAGGAAGTATTTACAAAGTTTGCTCGATCGAGCCCCGTGACAAGATGCCTACGTATTCCCTCGTGCAATGGGAAAGTCAGAGCGCCGTAGTTCGGCTCACATGTTTTGATGGGTTATGTGTTTTTTAATTATGAAAAATAATTAAAAGCACAAAAGAAGACCCGTAGGCAAAAAAAGGTTTGCATTTGGTTGGTTGTTTTTACCTTTGAAAAAGGAGTTTGAACCATTATTAAGTGTTTTATTTGCAAAAAGAAAAAAGAAAACAATTTTAGTTTTATTAAATGCATGAATGCGGAAAATGAACAAGGAAACTATCTAATGCTATCCTTAATGTCATCATGCATGGATTACATCCTAAGGTCTAACTCGAATCACTAACCAAGGTAGAGTCGAGAGAATCCTAAAGGAACATGCAAAGGTTTACCACCTAGATCTATGTCTATCTCGAATCACCGGCTAAAATGGAGTCGAAGATGACAAAAGGAGGAAAAGGTTTACAACCTAAGTCTATGTCCATCTCGAATCACTAACTAAAGTAGAGTCGAAGACGACAAAAGGGATAAAAACAAGTGCTTTGGCGAAGCACACAAACAATGCAATGCGAAACAAATGGCACACAAGCGAGAAAAGGAGGAAGTCCCATAGCCTCGCGATGCATACCGTGAGTCAACCAGAGCCGACACATCAATTCTGTTGAAGAATAAATGATGCGAGTTCGCAATAAATGCGAACCCGGAAGCGTGGAGAGTCGAATAGGGACTCTAGCCACTTTTATGGACTCGATAGAAAGCAACACGATTCGTGTGGGCGACCGACTAGAAGCGCGGGGTTCGTTCGACCCTACCTTCGCTTGCCCATATATCAATGACTCGATAGCGAAAATATAAAGCGGGACTTCGCTTAGTGGTACCACGTCGGGCCCTAACCACTCGACCTATCAAGCACAAATGTAAACACTCGAGAATTACCTCCCTATGCGGATGGAGGATTTTAAACAAACCAAACACAATTAGCGAATTGCCCTAAACGTGTCTTTAAATAAACCGGAGGGGTTCTGAACATGCTCCAACTACAAGCCCTTCATACATCTCTATTCCTACTTCTCATGGCAAAGCGGTAAAATCCTACTTCTCATGCTCTCTAAAAAGCGGTAAATGAAATGCGATAAATAAGGTAAAATAAATGCGGATATTAAATCAGAAGAACATGCTATAGAAATACTCCTAAAACTTCATCACTGGCACGCAATAAAGAAATCCGGTGAGAAGTGTGCGGAGGAAAGCATAACGGAATGTGTGTCATACACCGAAGCAAATACACTGCAAGATCATAATCCGATAATACGGATAAAGGATGTGCGTGATATGCACGGTCGAGCGTGTGTCTATACACGTTCGACGATATCAATAAACCGCAGAAAATTACAATCCGACAAAGCAACGGAAAGGCACACACGGTGTGCGAGCAATGAATATAGATGTTACACATCCGAAAAATCAATCGATAACTCGCAAAGATGGTGAAAACCAAACAGACAGATAAAGAATACACACACATGTGTGTAACATCAAAACGTGGATTTTATAAATCCAAATCAGTAGTATAACGCTCCGTGTACCTCGCATACAAAACAGAATGTCAGAAATAGCGATGCGGCTTTTAAATAAAACACAAGGCGAAAAATGGTTATTTACCATGAAATCGAAATATTGAAAATAAATTTGAAGTTTTACTTACAATACTAAGGTTTACATTTTGACTACCATTAGAGGATGTGAAAATATCCTAAAAACTTCTAAGAAAATAGGCATTGCACTTCTAAATTAATTCAAACTACATGAAAGAAACATACTTTTAAATACGTTATTAAAATGAATTAAAAAAGTAAAAGAAATTAATTAAGAAAAATATTTAAAAATATAGAAAAAATCCTAAAATCCTAAAGCATCAGAACATATATTTTTTATGGATTTTTTACATGTCAAAATAATCGAAATCGAAATCAAAATTGATTAGGTGTTAGTATTGCGAAGCAAATAAAACAGGGGTGCAAAACAGAATTTCTAAATGAACTAAAACTGTGTTATATGGCGTGCTGGGCCTGTTAACAGGGGGTGCAAGCTAGCAAAATACTAAGCCCAGTTTGGAATATACTAAGCCCGTTTCTGAAATCAATCCTAAGTCCAATTGTCCAACAATTTTTTTTATTCAGCTTACTTTTATATTCAAATGTCACGTTTTAATTACTATTCTTATGTATGTAACATGATAACATCATATCAATTGGTCCTTAATGTTTTAAGTGTAAATATTATCAGATTTTATTTTTTGAAATAAATAAAATGACACGTGTCGTGATCTGGACGGCTAACACAAACACAGCCATACACCAATGAGGGAAAGGCACGCAGAGGGCTTGTGCAATACTCGTCGGAAAGAAGAAATTTCCGATTGCCTTCCCCGGTGGTTCTCTCGCCGGAAAACTTCCAACGTCGGTGAAACTACATGAACTTGACACACTCCGATTCGTCTCATCGCGTAGATTCCCAATCCAACATTCAAACTCACTAATTCTAATGTAATCACCATGAAAAGTGTCCCTGTAGTCTAGATCTGAAACAAACCTTGAACGACCATGGTAGTTTCAAAGCGCTAAAGAGGGTTTAAAGACTCACCGGTTTGAAGACTACACGAACGAGGCTTTCTTCGGAAAACTTCGACGTTATGTGCCAGAAATCCGTTGCAGATCGAGAAAATTGACGAGAGAGAAGTCCACGATTCCTCGAGAGTTCTGATAAGCGATTCTTGACGCGAAATAAACGCGTGTTGCAGACGAAAAGATGACGAACGCGAACTTGTGGCGAACTGTAGACGAGGCAGCAGAACTTCACTAGCAACGGTGCAAGAAACCGATTCGCGGATGGCGGAGATAGAAAAAACGAGAGTCACTGCAGATCGTAATGTCGTGAAGTGAAGGGAAAGATGGTCATCATGGTGGCTATGGCATGAGGAAGAAGACGAGGCAAGGTTCTTTCTGTTGGTGAATGAGAGAAGATACTTCTTTATCGCTATTTTGTTAGCGTCCAGTTCGGTGAAGGGAGTGAAGTAAAAGTGGAAGATGAGTTTTGTTATGACTCTTATCAGAAAAAGAGTGAGTGTATGGTTATGGGTGGAGAATGAGAGAAAGAAAGATTGGAGAGTAGTTCTTGAGGGAGTAAAAAAGGAAGGAGAAGAGATGGAGCATCAACGAGAGAGAAAGTGTGAGCGATGTGAGTAGTGGTACCAAGAAAAGAGAATGAGGGTTATGTGTTAAAATGAGAGGAGAAAGAAGATAATGGAAAGGAGAAAATCTATTAGTTTGTTACAGATGGAGGAAAAAAAAGAGAGTGAAGAAGCAAGGTGATGGATCCCATCGGTCAGAGAGTTGATGGGTGTTATAGTTGAGTCTTGTTGTTATCAAAAGAGAAAACTGAATCTTGTTACAGTGACCGCCAAGTAAAGAAAGAAGCAAAACTACCAACTAACAAAGCTCTCCCTTTTTGGTTGAAAATACAAAGCAACATTATATGTAAATTGACTTTTTTTTTTAGAGGAAACAACTTTATAACCTGTCCTTTCCTTCGGCTGATCAAGACTTGGCTTCTCCTTTAATAACCTACCTGACCCAAGTCATTAAAGTAAGGATGCTTTAGAGCAGCTTCGGCTGAAATCCTCTTGATTGGGTACAGGCAAAGCATCCTCTTTAGAAGAGTAAGACCAGATGGTTCAAGATCATGAAAAATTGTTGAAAGGTCCATTGGGTCAAATTTGTGATAGTCTTGAAGGTCATCACATAACTTAGTGACCCCTGTCCAAGTTTCCTCTATTGGTGTACCAAACATTCTGAAAATCAGCCCTAGCTCACCATAGCTATCAATAAGATTGTGTATTGGTTGTCCAAGCACCATCTCAGCAAATATACATCCCACAGCCCGAATATCCATTGGAGTTGAATATTGACCGCGTAGAAACAAAACTTCAGGTGCTCTATACCACTGAGTTGCTACCTTCTCACTATAGACCGTTCCAGGATCTACTAACTCTCTAGCCAAACCAAAATCAACGAGTTTGATTATCTTTTTTCCATGATCGACAAAGAAGATTTCCCGGTTTTAAGTCTCGGTGAATAATGTTATGAGAAATGACAATACTCCACTGCAGATAAAATCTGATACAGAAAACTCTTTCTTGTGAAGGGATGATTCATTGATGAACCATAGTATTGATTCTGTTGAATGTACTTGCTAAGATCACAATCAAGAAACTCGAAAACAAGGCTCACCGATCTTGTATCCATATTACTCCTTGCATTCAATAGCCTAACAATGTTAGGATGATTGAATTCTTTGAGAAACGAGATCTCTCTGACGATGGAACCAGGAACAACATTGGAAGTGTTGGCTACCGAGATTTGCTTAACAGCTACAATGGTGTTATCTGTGAGGAGACAATATTTAGAAACCGTACCAAAACTTCCTTCACCAAGAATTCCAAGAAACTCCATGTTAGTATCACCGAAGAGGTCGATTTCATTCATCAAGTTGGTGTGAGTGAAAGAATTCTCGTGGCTTCATCCCAACACAGAAGTGGAGGAATTGTATTCTTATGGATCCATCAGCATTTTCTGTGAATAATGATTGAGAGCACAGAAGGAGAAAGAGAGTGTGAAGAAAGAGTTGGTTATGGAGGTTGATTGTTATTCTGTTACGATAACCGTTTCGGTTATGGAGTGAGAGAAGAGATACTTATTCAAAATCTCAAAGAAAAGCATTACTGATCCCCTGCTACCTATCACCAGACTATCTCTCCATCTTTCATGTTATCATGATCATCAATCCAAAACAAATGTGAGCACGCATACCCAGCTCTGCATTGATCCGGCTTCTTTAAAAGCTTTTTTTTTAAACTCAGCGATACTCTTCGTTTGTATTTCATCAGCTGCAGATGCAAAGTTTTCAAGCTTTTCTGCTTCTTTTAAAAGCTTGTCTTCAAATTCATGAGTGCATTCGGATATATCCTTTATTTGCTCAGCATTGACACTTAATCTATGGCGTAATTCACTTGCAAAAAGTGTCGATTCACCCTGCCGCGATGCAAGAGAAGTATGAAGATCATCAAGTATTGAACCTGCTTTGGTTGCCTCAGAAGCAAGAAATTCTTCAACAGAGTGACCATTGGAAGAAATAAGAGATGATAGTTTCTGAAAGGTATCATCAGAACTCGATTTACGCAAACACACGACATTTTGCATTGCCTCGACATGAGATGTATACAAATCCCTTAGAGTTGTAACTTTTTTTTGCTTCAAATCAACAACTTATCATGAATGCCCAAAAATGATTTACAAAGGTTCTCCACACATTCAAGGTACTCATTCTGCCGAGACAATGATGTTGCCACAGTATTACAAAGAGAACCAACTTGCTGGGTCAGCTCCACTTGAAAATTATTCAACATAACTTTGTTATCTATGTTCAATGTTTCTTCTCTACCAATTTTCAAAAACAATGAAGTATTATCTTGAACAGCTTTCTCCAAATCAGCTCGTAAAACACATGCTTGATGAGTAAGAGCATTTTCTGCTTTCCTCTGCTCAGAAATGATAAAACCTTTTTCTTTCGGAATATACCGACATTTCTTTAATTCTTCCTGTGCGTTATCAAGCAATATGCTGGTCTGCTTCAAGTTTTTTTTTCCAGTAGTAATGAGTTTTAAGCTCAAATGCGAGCACTGCAAAACTTGATCATCGTATTTTCTTTGCAATTCCTCAAGTCGCTTCTTATGACTGTCAAACGCACCATTCATCTGCACAATCTGATCTGACATGGCCTTCTTTTCATTCTCCTCTTGAATGTATCTGTCTTTTGGTATGTAGATGCCATTTTTCTCACGAGCAGCATAAACTTCTCCCTTAAGGCGTTTGATTTCACCATAGAGATCCTTGATTAGAGTGGTTTTCATCAGTTTTTGGTTAACCTCGGGCCTATTTCTTATGTTCTTCTTGCTCTTCTATAAGCGAATAAGCCATCTGGGTATCCATCACGTTGTTTAACTTGATGCCGAATTGAAAATACAAGGCCTCACTGTCACGTTTGCAATCATGAATCACTTCTGTGATATAATCAGACTTAAGTGCAGGTTTACAGGCTTGGCTAAGCACCTCTCCCCCCCCCCATAATTGCATCAACAAGGTATATAGCATCCGAAAATGCAAGCTGAATTATACAGAGTTTTCCATAGCGGCACAAGTCAACAGCCTCACAATCAAACCCTATAACGATCTTCGACTGCGGCGAAGGTTCGAGAAAATCCGCCGGAAGCTGAGAAGCTTTCATCACTACATGAATCGGAACTCGCGGTTCCTCTTCTTCCAGAACCTTCTCACTGGAACGAGAGGGAGAAGACGGAGCAATGGGAAGGTGAGTTGTTTTTCGATCTGAGCAATTGAAGAAAGGAATGCCACCTTGAAAGAGGTTTTGAAACGTAATCAGAATCCAAAGTAGGTTCTTTGGAAGAACTTGTTTCTGAATCTGAACTTCTGAAATAGTCTTCAAGAACTGTAGTAGGTGAATCCACCTTTTCTTTCGCCATAACTATGTATATAGATAGCTTAAGAAAAGCTGAATGGAATTGTGAAAACAAAAAAAGGTTAGTTTCTTTGTTCTTGTAAAGAAGAACATGTATAAATTAAATTACAAAAAGTTTAGAAAGATGATGAATTAAGAGTGATCCATGAAGAGAAGGTGAATATGAAAAGAAACTTGTGAAGATAATGGTAAAGAGAGAGAGCGAGAGAATGGTGGGTGGAAGTCTGTTGGTTTGTCATGCAGGATGTAATATCAGAATGGATAGTAAAGCTGAATAACAATGGAATTGGTAAAGTTATAAAGTTCTTACAGAAAGTTATTCATTGGTGTATATTGTTTGTTCTGGTATATATTGACGGTATCAACGGATATTGACTTACACAAGTTGGTTTTTCTTATATCTTGGCAGATACCACACGAATGATGCTGAATCACGCAGAGATGATGACTGCTGGGACTAAAACAAATGCTTGCCGTAACGACATTTCTCCACTAACTCGTGCTCATTGATAACTCAAGAACTCGAATTATAAGCTTTTTCGAACCACGATTCAAAATCAAAATTGTAGAGCATATTATAAGGAACAACTTTCATGTTGAAAACTTTTCGAAACGGAACCCGTAACATGCCTTAAATCGGCTTTGAAGTCGTGACGGCGAAACTGATCACAAAAACCGTGGCATTTTCTGAGCATTGTCAAACATTTATCCATGCCATGTGCACTACTTTGCAGCCTCGTAAATCTTACGATATTCGACCATACGATACAAACCCGGTACCGTTGGAAAGCTCGCGTGTGATACAACAACTCTTTAGTTCGACAAAAATCCATACGAACCCTTTATCACCGAATAAAAAGTGTTTGAAAATTGCTACGCGAGTGTTCGATAAAATGTCTGGCCTGGCTGGGCAAGTTTTGGTGCATGTCTTGCGGCAATTTCCAACTTCAAGACTTCACTTACGGCGACTCGTATCTCCCAGCTCCGACGTCCGAAACGAAAAAGTTTCTAAACGGAACTTATGGAATATACGGCAAACTTCAACTTTCGTGTTCGGAGTTTTTCCGTGCGGCAATCGGATCGACGAGAAAACAGCTCTGAACATGCGTACACCAACTGTTCGATGAAATGCGTCCACAACCATGGCAAAAATATGTATGCTGTCTTGCATTTTAACAACTTCAAACTTCAAACTGCGGCGCTCCGTATCTTCCAGCTCCGACGTCCGAAATGAAAAAGTTTCTAAACGGAACTTGTAGATGGAATTACGAACTCCAATTTTCGTGTTCGAAACTTTTCCGTGCGGCGACCGAATCAATGACGAAAACAGCCCTGAACATGTGCACAAAAACTGTTCGAATCTTACAAACATAATGAGTTCTTATTTTCCGAGCTTTATAACTTCCGATCCGAGTCTCGAATGAATTCGACCTCTTCAACAAAGTTTTAGATTGCCGTGAGATGAACAACTTTCCAGTTGAGCATTTTTCAATTCGGAGCCACGAACTACGATAAAATCGACCCTGAAACTGTCAGCATGAACATAGAAACAAACACTTCAAAATATTTCTAAGTGTTGGATTTCGAGAAATGATAAACCGTAACTTCTGAGCTCCGTAATTTTTGATCTGTTTCCCGAATGGATTCGATTTCTTCTGCAAAGTTGTAGACTGCCGTTAGATGAACAACTTTGATCTTGAACTCGACTCGAATCGACGCCTCGAAACACGTGTAAAATACCTCCGAAGTCGAGCACTTGAACACATTAAGAACACTTAAAATTTTTTACTAAGTGCAAACTTCAAAAGTTACGAACATCCAACTTCGGAGCTTTATAACTCGAAATCCGGGCATTTCTGGGAAAATTTCCACAAGGACACAGTCGAAGTACGAAATGCGCTCTTTCCAACGACTATCAATTCACAAATTTCTGACCACAGACGGGCAAGATACGGACGCGGCAACATGGCTCCGTGAACACAAAGTACTTTAAACTTAGAAAAAATTTCTAAGTCTAAAGTTACTTAAAATGCAAGAAACCTCATTTTCACCCGATTCTTCCAATTTTCCTCAACAAATGATCGCATTTTCTCAAATGCCGACTTTTGACCATAATTTTGACCGAAATTCACGGTCAAACTTTGACTTTTCTTGACTTTTAATACACGCACTCAAATATCATTTTATCCGTCGTTTTGATTTTCGATGAATCGCGGATCGATGAGCCGATACGATACTTCCAAACTCATAGAAGACCATAGAATCGGTTCGGCTCAAATACTCAACTACCACGTAGCTTGAAGCGTAATCAATATCCATCCGATGGCGATCAAGACACCAAAACCTCAATTCGAGATAATAAGCGAAGCTTCGACACGCTGCGTATTGAAATGGCCTTCGAATTGTGAACCTCAAATATTCAACTTTTCGGAACCAAACCTCTTCTTCAGAATTGCACAGGCTCACACGATTTGGAAAATTCCGAACCCATGATCAATGCATGAATGATATGTATGCGACGCACCTATTAGTTAAGTGTTAGCCAATTATTTAATAATAAAATGAAGAGGGCGAATTTTGAGGTGCAACAGACAGTATCAAGGAATACCTGTCAGAACCACCAATATTGATTCCTCCAGTCGAAGGAAGACCATTAATCATGTACCTTACCGTACTCGAAGATTCCATGGGCTGCGTGCTTGGACAACAAGATGAAACCGGTAAGAAGGAGCATGCCATTTACTACTTGAGTAAGAAGTTCACAGACTGTGAAACTCGTTACTCCATGCTCGAGAAAACATGTTGTGCTTTGGTATGGGCTTCAAAACGTCTTCGCCAGTACATGATCAATCACACGACTTGGTTAATTTCCAAAATGGATCCGATCAAGTACGTCTTTGAAAAACCTGCCTTAACGGGAAGAATTGCTCGATGGCAGATGCTATTATCCGAATATGACATCCAGTACCGCGTTCAAAAAGCGGTCAAAGGAAGCATTCTCGCCGATCACTTGGCTTATCAGCCGCTCAACGAATACCAATCTCTCAAGTTTGACTTCCCGGACGAGGATGTTATGTACTTAAAGATGAAAGACTGTGACGAACCGTTACCCGAAGAAGGTCCTGATCCAGAATCTAGATGGGGTCTAATCTTTGATAGAGCAGTTAATGTCTTTGGCAATGGAATTGGGGAAGTCATCATTACTCCCGAGGGTTCTCATATCCCGTTTTCCGCCAGATTGCTATTTAATTGCACCAACAACATCGCAGAATATGAAGCTTGTATCATGGGTATCGAAGAAGCCATCGACTTGAGGATCAAGATCCTTGACATATATGGAGATTCAGCCCTTGTGATCAACCAAATCAAAGACAAGTATGAAACTCATCATCTTGGTTTGATTCCCTACAGAGATTATGCAAGACGATTGTTGACTTTCTTCAACAAAGTGGAACTGCATCATATCCCTCGAGATCAGAATCGAATGGCAGACACCTTAGCTACTCTATCTTCCATGATCAAAGTCAACGATTGGAATGATATGCCTAAGATCCGTATCAGACGCCTTGAAAGACCTGCATATGTCTTCACAACTGAAGTTGTCTTCGATAATAAACTGTGGTTCCACGACATCAAACGTTTTCTTCAAACACGAGAGTACCCACTCGGGGCATCGTAAAAGGATAAGAAGACTCTAAGGAGGCTTTCTAGAAATTTCTTCCTGAATGAAGATGTACTATACAAAAGAAACTTCGACATGGTCCTGCTCAGATGCGTCAACAGACAAGAAGCAGACATAATAATCCACGAAGTTCATGAAGGGTCCTTTGGAACCCATTCGAATGGGCATGCAATGTCCAGAAAGATCTTAAGAGCAGGATACTATTGGATAACGATGGAATCCGATTGCTGCAAACACGTCAAGAGATGTCACAAGTGCCAGATCTACGCGGATAAGATCCATGTGCCACCAACTCTTCTCAACGTTCTCTCCTCTCCATGGCCTTTCTCCATGTGGGGCATCGACATGATTGGAATGATCGAACCAAAAGCGTCCAACGGACATCGCTTCATTCTAGTGGCTATTGATTACTTCACCAAATGGGTCGAAGTAGCGTCTTACGCCAACGTTACAAGACAAGTGGTTGTGAGGTTCATTAAGAACAATCTCATTTGCCGATATGGAGTTCCGAGCAAGATCATTACAGACAATGGATCAAACTTGAATAATAAAATGATGAAGGAACTGTGTGAGGAATTCAAGATCGAGCATCATAACTCATCTCCTTACCGGCCAAAAATGAACGGCGCCGTTGAAGCTGCCAACAAGAACATCAAAAAGATCGTCCAGAAGATGGTCATCACCTACAAAGACTGGCACGAGATGTTGTCATTTGCTCTGCATGGGTATCGTACTTCAGTATGCACTTCAACAGGGGCAACTCCTTTTTCTCTAGTATACGGCATGGAAGCAGTGCTCCCCGTAGAAGTTGAGATTCCATCAATGAGAGTTCTTATGGAAGCTAAGTTATCTGAGGCCGAATGGTGTCAAAGCAGATATGTTCAACTAAACTTAATCGAAGAAAAGCGTCTTACCGCCCTGTGTCATGGACAACTATATCAAAGAAGGATGAAGAAAGCTTTCAACAAAAAGGTCCGACCTCGTGAATTCCGAGAAGGCGACCTCGTGCTTAAAAAGATTATGTCTTTTCAACCAGATTCTAGGGGCAAATGGACTCCTAATTACGAAGGCCCATACGTCGTCAAAAGAAGCTTTTCCGGCGGTGCTATGACTCTCACAACCATGGACGGTGATGAACTCCCGTATCCTGTAAACGCTGATGCAGTCAAGAAATACTTTGTCTAAAAAAAATAAAAATAAAAACAAAAGAACAGCTCGGTAAGTCGAAAACCCGAAAAGGGCGACTTAGGCAAAAAAGAGCGTCTCGGTGGATTGAAAACCTAAAAAGGCGATCCAGGCAAAAATTAGAGACAATAAACAGAAATTATCCTGATAGATTGAAAACCTGAAAAGGCAATCTATGCAAAAATTAAGGATACAAAAAATGACAAAGTAACTGCATCAGTCCGCACTTCGTCAATCTGAAGAAATTTCCATCAACGGATCTTCAATCAAATCTTCTGAAGCAACAAGCACAGTTGGAATTCAAAGTTGTTAGGGATAATAGCGGTTATTGCTCTTAATGTAGCCTTTTCCCAATAAATTATCATTTCCAACTCTTGTATATAGCTCATGGAATCACGCCTTTGGCTGATTACCATTCTATCAATAAATTTGAGCCTTGTACCCATTTGTTTGCAATTCCTGCTTTATTCTGTCTTGCAAAATAACGCTTTTTATTATGAAAATCACTTTTTGGAACTAAAAGGTTTTAAATGAATTTTTACTTCAAAATTTTAAAACAAAAGCAAAATTATCCTTCGAACTATGAACACAGAAAGAACTTCAATAGTTCCTCCATGAGTGTTTCGATCTCCGAAAGATAGAACAGCTGTTACGGAAGTCTTCTTTCCCTCAGCAGAGATCATCAAAGGACGGTATTCTTATCCAAAAAAAATCCCCAACAGGGTTGCCATTGAAATGCCTTTTCCAGAAAAGTTTAAAGCATGCAACTCAAATTCTTCATCAGTGAACGTCTACGCCATCAGATTTCACTGAGTATTTGTTCGAACTGTGACGTGGTCCTTTTCCCCAAATACCTCTTTATTGTTTTGTCAAGTATTGTCAGCATTCATGACATTCATACATTAATGCATTTTTGCATTCCTCGAAATGTTTGCTTCCATATCACTGGTTTAGAATACATTTACTCATGTGGATGTATCCTCTCCCCAGCAGATTATCCCCAAGCAGAAAAATACATCTTTTTCTCTATCATGTTCCTCAGTTGAGATCATTCCTCATTTGGAACAATGTCTTGATTGACTGTTTCTTTTCAGTTCATTCCTGGATAGAACCTCGTCTCTAATCAACAAAGCAATAAGCAATAGCCTCATCATTTGAGCCGCTTATTTTTTCTTTCCATTCCTAAACTTGTCATGAAAGTTTGTTCTTCTCAACAAAGTCAAATCACGACTGTACGAGAAATTTCCCAGCAGTTGTCTTTATGTCTAAAGAAAACCTGTGTCAAAATGCCCGCATCTTCTCGAGAGAGAGATCCCCGACAAGATTATAGCTTTGAAAATAGAAACTCATTTGAGATCTGTTTTTTTTCCTCACTGTCTGTTATTCACAAGGCTAAATACTCAGTGATATGTCAAAAGATTTACCTTGTTATAGTTATCACTTTGCTGATAATTGGTAATATCTTCAGAACTCATTTGAGACCTGTTTCCATCAGTTATCTGTTATTCACAAAGCTGAGTACTCAGAAATTTTTTCAAAGATTTACCTTGTTACAGTTATCACTTCGCTGATAATTGGTAATATCTTTATAATTCATTACCATAAACTATCACAAGGCTGATAATTGGTAATATCATTGTCACTTACCTTGAACATTGTCACAAGGCTGACAGAAGGTAATTTCTTTGTTTCCCAAAGCGAGACAGATATTCACATATTTTGTGAATCACTTTTTCCCCAGTAGGGACATATTGCATGTTTCCCAACAAACAGGATCCTCTTTTCTTAAATAGATCGAGTCATCCTCACAAATTTTTCCCCATCATGTCATTTCTTTGATATTTCCTGGGTGAATCTTTTTGCATCATCCGCATTTTTTTTGGTATCTTAGGTCCAAAATTTGCGTATTCTGATATTTAAGTCTCTTCACACCCATCAAAATGAACATATTCATCTTCATATCTCAGGTTAAAGAAACTTAAATAGGGGCATCTGTCATACCCCAATTTTTGACCTAATATACCACCTTACATTTGCATCATTGCATCACTAACAATTCAGAACAGAATTAATCGGGTGTAGCTTTCACAGGTCAAAATTAGGGTTTCACAAGATTTTCATCTGATTCAAGAGGCAACCAATTAGGGTTTGAGTTTTACTCACCTCATTTGATCTATCTTGATCAAATCTTCAACCTCTGAGCTTCAGATATCAAAATTTTCCTCATGATCTATCGAGGATCGACCAATTAGGGTTTGGTCGAGCATGAGTATTCTCTGATTTTCTGATCAATGGATGACTTTTTTGGTTAGAGATTGATCATTATATCTTAGATACAACATGTTGACCTAATTTCTGGATTCAAAACATCTCAGAAGTTCACAGGATCCATCAGTCAATTTTTGAAACATCTGATGAATTTTCATCTGCACTGAAAAGTCAAACTTTGACTTTTGGTCAACTTTTTCAAAATAAAACTTTTTCAATCATCAAAATACTTCAAATGATCCATCATGATCATAAAAAATCAAAGTTTTGGAAAAGTCAACAAAAAGTCAAAATTTCTAACACTTAGAAAAATTTTAAGTGTTAAAATTTTGTACTTTTTCCAAACTTCATGGCATTTTTTCACATAGTTCCACTTTGATTTGGAAAAAACTCAAAACATGAAAGTTGTAGCCCTTGAAACAAGATTTCCAAAATGTCCAAGAAATCTCAAATCCATGGAGTCTAGCTATACTTTTGAAATTGAAACATAAGGCTCCATAACCATGGATTTCAAGCTCAAAACTTCAAGATTATAGGTCATTTTTTTGATTTCTTCTTCTAGAAGCAATGCCACCTTGCCAAATTGAGTTTAGAACTGATAAATATCAGTTGGAGATAATTGTGAAAAGATAATATCAATTTGAGATTTTAACACATGGTGAAAAAAGGAAGTTTCCTTTTCCTTTACCAAAAGACTTTCTTGCCCTCTAAGGCAAGTTTGAATTACCAATGCCATTTCTTTGTGCCTAACATTTCAGAACTTATGGCCTATAAATAGAGGCATCATTTTCAAGTTCAAACACACCAAAGCCATGCAAGTACATGTTTTCCTTCCACTTTCTCCAATTTCATGAATTATAGTTCAAAGTGACAAAACTTGCAATTTTGAAATCTAGTGAAAACCATGAAGAACTTTGGTGTCACACATGTTCTAATATCCATTTAAAACTTGTCTAAAACATAAAAACAACATAGGCAGGGCTAGAACTCAGAATCACAAACCATGTTCATCATGCTTGCAAAACTGCCTTATTAATCGAATCCATAGCTTGGCTTGATTAAATTGAGTTCTGATCATTCAAACACCATCCACAAACATCATAGACATGATGCGGATCATCAACAACTGTAACAACTTTAACATAGAATTCGAGTTTCCATTTTTAGCTTATGCGGTTGACTTGGTTGGATTGATGGTGATTGAAGCAAGGAGACCACTCATACATGATCCATAGAGGCCGTTGATGCTCAAACAATCATTAGAACTCAACTGAAACACTCCTCCATTGAAATCGATTCCGGCTTCAATGTAAGAACACGAAACTCAAACTCCATGATTCTTTGATTCATTTGAGAAAAACTCTTGGCCATTTGTTTTCCTATCACGATCATTAATCAATCATGACAAAATCATCCATCATAGATTTTTAAGATTCTAGGGTTCTTCATGTTTTCGAGAAATTCAATCATGTTTAGCGAAAATAAATGAAATTAATGAGCATCATCGTGTTCCTTGTTAAATTTCGGTCAAGTTTCATGTTTATATCATTCAATTTCATCAAGAAACACGAAATCCATGGTTGATGAAGGATTGAAGAGGAAGAGGGCCGCGTGTTCTTGTTGTTTTCAAATTCAAAAATCCAATATAATATTAACACGTGGTTTGGATTCAATACACGAATGCATTGTTGCCCAGCGGTTGCCACTCGTAAGTCACTATGCCACGTATCCATCGTCAGGTTGCCTCCCATGGACCAATTTTTTTCAAACTTTGTGATTTTTCTTCATATTTTTTACAAACTTTGGCTTTTTTTTTAACCAATCAAAACTCCTCATTTTGAGGTGATTTTTTGTACACTTGTCAATAAATGTATCTATTTTATGATAGTGCAAAAATTTTCAGAAAAAACTTTCATCTGATTATGTTTTAATCGAGCCGAAAACGACACTTTTAGCACTTTTTCAAAACACCTTTAAAAGGTGAATTTTTCAAACTTTCGAAGCCCGATTCTTTTCAAAACTTCTCATAAATGAACTTCACATTTCAAAAACACTTTCAAATAATATCTTCAAAACTTTTTCATCAAACTTACATCTTTTTGATCGATCCGATAAGCGATCCGATTTCGTTTCTCTCGTTTTCTTAACCGATCATGGGCCTCCCTATGGTGTAAGTCCCAATCCTTTTATGTACATATTCAATTTTCCTTGTAATACTCAAATCATCTTTGTTAATATTCAAACATAAACAAACTTCTTTCGTTTGTTTTCATTCGTTGTTTATCCAAGCATGGGCCACCCTCACGGTGTAAGTCCCAAACCAACATTCTTTATGTACATACATATTTTCTATGTACATATCAAATTCTTTTCATATACATACCAATTTTTATCTGTACATAATACATATACTTTTTTACTCAAACACAGATAAACTTCGATCGTTCGTTTTCCGTTTTGTCTGTATATAACTGAATACCATTGGTATTAAAAGGAGCATTATTCCCGGTGAAACTGCTTTTAAGCCAATGGGCCACCTTTATGGTGTAAGTCCCAACCCTCCTATGTACATCCACATCTTCTTGTACATAAATCCTCGTTCGTGTACATATTTACTTCCTTATACACAATTCAAACTTGTAAATAATCAAGTTACGCTCGTTTTAAACGTCCGTTTTACACACACTTGTTTATATTTCCTTCATAAACTCTTGTAAATAAACATCATGCATTGTTTATATTTCCTTCATAAACTCCTGTGAATAACTTCATACACTTGTTCATAACTGTCTAGTTATAACATAACAACTAGTCTAATCACTAGGCTCCCCACAGTTTAGCCTCCGCTTGGGCTTCGTACAAGATAACTCATTCATCTGAGTTTAGCCTCCTCTTAGGCTTCATATAAGATAACTCATTCATCTGAGTTTAGCCTCCTCTTAGGCTTCATATAAGAAAACTCATTCATCTGAGTTTAGCCCCCGCTTAGGCTTCATATAAGACGACACTCACCTGCTGAGTCAGCCTCCTCTTGGGCTTCGTTCAAAAGAACTCCTCTTTGAGTTTAGCCTTCTCTTGGGCATCATACAAAGAAAGAGACCAGGAAATCTCTTATGACCTCTATTGGGCTTCCAATACAAAGAATCACCCGCGCTAGGATAGAACCCAGAGAGTATAATTTCTCGGTGAAATTGTTCTAAATTCCAAAAGGTTGGTTTCTCGGTGAAATCCCTTTTAAAGCCAAAGCCAGCCATACCCTATAGCTTCCTCTTGAGCTTCATACAAGGACCCTCGATGACCCTCGGAATGCCTCCTCTTGGGCTAACAATACAAGGACCCACGGGCTTCTTAAAAGCATCCCCTTAATCCAATCAATTTCTCCTCGAGATTTAGACATTTATCATCTCTATGGAAGAAGTATCTCATCTATCACATCACATACAATCAAAAACTTTTCAAACTCTTTTCAAACAAAAACATCTCTTAATTGTAAGTGGTAACGCTTGTATACTCAAGCAAAACACCTAATGCTTACAGTTAAAAGATTCAATCATCTTTTTCAAACATCTTTCTTAAACATGTAAGTGGTAACGCTTGTACACTCAAGCAAAACACCTATAACTTACGATGAAAGATTTAATCAATCAAACCCTTCAAAATGTATGTGATGAAATAGATTAGATACATTTTTCATTAAGATGACATTTGTCTATCTCTTACTAACATCCCGTTGCTTCCACTAGCATAAGTGGGAACTACGATTGCTCTGACTTTCTCAACATCCCTTTGAGAATACGTAGGCACAAGGTCTCATCCTTGCCGAGCAAATTTCTTTCTCTCTCAGACCAAACAAACCATAGATCCCTGTAGATCCGAGCTACAAATGCTCTGATTCCCACTAGGGGATATGTATGCAGAAGATCCATAGATCTTTGCGAGCACAATAATAACAAAACCTAGGATCCCACATAATCTACCTTTCTTAAAATCCAAAGGAGAAACTTTCCCAATCATAGAAATAGCAATTAAAACACACAAACATATCAAACGTATTCATATATAAAGCTATGGATAACCATATATATTTAGGGTGCTCCATCTATTCCCTTTATATAACAAACCCCCTTACTCAGAATCTCCCCAATGCGTTGAGTCTAGTTTGCGTTTCGCATATCAAAATCAATTGAGGGTATTAACTGCTTTCCCCTTTTTCATAATCATCAAATCATCTTTTCTTGTGTTGAAAATAATAAAGTTTGATGCTCGCGGCATCTTTATAAACAAATCAAAAGAGTAAATCGTTTCGAGCCAGAGGAATCAGAATTCAGATTCGATTCCCTAGCGTGGCTCTTTTTAACGCGAACAGTATGGTATTTGAGTGAGTATTGAGGACAAGAACAAATGGACAATTTGTACAAGGTTAGTGGAATTGAAATGGTGAGTGGAATGGTAGTGGGGAGGTTGTAAATTGTACTTATTTTGTTGAATGTGCCTTAGATGTGAAGAATTGGTCCTCAAATTTGTTAGAGTAGAAGAGAGGTGACGAAATCCGATAGAATAAATTGTACTGATAGTTTTTATAATTTTTCTGCAGGTAGTACCAAGTACTGGTGATTTGCGTTCCTTGTATTTCTGTTTTTTGCAGGGTGTAGTGAACCCGTGAAAGAAAGAATCAGACTACTCTCTTTTGATTTGTACAGTATATGTAAAAGAAAAAATAATGTATCTGAAAAATATGCCAATATTTAGAAAAAAAGGAAGAAAAAAAATGCCTCTTAAATAATTTTTTTGGTTTTGTATTGATAACAAGTGGGTGACTTTGTACTATTTCAAACAAAACAAAAGAAATGAAACAAAATGCAGTGACACTTGTGACACCCCGATTTAATTCGGATATTAAATAATTAGGAATTTAATTATTTAATTAATTAAAGGCTTGATTATTTGTATTTTTGGATTTAATTGGATTAATTGAAGAAAGAAGGGTTGGAGGTGTGCAGAGTAAATAGTGGATGTGAGGAGTAAATCACTCTACTTTTACTAATTATTAATTATGTGTTGTATTTGGAAATAATAAAGGAGTATTAAAAGGATTATAAAAAGGAAAAGAAGGAAAATGAGTCTTTTTGGGAAAAGGTTATTTCACGTAGAATTGGAGAAGAGAAGAGAAGAGAGGAAAAAGCCAATGCCGAGGAAATCGAAGATCATCGCGAGGTAAGGGGTGATTTCATTCGATTTTAATGCCTTATGGGTTTTGGGAATCAACCGGATGATTGGGTATGTTAGGAAATTGATTTAGGTGATTTTAGGTTTGTAGGATTAAACCCTATTTGGTGTCGAATTATAGAATTAAGATCATTAGTGTGTCGAATAATTAATAGGAACGATGAAACTATGTTATATGATGTTGTAATGATGTATAATGGTTGTATTTTGGTGTTCCTGAAAGTATAATTCGTATAGGAATGATTGGGAATGGTTTGAAATGCATAAATGCTGTCAAAATAGCAGATTTTGGTTCTGCAGTACGTAGGAACCGGTTCCCTGGGAGGAAGGGTTCCAGTGTTTTCAAAACTGGGAATTTTGTACTCGAACCGGTTACGATATGTAGGAACGGGTTCCCATACAAATCTGAAGCGTGATTTTCAGACTTCACAGAACCGGGTTAGATATGTAGGAACCGGTTCCATGTATTTTCAAAATACTTAAAACTTCAAAAATTCATATTTTCTAAACCGTAACTCCGATTCGAGTGCCGTTTTCGGCATTATTTCTTAAATTTAAAATACTATCTTTTAAAAAGCCAAAAATATTATTTTGCTAAAATTATTTTAAAAATAGTTGAGCTTCCGATTTTCTTGAAAAAGTGTGGATAGTTAAGGATAATGGGAAATTAATATGAATGGTCTGAGTTATCGGATGAGAACTAATGCGTACAATGTTGTATTTTGATATTCATTATGATTGAATGCGATACATTGGTGATTGGCATTAAGTGAATTATGTTGAGATCATAATCTGTGAATTGGTTTAGATTGTTCTGACAGGGGAACGAAGATTGACGCTTATGTGTTGGTTTCCTTGTTGTCTATTCATGATTGTATTGATATCATGTGTTGTTGTCGATGCTGTGTATTCATGATGATTGTTGATCTCAGTTGTTATTGTTGTATATACTGGTGTTAGTCTTACTAATTGAAGAGTAAGTGTTTGGCATAGTTATGCTTTGTGATAATTTATTTCATGATTATGTTGTTATCATGTGATATTCGTTGATGTTGGCATTATGTGGAATTATGTTGTAATCATATTCCGTTGAATTGATGTTGCATGTTTTTATGGTGCATGCATAAGCATTGTTATTGGTTCATTCCCATTGTGTGGAGGTGAACTGGCAGAGCCAATAGACTTACCTGGTTCAGAGGTAGTGAGGCTAGATTCTTGACCCAGTGGTTATGGGCGAATCATGGATTGGATTCTTGACCCAGTGTTATGGGCGAATCATGGATTCTTGACTCAGTGTTCTGGGCGAATCATGGATTTTCGCTGTCTTTCCACATGTAAACGGAGCAGTGGGTGAACTTGGTTCACGTTTTGGTCCCACATGCATAGAGTCTGCATTACATATGGGATTGTAACATGCTAGGATGGTTTCCAGTGTTGCAATTTCCATTGTTTGTTATATTTACATGTTCATTGTGTGAGATGCATTTGTGAATTGACCATGAATATGTGTTTGGATAATGGACTAACGTATTGAATTATTCCGTTGTATCTAAAAACGTATAATGCATTTTATATTGGATAGAAATCTCACCCTTACTTTGATGATTTCAGATTCGAAGTGATTAGCTGCTTGGAATTGGTGAGGATAGCTCTAGAGTTGAGTCAGTTAGTTAATCCGCGTGTCAGTGTCGTGCTCTGGTAGATGTAACACTGGGGAAACGGTTGTTTTGAAATCCTTTAATGGATATCCTTAATGGTTTTGAATTATGTTTTGATTTATTATCTTGGAATAACTATGGATGATGTATTCGGGATTTTGTTATGTTTCATTTCCGCTGTTAAACATAACTTTTGGTTTATTCATTTAATGATTTCCTTCAGTGAAAGCATGACATCTGTTTGATTATAATTTTGAAAAATATTAAAATTGTGATGCCTCTTGATATGTGTTAAAAACTCTGATTATTAATTATAAAATCGCGGGTAATTAGAAGGGGTGTTACAATAGTGGTATCAGAGCATAGTCGGTCGTTGTGACCAGTGTCTTAATGTCATTATCCCTTTGTACGCGACAAGTGTGTACAACACTGTCGGTACTTGTTACTTTTCTGATTGATTATTGCAGGAGTAGTGTGAAACTAAGTGGGGGAGAAGAGATGCTTCCCGGATATATTCCGATTGTAAGTCGTTGGTACGAGGTACTGCTTGAGAAGACAGTGCAAGTGTGGTTAGATTTGTTGGAATCGTTGGACCATGAGTCATAGTTGGAAGTGCAAAAAGGTGAGTACGATTCTGAGAACAGAAAGTGTTGGTAATGATGGTTTATCCTCCAGTATGATTATCGGATATCTATTGACAAATTGAGGACTTGATCACCCTTAATCTCTTGTTGATGGTAGACGGAATCGTATTGGATGGTATATAATTATATTGCTATCTAATTGGGACATAAAGTGATGAATGTGAATGAAGTGTGGTAGAATCTTGTGAACCATATGAGTGGACGAAGACTCTAATAAGGACAATGAATTAAGATGGATGATCAGAGTTACGTAGTTGTTAATGATGGTGTGGTGTTTATGTTGTATTCTTCGACGGAAGTGAAAGGAAAATCTAAGAGTGATGAATTACCGGTAGTGAAGAATTGTTTTGAGATTGTTCCGAGTAAGTTGGATTGCTAGTGGTGAAGGCATTTCCAGAAGTGTTTCCGGAAGATGTTAGTGAGCTACCACCTGAGAGAGAAGTGGAGTTTGCTATAGATTTAATTCCTGGAACTAGTCCGGTGTCGATGGCGCCTTATCGCATGTCGGCATCTGAGTTATCAGAGTTGAAGAAACAGTTGGAAGAGTTGCTTGAGAAGAAGTTTATTCGGCCTAGTGTTTCGCCGTGGGGTGCGCCGGTATTGTTAGTTAAGAAGAAGGAAGGTACGATGAGACTGTGTGTTGATTACAGGCAGTTGAATAAAGTGACAATCAAGAATCGGTATCCTTGCCGAGGATTGATGATTTGATGGATCAACTAGTTGGAGCTTGTGTATTTAGTAAGATTGATCTGAGATCTGGATATCATCAGATTCGTGTTAAGGCGGGAGATATCCAGAAGACTGCATATAGAACGAGGTATGGGCATTATGAATATTTTGTTATGCCATTTGGAGTTACTAATGCACCTGGTGTTTTTATGGAGTATATGAACAGGATATTCCATCCGTACCTTGACCAATTTGTGATGGTGTTTATTGATGACATTTTGATCTATTCAAAGAATGATGAAGAGCATGCAAAGCATCTTAAGATTGTATTGGAATTACTGAAGGAGAAGAAACTTTATGCGAAGTTGTCTAAATGTAAGTTTTGGTTAAGCGAAGTGAGTTTCCTTGGTCACGTGATTTCCAAGAATGGTATTGCTGTTGATCCTACAAAAGTAGAAGCGGTATCTCAGTGGGAAGCGCCGAAGAATGCTTCAGGAATTCGTAGTTTTCTTGGTCTTGCAGGTTACTACAGGAAATTCATTGAGGGATTTTCGAAGTTAGCTTTACCGTGGACTAAGTTGATGAGAAAGGTCAAGCGTTTGTTTGGGATATAGATTGTGAGGAAGGATTCCAAGAGTTGAAGAGGAGGTTGACTAGTGTTCCGATTCTAATTTTGCCGAATCCGGCAGAATCCTTCGTGGTGTATTGTGATGCGTCTTTGATGGGTTTAGGAGGTGTTTTGATGCAAGATAGGCAGGTTGTGGCTTATGCTTCGAGACAGTTGAAGATTCATGAAAGGCATTACCCGACTCATGATTTAGAGTTGACAGCTGTCGTGTTTGTTTTGAAATTATGGAGGCATTATTTATACGGTTCTCGGTTTGAGGTATTCAGTGATCATAAGAACCTGAAGTATCTTTTTGACCAGAAAGAGTTGAATATGAGACAGAGAAGGTGGTTAGAATTTCTCAAGGATTATGATTTTGGTTTGAATTACCATCCTGGTAAGGCAAACGTTGTGGCAGATGCGTTAAGCAGGAAGTCCTTGCATATGTCGATGTTAATGGTTCGTGAATTGGATTTAGTGGAACAATTCAGAGACTTAAGTTTAGTATGTGAAACTACTCCGGATAGTGTGAAATTGGGCATGTTGAAGCTGACTAGTGGTATTTTGGAAGAGATTCGAAATGGACAGAAATCTGATGTTGGTTTGGTGGACAAGTTGACATTGATTAACCAAGGTCAAGGAGGTGAGTTCCGAATTGATGAGAATGGCATTATGAGATTTGGTGATAGAGTGTGTGTTCCGGATGTTGCGGAGATTAGAAAGAGTATTTTGGAAGAAGGACACCGTAGTGGGTTGAGTATTCACCCCGGTGCTACTAAAATGTATCATGACTTGAAAAAGTTATTTTGGTGGCCTGGAATGAAAAAGGAAATTGCCGAGTTTGTGTATGCATGTTTGGTGTGTCAGAAATCAAAGATTGAACATCAGAAGCCGTCGGGATTGATGGAACCGTTGTTTGTTCCGGAATGGAAATGGGATGGCATTTCAATGGATTTCGTGTCTGGGTTGCCGAGGACAACGAAGAATTGCGATTCTATTTGGGTTATTGTTGATCGATTGACAAAGTCTGCTCACTTTATTCCGATAAGAATGGATTATCCGATGGAGAGGTTGGCAGAACTGTATGTTGAGAGGATTATGAGTTTGCATGGTATTTCGTCTAGCATTGTGTCGGATAGAGATCCGAGGTTTACATCTAATTTCTGGATACGATTGCAGGAAGCTTTGGGTACTAAGTTACGATTGAGTTCCGCGTATCATCCACAGATAGATGGTCAGACGGAGAGGACGATTCAGTCGTTAGAAGATTTGTTGAGGGCTTGTGTGTTAGAGAAAGGTGGAGCTTGGGATAGCTACTTACCGTTGATAGAGTTTACCTACAACAATAGTTTTCATTCGAGCATCGGTATGGCTCCGTTTGAAGCATTGTATGGTAGGAGGTGTCGGACTCCGTTGTGTTGGTACGAATCTGGAGAAAGTCCTGTGATTGGACCGGAGATTGTTCAACAAACTTCAGAAAAGATTAAGATGATTCAGGAGAAGATGAGGGCTTCTCAGAGTCGTCAGAAAATTTATCATGATAAGAGGAGAAAAGATCTTGAGTTTAGTGAAGGAGATCATGTGTTCATGCGAGTTACTCCGATGACTGGTATTGGTCGAGCTTTGAAGTTAAGAAAGTTGACTCCGCGTTTTATTGGTCCGTTCCAAATTACCCAGGGAGTTGGGAAGGTTTCTTATCAGATTGCTTAACCGCCGTCACTTGCGAATTTGCATGATGTCTTTCATGTATCTCATTGAGGAGGTACATTGCGGATCCGTCTCATGAGATTCGGTAGATGATGTCAAAAGGGATAATTTGGATGAAGGTACCTACGAATGAGGATCGGAAAGTGAAGCAATTGCGGGGTAAAGAGATAGCATTGGTGAGAGTAGCTTGGGGAGGACCAGCTGAAGGAAATGTAACTTGGGAGCTGGAGAGTCAGATGAAGGACTCGTATACCGAACTTTTCGTCTAAGGTATATTTTCGAGGACGAAAACTCTTTTAGTGGGGGAGAGTTGTGACACCCCGATTTAATTCGGATATTAAATAATTAGGAATTTAATTATTTAATTAATTAAAGGCTTGATTATTTGTATTTTTGGATTTAATTGGATTAATTAAAGAAAGAAGGATTGGAGGTGTGCAGAGTAAATAGTGGGTGTAAGGAGTAAATCACTCTACTTTTACTAATTATTAATTATGTGTTGTATTTGGAAATAATAAAGGAGTATTAAAAGGATTATAAAAAGGAAAAGAAGGAAAAGGAGTCTTTTTGGGAAAAGGTTATTTCACGTAGAATTGGAGAAGAGAAGAGAAGAGAGGAAAAAAGGAAATCAAGATCATCGCGAGGTAAGGGGTGATTTCATTCGATTTTAATGCCTTATGGGTTTTGGGAATCAACCGGATGATTGGGTATGTTAGGAAATTGATTTAGGTGATTTTAGGTTTGTAGGATTAAACCCTATTTGGTGTCGAATTATAGAATTAAGATCATTAGTGTGTCGAATAATTAATAGGAACGATGAAACTATGTTATATGATGTTGTAATGATGTATAATGGTTGTATTTTGGTGTTCCTGAAAGTATAATTCGTATAGGAATGATTGGGAATGGTTTGAAATGCATAAATGCTGTCAAAATAGCAGATTTTGGTTCTGCAGTACGGAGGAACCGGGTTCCCAGTGTTAATTTTCAAAAACTGGGGAATTTTGTACTCAGGAACCAGGTTCTGTATATGTAGGAACCGGGTTCCCATACAAATTCCAGGAAGCGTGATTTTCAGACTTCACAGAACCGGTTCATATATAGGAAGGTTCCAGTGTATTTTCAAAATACTTAAAACTTCAAAATTCATATTTTCTAAACCGTAACTCGATTAAGTGCCGTTTCAGATTATTTCTTAAATTTAAAATACTATCTTTTAAAAAGACAAAAATATTATTTTGCTAAAATTATTTTAAAAATAGTCGAGCTTCCGATTTTCTTGAAAAAGTGTGGATAGTTAAGGATAATGGGAAATTAATATGAATGGTCTGAGTTATCGGATGAGAACTAATGCGTACAATATTGTATTTTGATATTCATTATGATTGAATGCGATACATTGGTGATTGGCATTAAGTGAATTATGTTGAGATCATAATCTGTGAATTGGTTTAGATTGTTCTGACAGGGGAACGAAGATTGACGCTTATGTGTTGGTTTCCTTGTTGTCTATTCATGATTGTATTGATATCATGTGTTGTTGTCGATGCTGTGTATTCATGATGATTGTTGATCTCAGTTGTTATTGTTGTATATACTGGTGTTAGTCTTACTAATTGAAGAGTAAGCGTTTGGCATAGTTATGCTTTGTGATAATTTATTTCATGATTATGTTGTTATCATGTGATATTCGTTGATGTTGGCATTATGTGGAATTATGTTGTAATCATATTCCGTTGAATTGATGTTGCATGTTTTTATGGTGCATGCATAAGCATTGTTATTGGTTCATTCCCATTGTGTGGAGGTGAACTGGCAGAGCCAATAGACTTACCTGGTTCAGAGGTAGTGAGGCTAGATTCTTGACCCAGTGGTTATGGGCGAATCATGGATTGGATTCTTGACCCAGTGTTATGGGCGAATCATGGATTCTTGACTCAGTGTTCTGGGCGAATCATGGATTTTCGCTGTCTTTCCACATGTAAACGGAGCAGTGGGTGAACTTGGTTCACGTTTTGGTCCCACATGCATAGAGTCTGCATTACATATGGGATTGTAACATGCTAGGATGGTTTCCAGTGTTGCAATTTCCATTGTTTGTTATATTTACATGTTCATTGTGTGAGATGCATTTGTGAATTGACCATGAATATGTGTTTGGATAATGGACTAACGTATTGAATTATTCCGTTGTATCTAAAAACGTATAATGCATTTTATATTGGATAGAAATTTCACCCTTACTTTGATGATTTCAGATTCGAAGTGATTAGCTGCTTGGAATTGGTGAGGATAGCTCTAGAGTTGAGTCAGTTAGTTAATCCGCGTGTCAGTGTCGTGCTCTGGTAGATGTAACACTGGGGAAACGGTTGTTTTGAAATCCTTTAATGGATATCCTTAATGGTTTTGAATTATGTTTTGATTTATTATCTTGGAATAACTATGGATGATGTATTCGGGATTTTGTTATGTTTCATTTCCGCTGTTAAACATAACTTTTGGTTTATTCATTTAATGATTTCCTTCAGTGAAAGCATGACATCTGTTTGATTATAATTTTGAAAAATATTAAAATTGTGATGCCTCTTGATATGTGTTAAAAACTCTGATTATTAATTATAAAATCGCGGGTAATTAGAAGGGGTGTTACAACACTTGGTTTGGAAATTGCAACAAAATGGATATTAAATTGACCTAAGTAGATACAAAAAGAAGATATATGGACAAATGGTTTATGGTCATAATAAATGGATTTTTGTTCTACGGGTAATTAAAGTAAAATAAGCATGATTAATACATGTCATAATTATAAAGAAAGCAAAACAATGTTAAATATATATATTTTTTCACCTAAATAAATAAAGAAAATGATGAATTAAATGCAAACTTAAACTTTTGAAAGAATGTATGTATGAGAAGGCAACGAGCGAAATTTAGGGTGCAACAGTCAGATACAATCACTTGTTTCCCATAGATCTACCTTTAGTGAGAAGCGACTGAACTTGATCGTCCAAAACTAGTTGTTGAAAGTAGTATTGACCCCTGAGTTGATATTGGTATTTCATGTTCCCAACAAGATAGTATTGACCCCCCGAGTTGATGTTCTTCTTCTTCTTCTTCTTCTTCTTCTTCTACTACGTTAGCCATGAATCTTGTTCTTCATACATTAAATTATTCTTCTTCTTCCTTCTTCCATCTTCTTGTTAGATAGTTTTGATTATCTCATTTGTTGCATGTTGTTTTTATTGAATGTTCTCATTTTTTCAGATTCATCTTCACAACCTTACAAAGAGCATACTTTGTATATGGTAGATATTGTTTGTGTAGCTTTGAGAAAGTACAAGAAGTATGAAGCTATGTTCGAAACTTCATCCACCTTGCACTTATTCTTCATAACTTCACAAACAATATGAATTTCATACTTTGTTACAGTTCCACGATTATTTTTAATAAAAGGTGTATTCTTGATACATTTTATTATATCTTGTGATGTTGTAAGTTGTTAGTGTTTTGTTTCTAAATTGTATGTTTTTTTATTTTGTTTTACGTATTTGTTATTGACAAATAAGTTTGCAGTTTCTTATGTTCATAATTTTCATGGTGTTTGTAGGACTCAAAACAAGAACAAAACATTGCTAAGTCACAAGAAAAGTAAATGTAGGAATAACAACAATAGCAAACTTCATCTAGTTTGAGATAAAATGAGAAAATATAAGAGTTATGAAGTTGTTGTGAAACCTTCTTCCAATTTATATTTATTTTTCATTGCTTCATAAACTAGATGAACCTCATAATTGAATCATGTTCCATGGTTAGTTTCAATAAAAGGTGTGTCCTAGAAACATTTTATAATATCGGGTTTTATTGTATGATGTTGTTTTGTTGATAAATGTTTTTGTATGATGTTATTTATTAGATTGAGTTTATTATATTCTATGGAGATTGTTTGTTTTATTAACTCTCATTAAAAATACATTCATTTAAATTGACATAGAAACTTATAATTTGAAAACTAAGTTGTATTTGAAAACCAATTTATATAAATAAATGTTTTCCGAATTGCATGTGTTTTATCGTTCATTTCACATTCTTTAACATATTGAATATTGTTTAATCACTTGGTTCCTTCACTACGTCGATATCTTCTCTTATAGTTAAATTTCAATAACAAATTTTTTTTGGACTGGTTATTGTTAAAGTTCAAAAATCACGACGATAAGTGACGATGATGGGGTAGACTCTGTCAACAAATTGTTGTTATTGAAATTAAACTATAATCGAAGGAAACAATGTCATGAAGGAGTTATACCATTAAACCATATTCTATATGTTAAAGAGCATGAAATAAATTATCAGACTTATGCAATTCCGAAATCAATGGTTTGATTAAGTTGGTTTTCAAGAATAGTTTAATTTTTGATTATATATACTTCAGCAATTTGAATGCTTGTATTTCTTTAGTGAGGTGTATTAAAATACATGCAATCTACATGTCATACAATAATCTTTGGGTACTTTCAACAACGATTATCCATTGTAACTGTGATCAAAAGTATTTTATGTTCCAAAAAATTTGTCACTGATGGGTTTCAAACTCAATACATACGTGTACATATCACAACAGTTGGTTATCATAATTGTTGTGATATATAACAACGTCATGCCTTTTTATCATGATCTCCTGGCCGTGGTGGAAACCGCGAACTTACAATCACACGCTGCTTCATAACGGTAAGGCACACATGATGGCATCCCTTTTCTACCGGTTGTTAAAGGGGGGTTTCGTAGTAGTGTATGTCATACCTTTTCATCAAGTGTTTGAATACAAGTTGTATATGTTGGTCATTTGAACACTTGTATCCCCTAAAAGAAAATTCAACCAATCAAACTATCTTTTTTCGCCCTAACGCAACTTTGAAAACCTTTTCATAAATGAGTATGCTTTATCCATTTCGACGTGAAACAAATAAACGTTTTAGCCTACAAGCGCGAGAAACTATCAAGGTTTAACCGCTCAAAGTGACTAAAGCATCAATCTTTAAAATCAACCAACAAATGTAGGTTTTCAACCACAAACTACAAAGCTCTAATTTTCCATTGCACCTGCGAATACGTAGGAACGAGATTTTGAAATCTTGGTGAGCACAATAATTAAAAAACCTAAAAAAAACTCTTTATTTCTTCTCGCATAGTAATTAGAAGATCACAAATTATCATCACGCTAACACTCATTCGTAAAACTAATTAAATGGGTTCCGTTGAGTATAATAGATGTGAGAGGAAATAATATATTTCCCTCACATAACCGACTCCCGAACCTTATCTGGTTGCGACGACCAATTTTCTTTTCTTGTGTGAGTTTTATCGATAATTTCTCTTTCCTTTAGAATAAATAAAGTTTGGTGGCGACTCTATTGTACTTGGAGCGTGCAATATACTTTGATATTTTTCACGTCGTGACACCACATTCTCCATTTGGACTTTAAAACCAATGATGATGCTAATTCAACCAAAGTATGCAAGTCGGAGAAAGGACGAGGCCTTGGTGTCAAGCACATTGTATTTCTCAACATGACAATATTGAACAAATGGAAATTGAGGGTTCAAAATTACCAAGGAGCTATTTGGGATGAACTATTATCCTACAGGTATGGCATCTCAAAATCGAGAATCATTAATGTCAGTATAACTGCAAGCGGCACGAGAGACTCCTTGTGGCAAAGGGATTTAATGTAATTGGGATCATCATCTGTGGAGGGCCATAATTGGTTCTCAAACAACATTTCCTCAAATCTAGGAGATCGAAGAGACATTAGTTTTTGGAAAAACAAATGGATCAAGAATGACTCTCTTAGCAGTTTTTTTCATATTTGTACCTTTGTTCAAGGCACAATGATGTCAAAGTTGCAGATACAAGATGTTGGTCAAGCAGTAAATAGGTGTGGGATTTTGGAATACCAAGAAATTTGCTAACAAAGGATATTGGAAAACAATTAGAGGACCTGTAACTCATATTGCATTAAGCATAACCAAAATGGGAGATCAAAGATAATTTTGAATGGTTGGATGACTGGACACAAAGTTTTAGTAAAAGCGTGTTATTTGGGACCGTCTGAATGTGTTTATGCAGGTACAAACATAAATGAAGTCACATTGAGGGTTTTAGGCATATTATGGAAAACGAATGTTCCATCCAAAACATAAATGTTTAGTCAAAAATTATTGCTCAACAAGTTTACAACTAGATGCAATTTAGCTAAAAGATGAGTAATCAACGAGATCCACAATGTAGTATGCATGTTATGCTTTGGAGAAGAGGAATTAACAATTCATCTCTTTCTGGTTTGCTCGTTTTTGGTACAGGTATGAAGAAGGGTGTTTTATTGGACTGGCATAGCAGGTCCCAAAGCTACTGAAACGAAAGTAAAAAAATTCTGCAACTCCAAACTCACATAAATGGTAGAATAAAAACTAATCTGGTTGTTAACATATTGGTGCACATGGCTTAGGAGGAACGAGGTGTAACTCCAAAAGAGATGGAGGATGTCTTCGAACATATTAAGTTAATATCTTGGTCATGGTTTGTAGCTAGTCAGAGAAGAAAAAGCGATTTTAATTTTTTGAATTGGTGTTCTAACCATATTTCTTGTCTCTTAGGAAAATGTTAACGAATTTACAACGAGTTCGAGTACCCTTTGTTGCACCCCAAAATTCGCCCTCCTCATTTTGTTAATATATAATTGGCTTACATTTAATTAGTAGGTGCATTGCATGCATATCATTCGTCCATTAGCCATGGGTTCGAGATTTTCTAGTCGTATGAACCTGTACAGTTCTGAAGAAGAGGTTTGGTTCCAAAAGCCGAATATCTGAAGTATCGTTGTTTCCAGCGTCATCTCAATATGCAAGATATGCGTGTCCAGAAGCTTCTGATTGTTATCTCGCGAGTTGAGGTTCTGGTGTTTTGATCGCCTATCAGGTGGATATTGATTACAGTTTCGAGCTACAGTGTGTGGTGGTCGAATATTTGAGCCCAAACTAATTCTATGGTCTTCTATGAGTGGTGAAGTGTCGGTATACGATTTATCGATCCGCGCGATTCATCAGAAAATCAAGAACGGACGGATAAAATGATATTTGAGTGCATGTATCAAAAAGTCAACAAAAAGTCAAAGTTTGACCGGGCGGAATTTCGGGTCAAAATTATGGTCAAGAGTCGACATTTGAGAAAATGCGATCATTTGTTGAGAAAAATCGGAAGAATCGGGTGAAAATGAGGTTTCTTGCGTTTTAAGTAATCTTGGACTTAGAAAAAAATTCCAAGTTTTAAGCACTTTGTGTTCACGGAGCCATGTTGCCGCATCCGTATCTTGCCCGTCTGTGATCAGAAGTTTGTGAATTGATAGTCGTTGGAAAGAGCGCATTTTGTACTCCGACTTTGTCCTTGAGAAGATTTTTCCAGAAATGCCCGGATTTCGAGTTATAAAGCTCCGAAGTTTGAAGTTCACAACTTTTGAAATTTACACGGTGAAATTTTGAGTGTTTTTAATGTGTTCAAACGCTCGACTTTGGAGGTATTTTACACGTGTTTCGAGGCGTCGATTCGAGGCGAGTTCAAAACCAAAGTTGTTCATTTAACGGCAGTCTACAATTTTGCTGAAGAAATCGAATCCATTCGGGAAACGGATCAAAAATTACGGAGCTCGGAAGTTACGGTTTATCATTTCTCAAAAATTCAACACTTAGAAATATTTTGAAGTGTTTGTTTCAATGCTCAAGCTGACAGTTTCAGGGTCGATTTTATCTTAGTTCGTGGCTCCGAATCAAAAAATATTCAACTGGAAAGTTGTTCATTTAGCGGCGATTTATAACTTTGTTGAAGGAGTTGAATTCATTCGGGACTCGGATCGGAAGTTATAAAGCTCGGAAGATAAGAACTCATTATGTTTGTAAGATTTGAATGGTTGTTGTGCGCCTGTTCAGGGCTGTTTTTGTCATTGATTCGGTCGCCGCACGAAGAAACTCCGAACATGAAAGTTGGAGTTCGTAATTCCATCTACAAGTTCCGTTTAGAAACTTTTTCGTTTCGGACGTCGGAGCTGGAAGATACGGAGCGCCGTAGTTTGTAGTTTGAGGCTGCCAAAATGCAAGACAGCATACACACTTTTGCCATGGCCACAGAAGCATTTTATCGAACAGTTTTTGTGCACGCGTTGGAGGCTGTTTTCTCGTCGATTCGATCGCCGCACGGAAAAACTTCGAACATGAAAGTTGGAGTTTGTCACATACTCTACAAGTTTCATTTAGAAATTATTTTGTTTCGGACGTCGGAGCGGAAAATGCAAAGTGCCGTAATCAACGGTTGGAAGTTGGAAATTGGTCGGATGTCATGTATAAAACTTGCCCAGCCAGGCCAGGCATTTCATCGAACAGTCACGGTGCAAACTTCAAACACTTTTTATTCGATGATTAAGGCTTCGTTCGGATTTTTGTCGAACTATAAAGTTGTTGTATCACATGCGAGCTTTCCAATGGTTCGAGTTCATGTCGTTTGGTCAAGTATCGGAAGAGTTACGAATCCATAAAGTAGTACATTTGGCATGGATAAATAATTGGTAATGCTCAGGAAAACTCTTTGGTAACGCGATCAGTCTGTGACGTTACGACTTCGAGGCTATTTTCGGGTATGCTACGGGTGTCGATTCGAAAAATTCCGAACACGGAAACTGTTCACGGAAGTATACTCTACAATTTTGGTCTTTCAACTTTGTATTAAAAACGCGTGTATTCCGAGATATAGCACCGTGAAGTAAGGCGTTTAAAGTTGGCAAGTCGGTAGTTTTGAAGGAGATCCTTTTTTATGACAGCTTACAGAACAAAACCATAACAGAATTCTCTAACAACCATTCTGTTACTTCTCCGTTTCTGAATCCTCTCAAAACTTACACTGATCCTTTCTTTTGGTGCATTACAACACTCTCCCTCTCTCACACTTCCATTTTTTTCGAACAAAACTTCAACAGAACACACTCCTCCAGCTTGCTTCGGCTCATCCGTCCTCACTACAGGCTGAATTCACAATTTTGCTGTTGGGTGATAAAAATTGGGAGTTGGATGGTTAAAAACTGGAGAATATTGGAATCTGGTGTGAAATCCTTTTATTATGCTGCATGTAGAAATTAAAATTTAATAACAAAAAAAAAAAGAATGAAACGAGGTGTCATATGTTGAGCAAAATAGTAGTCTAGAAATTTGGTAGGCAACAATTGCTAGAATAATATTAGTTTGTCAAGCAGAATAACGTATGAAAATATGTTGATAAATTATAATGGATAATATATATCAATAAGTAGCTTGAAGAATAACTTTAATGTACGTAATTATATTTTGGAGGGAAAAAAAAAGTATGCATGCATATTATTAAAAGAAAGTCAAGCAATAGTTTGAAGATTTAGTCTAGATGCTATATAAGATCAACATGGGAATGGTTAGGCATGCTGCAATTGTTTTAGAGGCTGCCACCTCAAATATTAAATGGTGTATGAGGTGTCGGTATAATGCCTCAGGGCCTGTTTTAACAAATTATAATAGATAATAGATGTGAAAAGAAGCATTAATAGTTTTAATAATAATGAGCTCTTTAAACAATAACTTTTAGTACAAGTTAAAATTACCTTTGGCACATCAAGTTTTTCCATAATGTGTCATGTTTAATATGTCCAATAGTATCTGTAATTTTGTATGGACTTCTCATATTAAGAACCTTTCTCCATTAGCATCGTAGTTTTGTATGGACTTTTTCGTATGTAAAGAACCGTACATTTATTTTAGTTGCTGTTGTAAGCTAAATGGTAATCTAAATTAGATATTATCCTAATACTCTTGTATATTCTTGTTTTGTCTGAATTGTACTAATTGCAATCAGGATCTTTGTAAATGCTGAAAATACTCTGCAGTATGTTAAAGCCCTGTTTTTTAAATTTTACTTATTGCTGTTATTTCAGAGGGATCGCATCGTGAGCTTCCATCTCTCAAGGTTGTTCGTAGCGCCTCCATTAAGGTATGAGTCATGTTGGTCTGTTTAATCATTGGTATTGACAATCTATTTCCTTCTTGGATATGAAATTCTAGGCAAGTGTGCGTGGTCCATGATTTTGGTTACATTGTTGTTGGCATTTAGGAAATAATAATTGGACCAAATTTTCTCTTCTGAGGTCTGTCTTTAACAGGACACTCTAGGTATATAGTGAAATTTATTTGTTTGGTCATTTGTAATTATCACCTGATAAGCTGCTTTTAGAGAAGATTACTTGCTGAGAGATCTTCTCCACCTTTCGACCTTTTAAAGAATGTTGCTTTATATATCCGTGGTATTAGAATATAATAAGTTTTTCTTACTTTGAGGCAGGATTTTGAAAATCAACTACATAATTTATTTTACTGGACTGATTATTACACATATGCACCTTTATTTCACAAGAACACATAGGAATCATCAACATTTGTGAATTTACCTATTTAATTATAATCTGTTTCTTCCCAAGATTTGAATACAGTTTTTTGAGGCATCTGAATGTATACAGTTATTCCTTTCATACCATGTATTTTCTACTCACTGCCCTAAACTTCCATAGTCTTACTGATACTTTCAGGCACTTGATTGGTTAAAATCTTATTATTGGGAACCTCAGAGCAAAGCAATTCCCTTCCAAGGTGAAGGCAATGCAAACGTCAAAAAGGAAATCAAGTCTTTGATTCGTGAATTAGCTATCTGCTTGAAAATCAGTGAGAGTCCCGAGTCCAGTGCCTCATTGGTCAAAGGAAAACGTGAGTAAGCCGTGTTCCGTTTTCATCATGTTGCAACTTAATTTTAATTTGCGTGTATGTGTCAGTGTAGGATATGGCAAATTGGGATAGATAAGAAACTTGAATTATTACAACAGCTGTAGCAAAATAGTTTATATGACATTTTGATAAGGACAACTTCTTTAACTTAATAGTGAAAAGTTTTGGCATAATGTGTATTATTTACAAAATAACGAGGTTTTACTTGATAAGGATAGCTTCAATTAAACTTAATAGTGGAAATTTCATGTATGTGCCAGTGTAGATTTTACTTGTTTTCTGCTTCAGCTCTTTTGTAGGCCACTGTTGTTTTATATGCCTGATTATAAATCACTGGTTGTTTCTTTCAGGACCCAAGAAACAAATTACAAAGATCTTGAAATCTGTTCTACGGTTATATTCCTCCTTCTCTTCAGAGATTGCGTCGGTGTTGCTGAATTATTTGATGAAAAGTTTAAGTTTAAGTTCCTCAGAGTTCAAAAAGAATGTAGATGATGCTTGTGCTGGTCCCACCATAGAGTATGTTTTGGCTGATTGGAAGCCTATTATCCTCAAATTGTATAATAAGGAGCCAGAATTACTTCTGAACCTCGTTAAGGAAGTTCTTCATATGATTGACACCCAGGCAGATATGAAGTGTGGAGAAGGTAGGCACCACCACTCCTTCAATGCACTTTCTCGGCTTTTGTATACCCCTACTGACGATAATGTTTTTGTACGAATTTTCTTTGCTTAGTTTCTGACTTTCTTCTTTTTTCTTATATTGTGCTGTTTTGCAGATTACCCAGGTATTGGGATTTCAAACTCAAGGGAAGAGTTTCGTCGAAGTACTTATCTCCCTTCTTTGTTTGCATGGCTTGTTGGAATTCTCCGCAAAAAACCTTCTGCAGCAGCAAATATGCCAAAGAATGTTTTGCATGAACTCGTTCGTAAATGTCTTCTAATATCACATCTTTGCAACAAGCAGGTCACTGATTCAGCCCTTCACCTTGCAGAACTGATGGATGATATATCTTTGTTGAAGAAAGTTCAATTGCTCTCTGGTCTTGCTTCGTCCAACGTTTTTGACAATGCAGATGATCAAAGCTCTTTATTGGCTTCGACAAATATTTCTCATTTCGAGGAATCCATACGTGAAGCACATAAAAAGCTTGAGTTTGTTAAACAACAGGTTGTGAGAAATAAAAAGTCAAGTGAAATGAATTGCGAGACCGAAGAATCACAAGTATGGACTTTGGCAAAGTCATGGAACCCATGTCCGATAGGCATGTTGCCTCGTGCTGCTGGTTCATCTGGTTGCCTTCCCGTTCTTGATGTTATCAATAATGAAAATGTTCTTGATGTTACCGATAAAGAAAAACAAACTAAAGTATTAGATAGGAAAGATAATTGGAGATTGATCAAGCACAGTGCCAAACGAGACGCCCCTTCAGACCTTCAGCTGCTCGATAAGTCCGCTGTTAAGAAGATGAGGGAAACCGAAGAATTTGGCGAATTCAACGACGAATCTCCAATGGATGACGATGAATTTCCAACAGAAGCGGCGAGCGGATACCTTATGGTAGGTGGGATCTGGAAGAGAATAAAGGAGGAAGAGCTACTAGCCATTCAGTATTCTGTGAGAATTTTAATTTGATTGATAGTTATTTCTTTGCTTAGTCCATTTCAAGTTTTGATTCTGATGTTCACTTCAACTATTTACAAGCTTTTTTTTCCTTATGCTTAATTTATTCGGTAGTGGTTATGATCATTCAATTTTGATTAAAGGTTACAAGTGAAGTTCATCAACAAAAGTTAAATGTGAATTGTTAATTTAATATTTGTGTTTTTTGCAATAATACTTTATTACAAGGTTATTACTTGAACTAGCATGAATTTCAACTTGAATATTCTGCTTATGAAATAAAGCAAACAAATCTAGTAATTGATTAATTTTAATATTGACAATGATTTCTGCCAGACATTCTTAAATCAAGTAAATATTATATTTAAAGAAATATGTCACAATTGTATAGCTTTACTAGTGAATCTTTTTCAGTTGAACTAACATTTTACCTTTTAGAGTTACCTCAATGTATTGACTTGAGCAGGATAGAGAAAGTTCAGCAGGGGCGACCTGAGAACACATGAGCGAGATTGTTTAAACACAAACGATAATTTCATGTGGTCTCAGATCAACCCTGTAGAACCTCACTATCTCAATATCTTCTAACTGACTTTGAAGAACCTCTCCACCTCATTATCTTCTAACTAGAATTTAATCTTTGTATCAATGTAATTAATTTTGTGTTCTTAAATTAGTAGATATATAGCCTCAAACATGTCGTACTTGTGTAGGTTTTAGATGTACTACACTACACCAAAGTACTACTAATCTTGGATATGAGTTTCATCTATCTCTATTATTTGCTATGCAAGAGTGCAACATTGTACATTTGTACTTCGGATTTCGATGCAAATCAAAGAAGAAAAATTAGTTGTACTACTTTGAGTACAGAGGAAGAAGTTGTACTACAGCTTCATGGGTAAACTACATGGCAATATAATTCTACAACTATATTTGAATTTTTTTTCAAAAAGGAAATATATGTTAAAATAATAATAATTCTTGTATTCATTTTTAATTTTATAAGTTTTTCAAATTTTATAATTTTGAGAGTTCAATTCTAATTCTGTAATTACTTTTAATTTGATTCTAGTAGAATCATGTAATTTTTATTAGAATAATTACATTTATTTTAATTTATAATTAATATTGTATTGATAATAATTATAATAAATATAATTTTTATAACTCAATGCACTTGTAATTTTGTGTTTATGTCAATTATAATAACGTATTATTGTATTTTGTATTTATGTTGTTTGAAGACATCAAATATCTTTCTTTTTAATGCAATATAACATGTACTATATCCGTTCTTTTTTTATAAGAGATAATTAATTTTTTAAATTTATTGAATAATTAATGTATTTGGTCTATTTATAGATAAGATATATTGATTATTCAATGAATTTAAAAATTAATTTTTTTCTTATAAAAAAAAACGAAGATAGTATTTTTTTAAAATATAACTATTTTAATACAAATTAATTTTAATATGTTAATTAAAATGTTGTTAACTGACATATGGTATAAGATTGTTTTTATAAGCAAAATTTTATTAATTAAGAATACAAGGGGTACTCAATTCTATATATGTACCGTTTCTCCCCGTCCTTTCAATTTTATGTCTAATTGTATTAAAATCTCCCCTGCACACCACCACCCAGGCCCAAAATTGTTTTTCACCTTCACTAGTTCAGATCACAATACTCTCTTCCTATCTAACAAACATCCAAAATATACACTAACAAAATAAAAAGAATAGGACCCTTGAATATACGGACATCCATGTCTCCCTGTAAGGTTGAAACCAAAGCATCATCCATATGTAGTATTTTGGTTTCTTGAATGAATTCCATGTTAGCTTGTCCCTTGTCTGAAATTTGGATTAATCTCATTCTCATACCGCATCCTCCAACGTTGAAACAAACTATATTCATTCAACATCTTTATTTTCCCCCTCCCTTGACTTATGGTATGCCAAATATTTTAAGTTATATTATGTACAAATCTTCCAAATATTCACCTTAAGGAAAATAGTCTTGACATCCAATTTATATATTTTTTAAGAATGATATGAAGCGCTAAAAGTAATATCTTGAACAAATTTGGGAATTGTAATAGATGAAAATGTTTCATCACAGTCAATACCATGAAATTTATTAGAAATTAATCGTGATATATATATATATATATATATATATATATATATATATATATATATATATATATATATATATATATATATATATATATATATATACGAAGGTATCAATTACATCGAAGAGTTACAATGCCAGCGTCACGGATTAATATTTTTAAAATCGTTGGATTGAAACATATCATCATATAGATCATACATAAAGTTTGAGATTAATCTATAATGATTTACTATGTCATTGAACTACATCAAAATTAACGTTATATGAAAGTCCATTTTGACGTTAATTTTAGATATCTTGATCGTATAGTAAAACTTTATAGATTAATCTCAAACTTTATAGGTATGATCTATATGATGATATGTTCAATCAACGTTGATTTAAAAATAATCCAATGACGGGTCATGTAACTCTTCTTTGTTGAAGAAGGCTCTAACAAGTTCCTAATATGATTTGTGTTCATGGAATCAATTTAAGATTTCATGACCTCTAGCCACCTCTCAAACTTAAGACCAGAGATATCTTGTTACATGAGCAATACATCACCTTAATCAATTATGAGATATTCACATCTCTCAGGTTAATGACATATCGTGCTTGTCTTTCTTCTCCTACTTAAGCAAGTTTCTTTTTCACAACTGATTGTGTTTCCTTCTCAGGTTCCTCCATAGGTGTGTCACTACTATGTGATTCTTGATTTTCTTCTAGATTTACTTTCTTCCCACTAATTTCTTTGGAAATAAAATTATTTTCAAATAATACTCCAGTTTGATGGAGAAACACTTTTCCCTCGTAAAGATTATAAATATAATATCCTCTTGTTTCTTTAGGATACTCTCAAAGAAACATTTATTATATTTGGGACCAAGCTTAGTTGAAATTTGTTGTTTCACATAAACTTTGCATCTCCAAATTTTAATGTCAGACATATGTGGTCTATTACCACTCCATATTTTGCCCAGCCAGGCCAGGCATTTCATCGAACAGTCACGGTGCAAACTTCAAACACTTTTTATTCGATGATTAAGGCTTTGTTCGGATTTTTGTCGAACTATAAAGTTGTTGTATCACACGCGAGTTTTCCAATGGTGTCGAGTTCACGTCGTTTGGTCAAGTATCGGAAGAGTTACGAATCCATAAAGTAGTACATTTGGCATGGATTAATAATTGGTAATGCTCAGGAAAACTCTTTGGTAACGCGATCAGTCTGTGACGTTACGACTTCCGCCATAATCATAACAAACTGGCACGCTATCTTTCGCTCTCAAATCACCGTTGATGATCAATTGATTCTCTTGCCGATAGCAGAAAGAGCTCCCTCTCAGTTTTCTGCTCTGGCTTCATTCTAACAAATATTGAAAAAAAGCGGTTACAAATCGGTTGAGAAGCCCTGACGAATTCTCACTTTCTTGCTATCGAAACGGAGAAGAATCAGCTTTGAAGGTGGAAAGAGGCGGAGATTGCCGATGCGTCACCATCATTATCTCACACGGCCAAAGATTGTACCAGTTTTTTTTCTCCTTCATCTGCTCAAACAGTCAAGGCTTCAACGGTTGTAGCTCTGTTCGCCGTGTTTGAGTGAATTTTAGACAAAAACGAGATCAGATTTGAAATCAGCATGGAAATTCGAGTCAGGAAGTATCGGGTTGTCTTATTTCTGTTGAGGATCGATTTTCTGGCAGCTGATCTCGCCGTAGAAGACCATCGGAGAGCTCCAGTCCGGCGGCGGCATGAAACCCCAGGTGTGGCTGTCATTTACTGGATCATGTGATTTTTTCATGTTAGCCAATTCCATATTGACACGTGTCTTCATATTTTATTTTAAAAAAAAATCAGAATCACTTTAATTAACAGTGACCAATTGATACATGTTATGTACAACATAATAAGAAAACGTGACATTGATATAAAATAAATCTGACTAATAAAAATGATAATAATGATGTTTGGACTTAGACCAAAAACAGTTGGACTTAGTATCAATTCTGGACTGGGCCTAGCGAATTTCTTAGCCATACCCCCTGGATTTAAGCCCATAACAGCGATAACACTAGATTTAGTTAATTAGAAAATTCTGCGATACACCCCCCCCCTGTTTCTTCAATTCACAATTTCCATGCAATTTCAATTTAACTCCCGATTTCGATTGTTTCGAATTATAAAAAAATATATAAAAATACATTCTGACGTTTTTGGATATTAGAATTTTTTTTGACATTTTTTTTAATATATTTTTGCAATTAATTTCTTTTAATTATTAATTCATTTTTAATAATACCTTTAGATGTTTTTCCTTTATAGTTTGAATCAACTAATCTTAGGAATGTAATGCCTAGTTTCTTAGAAATTTTAGGATGTTTTTCTACCATTTTATTGTAGTTAAATGTATACTTTACTTTAGGATTGTAAATAGAATTTCAAATCCACTTTTAATGATTCCATTTCGTACGAATTAGTTTGATAATTGTGTAGTTATCTAGTTTCCTTTCGCATGAGTAATTCGTAGCTCTTCCTTCATTTTTTTAGAGACATTTAGGATAGCTTTAGAGCAACTTAGTTGCTGCCCTCTAGGAATTTATTTTCAAATACTTCGATTTCATTGTAAATAACCATTTTTTGCATCTTATGCTTTATTTAAAAGCCTCATTGCTATTTCTGACATTTTGTTTTGTATGCGAGGTACACGAAGCATTATACTATTGGTTTGGATGTGTAGGATCCATATTTTGATGTTACACACATGTGTGTGTACTCTTTATCTGTCTGCTTGGTTTTCACCATCTTTTGCAGGTTATCTGATTTGATTTTGGATGTGTAGTATCCATATCTGTTGCTTGCACACATGTGTGTGCCTTCTTTGTCCGCTTTTGTCTGGATTGTAATTTCTTGCAGGTTCATTGGATATACGTCGAATGTGTATACACACACGTTCTTGACCGTGCATATCTACGCACATCCTTTGTCTGTATTATCTGGATAGTTTCTTGCAGGTTTATTGGATATACGTCGAGTGTGTATAGACACACATTCTTGACCGTGCATATCGATGCACATCCTTTATCTGTATTGTCTGGATTATGATCTTGTACAGGTGTATTTGCTTCAGATGTGTATGACACACCTTCTGATTATGCTTTTTGTGTCTTCTCACGGATTTCTTTATTACGTGCAGTGATTGAAGTTTTCCGGAGTATTTCTTAGCTTGCGTGGCTCTTCGGATTTAATATCCGTTTGGTATTTATTTTACCTTATTTATCGCATTTCATTTACCGCTTTTCTAGAGAGCATGAGAAGTAGGATTTTACCGCTTTCCTTGCCATGAGAAGTAGGGATAGAGATGTATGAAGGGGCTTCCGTAGTTGGAGCATGTTCGGGAACCCTCGGTTTATTTAAAGACCCGTTTAGGGCAATTCATTTGCTAATTGTGTTTGGTTTGTTTAAAATCCTCCATGCATAGGGAGGTAATTTTCGATAGTGTTTATATTTGTGCTTGCATAGGTCGAGTGATTAGGACACCGACGTGGTACCCAAGCGAAGTCCGCTTTTATATTTCATGTCATCGAGTCATTGATATATGGGCAAGCCGGAAGAAAGGGTCCGCAATCAACCCCCCGCACAGTTCTAGTCCGTGTCAGCTCAGCACACGCGAATCGTGTTGCTTCCTTTATCGAGTCAATAATAAAAGTAGCAAGAGTTCCCTATTCTGACTCTCCACGCTTTCCTGGGGTTCGCATTTATTGCAGAACTCGCATCATTTGCTTTTCAACAGGAATTGGATGTGTCGGCTCCTGGTTGACTCACGGTATGCTCGTTACTGTCGAGGCTATGGGACTTCCTCCTTTTCCTGCGCTTGTGTGCCATTTGTTTGTTTGCATTGCATTGTTTGTGTGCTTTTGCCAAAGCACTTGTTTGCTTCATCCCTTTTGTCGTCTTCGACTCTACTTTAGTCGGTGATTCGAGATGGACATAGACTTAGGTTTTAAACCTTTTCCGTCCTTTTTTTGTCATCTTCGACTCTACTTTAGCTAGCGATTCGAGATAGACATAGATTTAGGTTGTAAACCTTTGCCATGTTCCTTTAGGATTCTCTCGACTCTATCTTAGGTAGTGATTCGAGTTAGACCTTAGGTCGTAATCCATGCATGATGACATTAGGGATATCATTAGATAGTTTCCCTTGATTGTTTTCCCTTTTCTTTTGTATACTTGCATGTAATAAAACTAAAAAATTGTTTTCTTTTTCTTTTGCAAATTAAAACACTTAATGATGGTTCAAACTCCTTTTTCAAGGTAAAAACAACCAACCAATGCAAACCTTTTTTTGTCTACGGGTTTTATTTATTGTGTTTAAAATTCTTTTTCATAATTAAAAAAACACATAACCCACCAAAACATATGAACGAAACACTTTCCCATTTGCTAGGCATCTTGTCACGGGCTCGATCGAGCAAACTTTGTAAATACTTCCTTCTTTTCCGTGTTTTCTTATTTTTTTTTCTTTCACATGCATTCTCCTTTAGCATAATAGATATATAGTAGTAAATAGATAATAAACCATTATTAGAGTAGAACTAGGTGTAATACTTTCCGCGTAATATATTCCCTATTCCCTGTTCCTTTCGTTTTCGCGCGTTTACCTTTCTTTTGTGAGAGCGTTCGATGGCGACTTCATTGATATAGTTATCGGATGATGTTCAACCGGTTGTTTCACCCTTATACTCATTGAATAAATCTTTATGTTAAACCTTCTTTTGGTTATTAGTGTGTTGATGAGTATGGTTAAGTAGGAATAAGGCGGTGTTCAATGACTGTGTTTGGAATTGTGCTGAAGTCTTGCTTCTTATTAAGTTGTTAGGTTTGAATTTGATTTCTATTTTATCTAAAAATAGTGGTAACTTTGTTAAAGACGTGTGGTATTCCAAGTCCCGAGGAGAGTATGTTGGATTGTAGGTTTCTGTTCTGTCATATTTAGTGTTGTTCTTTCAGCTTTGCTATTTATATTCATTGTTTATTTATACGGTGAACAATGTTCTTTTTATTTTAAAAATATATATTTTAAAAATAAAAAAAATGAACAGTACGTGAACAGTGTTTGAACAATGTCGGTGAACAGTGTATGAATAATGACTTTTATTGATAAAATGAAGTTGGTTAATCAAATGCAAAACATTGGTTAATATAGTGATGAAGTTGGTTAATAAACATCCTTAAAAATAATTTTTAATAGTAAAACAAAGTTGGTTAATGAACTTACGAAGTTGGTTAATAGACTGCCCAGATTTTAAATAATTATGAAGTTAGTTAATGAAATATAAAAAGTTAATTAATAAAGTTATAAAATTGGTTAATTAGGTACTTTTGTTTTTGTACTCCATCAATAAAAAAAAGTTAAATTTTTTTTTTTTAAAAAAAAAATATATATTATTTCATAATATTTCAGTGTTCACCGTATAGGTAAACAGTGAAATACGGTGTAAATATAGAAAATGGTGTAAAAATGTTGTTTTGTTGGTTAGTTTTCTTTTGTATTGGGTTAACCCCTTTTATGAGTTTTAATACAAGTGATTATAAAAAAAATTAAAATTAAAATTTAAAAATAGGTAATAATACATTAGACAACAAATACATCCATAGCTATGCAACCTATTCACCTGTGCCAACTTCACATACTTGAGGGATGGGGGAGGGAGTATGAGACTAGGTGCAGAGGTATGAAGTAGATTTTTTCTCTTCTGTATTGGTGTCCCTAATTCCATTTTTCTGAAAAAAGTTGTTCTGCCAAACACATGCTCCGTCCAAAGGTTAGACACCGTCCAAGGTCCAGCACAATTTTCTCCATATAAAAATAATACCATAGCGCTGTGAAAACTAGAAAAATAATTCAAACACATAAAATAACAAATACGAAGGTTGAAAATAGTCATAGAAACATAAAATTTTAAACAATTGGAGTTAACAATGGATAACTATTGAGTTATTATCAAGAGTTGCTTCTATTTTATACTAGTAAAGAAAATGATTTTATTAAAAGACTTAATCAAGCACAAGAGAGTAAAAAGTCTAATTAAAGGCACATGCATAGTCCATGATCCAAATGGGTTAGAGAAGAATTGATACCTTAAATTGGTCATCTATGAGAAATAAACCATTAATACATAATCAACTTTCACAAATTTGTCAACTGATAAATAAAAATTGGAGCATTGATATGGTAAAGTCGTACCAAATAAAATATTATCATGTGTTGAGGATTTGACTTTTTAACGACATTAAAAAAAAAAACACATAATAAACAACAATAACATGACTAATATATTATCAACATTTTTCGTTGCAATTCACATTCGTATGCATTAGATTTGAATTGAAAGTTGTTAAATTTGATTATTAGTATAGCAATTAGCTTTTATCCGGATTAGTGTACTCCTTCCTCTCTTTTGTATCTTCAGCCTACCCTTAGATTTAAGGTTGTTAGTTACAATTTTTTGATAGTTTTTTTTAAAGCAATATAATAATATATAAAGGAGAATTAAAGATTTTTCAACATGTTTACACTAGAAAAACGAGATAACTCGATAAAAAAAGAGATTACAAATTAGTTAGAATACAAAAGAAATAACAAATGATTTTTGTTAAACTTGTAAAAGTTACAATTGAAGTGAGTAATTTTTCTGCAAAAAGACCATTTCCAAACCAAAGTATACCACACCGTATTATTAAAATTTCATTCTTCATTCCGAAAACAAATCACATTCCTAGACAACCAAATGATCCACGAAATGGCTAGCCAAACAACTCATAACTTGTCCTCTTTAACCTTTTTTACTCGGCAAAAGGAGAACCAACCCATAAAATTTGAAAGACATTCATCCTCCTCCACTTTCGATTTTCCAACCCAAGAAGCTTTTTGATATGTAAAAGCTTATAAGCTTTTTGAAGTGACTCCATGTGGATTTTCCGAATGGTAATTTGAATCTTCTTTTGTATCTTTCTTCATTGGAGGCCTTTTTCGATCTAAATTCCTTATAGATTCAGGGTGAATTTTTGGGTTGTCTCTTTGTTGGTCGATTTGATTGTCTAGGAATGTAATTCCTTTCGATGGAGGAGTTCTTAACTATTTAGATGGCTTGGGTATGATGAAGCTTTTTTCTTGGGAGTGGTTTCTTTCGACGTGCAAGCCGAGTAAAAATTTATTATGGTCGGAAAATCCACATTGAGCCAATCACACATCTTACTCCACCACTCTAAAGAGAACCAACAATCTCCAAAAAGATGTTCGACATCTTCATCTTCCCACATACAAAGAGGACAACTCAAATTGCGGGAATCAAACACAACAGGGAGCTTAAACAAATTGACTCTATACGGAAGACGATTCAATAATAATCTTTAACCAAAGAAAATAGACTTACTTGAAAAAAAATTGTTTTCCACATCAATCTTAAAGCTACCAAAACATCATCCGCAATGACTAGATTATTAGCACAAGAAGCGGGAACCAAGTCGTAATAATCCTTCACTGAAAAACTCTCGGGTTGCCGCCACCAAATGAGTAAATCCTGCTGATCCTACACAACCTGGATCGAAAAACAGAATTGACAACAATTCTGCCCCAGAAACAGCCACGACCTGCTGCTAAACTGGGGTTGAAAAACGTAAATTCCAAATCTAAATTGAATCACACCATTAACTGTTATCAATAATATGTGAGTTATCCACATCATTCGGTGAGAAAATCCCAAGGAATAACCTGTAAAACATCGTCGAACCCCACCACCTGTCCTTCCAAAAATCTAAGAATTCATCGTTGCCTAATTTGCACGAAACAGGATTACAAAACCAATTCACATCCGAGCTTATCGGGCTAGCTCCAACTGAATACAAATCTTTCCACCAAAGAGATACTTTAGATCCTAATTGGGGATTATAATCATCAAGCATTTTCCTTCAAATGTCGTCGTACCTGCAAGAAAGTAAGTTAGTCCAAAAAACATTCTCATCGTTCAAAATCCTTTTCTACCATTTACAAAGAAGAGAAATATTTAATCTTCCACAATGCTTAATCTCAAGGCCTCCTTCTTCTTTAGAACGACAAATAGAATTCCACCCAACCCAATTGATTTTCCTATTCTCCTCCTCACCTCCCCACAAAAACACCTGTTGAAGTATAATTATTTCTTTCATAATTGCCTTCGACGCCTTATAAAACGAGAAAAAATAGAACAAGATATTCGTCAAGATAGAATTTAAAAACACCATTCTCCCTCCCATTGACAACTTCTTATTCCTCCAACTTGAAAGCCGTATCCTAATATTCGACACTATAGGCCTCCACACCTTCTTCTGCCTCAGATTGACCCCAACTGAGATACCAAGAAAACAAAAAGAAGGAACTCCAATATCAGAACTAAGGAAAGTAGAAATAACTTGTAAAAAAATTTGAATTAACATTGATCACCACAAGTCTACTTTTAGAAAAATTAATTTGCAAACCCAAAACCATCTCGAAACCCCTAAGAAGGGCTTTAATGCTCCATAAATTTCCCCAAGACCTTTCACCTATCATCATGGTATCATCTACAAATTGAAGAATCTCAAAATGTACCTCATCATCCAAACGAAAACCATTAAAGTCACCTACCAAAATTGCCTTCTTCATCATAGCCGCAAGGCCCTCCGTCACCAACAAAAAAGGAAAGGAGGAAGTGGGTCCCCTTGGCGAAGTCCTATATAAAGCTCAAAATCTTTGGTCGGACTTCCATTGACTAAAATAGATAAGGAACTAGTAAAAATTAACGCTTCTATCCAACTTCTCCATCTAAAACCAAATCCCATCTTCTCAAATAAAAACTACAAGAAGTTCCACGAGACACAATCATATGCGTATGCGAAATCAACTTTCATTAAGAAGCACGTCTTCTTGTTTCGCTTTGCAAAATCCATCACCTCATTTAACACCAACACCCCGTCAAGCATATTTCTACCCACTAAAAAAATAGACTGACACAAAGAAATAAGCTTACCAATTACTCTATTCAATTTTTCAGCTAAGAACTTGGCCAAAATACGATACAAACTACTAATGAGATAAATAGGACGGTCATCTAAGGAAGTCGGACTTTTCGATTTGGAAATCAAAGCGGGAAAATATGTTGTTACCGCTTTAGAGACCACCAGATTAGAATGAAACTCGTTAACAAATCTAACCACATCAGCCTTTATCACCCCAATAATTTTGAAAAAACCAAAATTAAAATCGTTCAGACCTGGACTCTTATCTCCCTCGCAACCCTACAACATATCCTTAATCTCTTCTTCCGAGAAAGGAGCCTCTAAAATACCATTCTCATCCTCTGAAAGCCGACCAAAATGTCACTCCCATAAAAGTTGGTGGATTGTACCAACTCTCCTAAAACCGATAATCAAAGTGATTTCGAACACCATACTTGACTTCATCCACATCCTCAATCCAACCACTCGAAAAGTGAAAACCCAAGAGAAAATTTCTTCTGTTGTGACCCACCAACATGACTATTCTTTTCTCTATTAAATATTTTCGATTATGATAAAAATCTCATTGTATTTTTTTAAAACTAATTTAATGGATAATTGTGCAGAAATATTAGATGTTAGTGTGGGTTCGAACCCACGAGCAATTTTTTCTATGTCAAATATCTTTAATTTTAATAAAAATGTCATCCACTCTAAAATTAAAAGCATGTTTCTGAAGTGTTCGAATATTTGTAGATTTTTAAAATTTTTAAAAATATGATAATATTTCACGCAAGATGTTGACAAACAAATTATGACCTAAGATGCTAGACAAACTATCATGATTTTCTTTTTATAAAAATGGTCTACAGATCAAAATTATATGTATATATTGCAAATAAAATGAAACAAGTAGTATTAGTTGAGAGTAATATAATGCAAGTAGTATTAGTATTACCTAAGAGAGTAGTGGCGTGTGAATAACTTAAAATAAACATATACGGCAGAGAGTTGAAAATTTTAGAAAATTATAATTAATGTGTAATTGTACACACACAAATTTATACTAGTCAATGCTTATTAGGGTATTGTACTACTAATAAATAAAATATTCAAAAATTACTAAACAAATTATCTTTCAATCTCTCTCTCAGGTTTTATATAGGGACAAAATGTTATAAGACGTCAACGGAGTTGATCCCTAGATTGTCGCTATGTATTCTAATTATACTATATAAGGTAGAAAATAAAAAAGTTGACTATTTGTTAAACTATATAAGGTAGAAAATAAAAAAGTTGACTATCTGTTAGAAAAAGTTATCTATATTTTTGTTTTACTTAAAAAAAAATTGACACTAACAATAACAATACAAATTTGACAATATGTATTAAAGAGAGACGATCGTGAATTTCTTAATCGATAAAATGAACATAAGATATTTTAATATATAAATAGGTAAGAAAAAAATATATAGCTTAAATTTGAATGAGATTTAAATAAAGTATTTTAAAATGAGAAAATGTGTTTTGACAATCTATATCTTCTTATATTTTTATATTTGATATTTTTAGTTTTCTAATACAAGAAATAATTAATCTTTTCAAAAAATATAAGATTTTGTGTAAAGTAATATTGTGTCTTTTAAATTTATAAACATATTTGCAAAACTTAGTTGAAAAAAATGAAAGAAAAACAATTGAAATGAGTTATTTTGAGCTAAAAATTGATACTAAAAGCACTCATGACATGTGAATGAAGAAGAAAAAGAAAAGAGATTAATGTGGCGGCTAGATTACCACATGGAAGAAGAAAAAAAGAGTAGACTATATTACCTAATATATCTGTTTAGAGGTACCAAGTACAGTATACAACTTGCTAAGTTCGTGGCAATCAAACGTTCAAAAATATTACATATATCTGTCATTTGCCAACATCTTTTTCAAATATATCTTTGGATGATGCAATTATGATGCTAACCTCACGACTTGTAACTAAATAAGTATATTTATCATATGTCTGTGTTTCCAACTTGAGTTTATATGATATTTCAATGACTAACATTATATTATACTCTCTTAGGTCTTTTCCATTGACCATTAATTAACATGGAACACTTAACATATCCTCTCATGTCACCATTAATTAACATGGAACACTCAACATATCCTCTCATGTTTAAGATTGGACATCAGAAACGTGACACGTAGCGAAAACCTAATAACAAGTGATCAAACGGGTTTTGAATAAGTTAAAGATACTTTCAGTCGAATATATTTTAAAGTAATAATTAATATTAACAGTTGGATATTTTCACCCAAGTTGACAAACTTTAATTTCTTTCATTATCTGTTGGAAGAGAAGACCAAGAAACAATCACAGGAAAAGGAAGGGTCCGGTGACCGGTGGTGGCAAAAAGTTTGACCTTGAAACAAAACCCTTGTTTCTTGTTTGTCCCATGTGACTTATCATAGGAAACTTCAAAGATGGTACCACCAATCACAAATTTGCATTAATTTATATTTTAACTAGTCAAATCTTTTCAATAGTCAAATACTTCATGCAGGTCCTCATTCTCTACTTTTTCTATATATTACCATAGAAAAGTGGTTCCCTTTTGAAAACTTTTACAAAACAACAGATCAAGAAGAAGAAAAAAAAAAGGTTAACTTTTCATAATCATGGAGTGTGATTCTGGAAGATCTGGGGATGGAGATGGTGCAGTACTCAAGGAAGAGAAGAGAAGTGATGATGAAAATCATCATCATCATCATCATAAAGAGGTGACTATTGTTGAGGTGAAGATTAATTTTCTTTAATCATAAGCTTTTTATGAGTGCAATTTTTAGGTTTTGAATCACAAAACATATATAAGTATAAATTTTTCTTTCTCTATATGAAACTATAAGTTTGTTTTGATTTATGTTAATTAGATTTTGTTGTCAAAAGGTGAAAAAGAAATCAAATTCATTTTTGTTTGATTATATTGATGTTGGAACTAAATATCTATAAATTTATAAGTATTTTTTAAACAAAATATAGGTTTAATTATATCCTTAGATTTTCTGTATTCTTATGAAAATTAATATTATTACATGAAAGTTTGCTTCCTTTATCTTTAATTTATTTTCCAAAATCAAGTTGCTAATTTGTCTTCAATACTCATCAATGAATTCTAGGCACATAACCTTTCGTGCATGCAAGGCAAATAAACCTTCACAAAAAATCCAAATAGCAATTATTAGAACATAGAGGATTATAGGATTTAATCAATTATTTTGTCTTATGTATCATTGAATATCAGTCACAAATGGTTTATCCTAATTTTTTTTTACTAAATAATAATGTTTACATGGCATAAACATAAGTATCATTTATCTTCTAATACATGTATACACATGTCTTATTGTTCATGTCTTTATAATTTGCAAAAATCTAATGAAGATATCATCATTTTTTGGCATACAAAAAGGGTTAGTTATTACTTTTAATTAATCTACACTTTTGATGAGAGTTGACTCATGCATGTGCTAAACAAAACAAATGATATCTATGCACATGATTCTTCTCCCAGCACATGCAAGTTTAGATGAATTTAATTGATTAGGAAAAATTGCATTTGTTCATGAATATATAATTAATCATCTTATATTTTCCTATACTTTACAGGAACCACCCATTGATAGTACTGAAAAATCAGTTGAGACTAGACCAATCACATCCTCTCCAAAAAATGCTAAGGTTAATTAAATTAATGCATAGTAATTAAATTAAATTAAATTAGAAACTAATTATGACAATTAGTACTAATGGCAAGTGTTGCAATTGTATATATAGGTTGATGATCAGCTTGAGACAACAAAAGCTCAAATGAGTGAAGTGAGAGAAGAAAATCAACGATTAAAAACGCGTCTCAGCAAAATAATGACCGAATATCGAGCACTAGAAATGCAATTTCACAACCTGGTTAATAAGCAAGAAACCAAAAAGATCAATGTAGATCACAATGATAATAGCCATGAAGAAATAATGGCAGAATCAGATCTTGTTTCCCTAAGCCTTGGAAGAGTTCCTAGTAACAACATTCCGAAAAATGAAGAGAAAGTTAACAAAGTCTCTAGGCTAGCATTGAATAATGATGATGAAGAATTTAAACAAGAGTTGGCTCTTGGGTTGGATTGTAAATTTGAAACATCAAAATCAGGTAGCACAACTGAAGGATTGCCAAATCAAAATCCAAGTCCAGTGAATAGTTGTGAAGTAGTTCCAACAAAGGATGAAGAAACCGGGGTAACTTGGCCACCAAGTAAGACACCGGTTAATAAGACAGTTAGAGATGCAGCTGAGGATGAAGTTTCTCAACAAACTCCGGCAAAGAAAGCTAGAGTTTGTGTTAGAGCAAGATGTGACACACCAACGGTAAATATTTTGGATATTCTTCGGCGTAGATTGTTAGATTAAACGATAAATTTTACACGTAAATTTAAGATATTATTCATTCCATGTTTTTACCGTAACTTTCAAGTACATTAAGACACATGTTCACATTTTTATTTGTCAAAATAGATGAATGATGGATGTCAATGGAGGAAATATGGACAAAAGATTGCAAAAGGAAATCCTTGCCCTAGGGCTTACTACCGTTGCACAGTTGCACCATCTTGTCCAGTTAGAAAACAGGTACATAAATATATTCATTCATTTATATTGCTAATTTAAACTACATATAGACTCTAAACTATTCATTAATTTAGCACTCCAAAAATTTTACATTGTTTTCCAATCATATCTGGTGCTCAGTACTCAAAACTGACATTTTATTAGACGATTGTGTAAAAATTATTTATACCAAATATACATATAATAATGTACTAAAGTTTTCTATAATCACATGTAATTATGAATTTCAGGTGCAAAGATGTGTTGATGACATGTCCATTTTAATCACAACCTATGAAGGAACACACAACCACACCCTTCCACTTTCAGCAACAGCAATGGCATCCACAACTTCCGCGGCCGCATCCATGCTACTATCAGGCTCATCAACTTCCCACTCAGGTTCAATCCCCTCAACACAAACCAACAACAATCTCCATGGCCTAAACTTCTACCTACCAGACGGTTCAAAATTGAATCAACTATACCTATCCAACCCTGCACTATCATCTCAACATTCACATCCAACTATCACTCTTGACCTCACTACAAACCCTTCATCAAACTCTTCATCCTCATCACCCTTTGTTAGATTCAACTCAAACTACAACAACAACAACCAGTTACCAAGATACCCTTCTTCCACAAGCCTAAGCTTCAGTTCACCTGAATCCAACACAATGCATTGGAATAGCTTCCTCAATTATGCCACCACTCAGAATCAACAACCATATAATAATAACAGAAACCCTAATATTAATAATCTCAACACTTTAAACTTTGGTAGACAACAAAATACAATGGAAAATATATACCAAACCTACATGCAAAAAAACAACGGTTTACCCTCAGATAGTACTATAACTGCAGCAACAAAAGCTATCACAGCAGATCCAACTTTCCAATCAGCATTAGCTGCAGCACTTTCAACACTTATTGGAAACAACACTCAACAACAAGGGAATCACCAAAACCAAAGTGTAGGAGAAAATTTGAGTCAGAAAATGAAATGGGCTGAGATGTTTCCAGTGTCTTCAAGTTCATTGCCTTCATCAAGTTCTAAAGGAATTGGTTGTGCTTCGAGTTTCTTGAACAAAACGGTGCCGGTGAACTCACAGACAGGAAGCTTGATGTCAATGCTACCTTCTTTGCCTTTTTCTACTACCAAAAGTGCTTCTGCATCTCCTCCTGGGAATAATAGTGATAACTCTAATTAGTTTGGTGATTATTTATTTTAATATTGTAGCTACTTAGAAAATTCTACATTTTTTTTTTTATTTTGGGTGGTTGTAATTAAGGAACTGAATTTAAGTGTATCTTATTTTATTGAAATAATATGTTTTATTTATTTGTTATATAATATGCAGCAGTCGCTGTGGCTGGGAGTGGGAGCAACATGCTGCGAAATTGTTTCTCTTTGATTTAACAGCCGCACAAGAGGATGTTTTAATCTCTTTAATTTTCTCTCCATAATTTAAGTGATGTTTTAATGTCTCAATTTTAATTAGGAGCAAATGGGCATTCTCGCACCATTTAGGCCATCCTGCAATGGGACAGACGAAATAGCAGACCTAAAATTTTGCTCCATCTCACACTAAAAGTTAGGACGGATCGGACGGACCCGCAAGTACTATACCTTTTAATTTTATAAATAAAAAAACTCATGTAAAATAAATGTATGTGTTCACAAAAACTCGCAAAAAAAGGATTAGGTGTAATAGACATGTTAAAAACTGTTACGTAATAAAGTACAGGTAAAACGGACATACTTAATGAACACTTCTAAATTTTAATCTTTAATTTTAATCTCTTTAAATTTCTCCAATTAATTTTAGTGTTTTAGTAGTATTAATATTTGAACACTTCTATCAAGCAATGCTAGAATTTTCTTTTTATTAATGTACTAAATAAAAGTCTATTTAACATTTTACACTTAAAAATACTTGCAAATTGAACATATCATTCTTAACAATGTTAGAGAGAGAAGTTATACCTTCTCTAACTTTTCTATTTCTTTCTCTATTACAAGGGTTTAGGAAACCATGGTACATAACGAGAATGCAACTTCTACCGTGTGGAGGAGGGTGGAGAGTAAGAAGGGAAGGAGAATAGATTATGTAAAATGGGATGTTACAGGGAGAAGAGTGCGAAGGAGGAATCAGAATCGATCAACATTTTCATTACTGAGTGCGAGGGAGGAATGTAATATATGTACTCAATGTTCAAGGAGTTGGGAGATATTTATGAGGTCATTATTCCTCCGAAGAGGGATAAGCGAGGAAAGAGATATATGGTTTTGTTCGATACTTCAACGTAGCAGAAGAAAGGATCTTGGCTACCAAGTTAGACAATGTGATGCTCGATGGAAGAAAGATATTTGCCAAAGCTCCTAGATTTCAAAGGAACAATAGACTATACATGGAGGCCAATGATGTTAGCAGAGGAAAAATAAGCTATGTTCATGGTGGGAATGCGAGACAAACTATCGTGAATCGAGATATGAAAGTGTATGAGAAGAAAGATTGACGTACATTCGCTGAAGTTACTCAGAATAAGGGATCGAGGTTTGAGGAAGTGTAATGCCTTGAAAAATTATTCGATCAATGAAGTCGCCACCGAGATTTATTTATACTGAGGAGGAAACGGAAAATATCAAATAAAATCCACGAGAAAAAATAAATGGTCATCGCAACCAAAGAGAGGGTTCAGTAGTCGGTTATGTAAGGGTAAGATATTAGCACCCCTTACATCCATCTTACTCAATGGAACCCATTTAGTTAATCATGCATTCGTGTGTTAGTGTGAAAATTTGCTATCTTCTAAGTTAGAAAGGTGAAAGAAAGAAAGAAAGAAAGAAAGAAAGGATAAATGGTACACTAATGTTATTTGAACATCTATTTTAGACACCTTTTGTGACAACTCTCTATCTCATACTCTCATTGTATTTTTACTCTCTCTCCCTCTTTCTCTCTCTATTGTGTTTGTCCAATAAAAAGATGGGAAAAAAGGTGTCCCAAAAGTTGTCCAAAAGATAGATGTTCAAATAACACACCTCTAAATGGTATTCAAGTAAAGATTCATGAAGATTCTATGTAAAACCAAGGTGCATGTTGTAATTCATTATCGATACTTTCAATTGCTCATGAGAAATCTTTTTCTTTATCTTGAAACTCTAGCATATCTATTAAAAGATATTTTTGAAATGGTTAAAGTTTTTACATGTTTCAAAAATCATTTTTGCAAGTTTTTAAACTTGTAGTCGAATACATTGACATTGTATTAGAATACAATTTCCTCTAGAAGTGAATTCTGGACAAACTATAGTCGAATACAACAATGGTGTATTCGCATACAAGTGACAAACAAAAGCAAACATAATCCAGTTTAACTCAGTTATAGTCAAATACGACCATCTGTAGTTAAATACAACCACATGTATTCGAATACAGTGTATAAAAAATGAATGTTTTGAACGTTGGAAAGTTTGTATTCAGATACATGCATGCTATAGTCAAATACAATTGTGAACCAATGCATTTTTTCATGTTGTAACTTTGTCAGATCAATGCACTTTTCATGATTTAATTGTGAATGATTGTCATTGATTGAATGGGTGTTCTAGGAATTATAAATAGCCACGAACACAACTTATTATAGTAACCTCTTTGTCAAAATTTCAAGCATAATCCAACTTATGTTTTCATATTTATCAAGTGCATTGTTTAAAGATCTCATATCTTTCAGAGAGTTCTCTTTCTTCTTTTGAGCGCTTAAATTTACTTATATTGGATTGTGGTTTTATACAAAGGGGAAAAAATATACTTCATTATAATTTATCTCTTGATTAAAGTCAATATATCAATTGGAATTATTATTCAAGTGTTGTGGTTGTAAGAAGAAAGTGGTTGTTTTCTTCATCATTGTAAACCAAGGTAGTGTCGTGCTATCTTAGGGTGTATTGTTAGAAGTTTGTCATTAAAGTCTTAGGGTGAAGCTGGAACGTTGTCTAACAATATTGAAATCTCTTATGGTGTGTAAGGGTACTAGACGTACTCTTGAATTGTGAGAGGAATTAGTATAATTATCGGCGCTATTTATTCTTGTCTCTACAAACCTAATTCACCCTCTCTTAGGTGATATCTGAACTTACATTATCGTGAAAATTCACGAGAATCAAAATTCGTTCCTATAGAGGGTACCACTATTCCAGATCTAAACTATAATTATGCTTGAATTATAATATTAGATTCATGATGTGGTGTTGCAAGTCTCCGGTGTTGTGGAACACGTGAGTTGACTTATAAAATTAGCACTCTAACGTCTAAGTTAGTTAATGAATCCAAAAAGAGGTAAAATGGAATTTTAAAAGTGTATGTGTATCTTAAATCTTATGCATGTAGAGATATTTATACCTTTGGATCAAATAGTTATTGGATTTTCTTAAAATTTAAAGTTGTAAACTTTAAAATCCTAGTGATAATTATGCTTTAAGTGAGTAGAAGATAGGTATAGTTTGAGCAATTTAAAGATTGAATTATTTGAAAATTACATAAAGATATGATTAGATAATGTAATGAAAGTAGTGAATTAATAGTGTAATCTCAATGATGTAACTTCATTTACATGGGGAAAAATATGATATTTTTTGCAATTATCAGGTATTGAAAAAAAACAAATAATCATGTTTCGGAGAAAATTACGCAAATAACCATGTTTCAGAAAAGACTAACATGCAGGAGTCAAGTCAATTGGCACATCCATCTAAAGTTTGGCCTTAGGCGCCATCTCACATGACGTATACATTACCCTCAAGCCATGTGAGATGACGCATGCTCTATATTTGTGGGAGGAGGTGCCATCTAAGATGGTTCCTACATGCAATTGTGTTTTCTATAAATAAAACACATATTTCTCCAACATTATTCACACTTTCTCACATTCTCTTCTCATTTTCTCTGTATTTTTGCGTCATGACATCTCCCATGATTTTCATAAGACATGGGTACGTTATTTTCTCGGCCACAAAACCTCTGATGAAAATGATATTTTGGCACATTCATTCTATGGAGCGTCAGAAGAAAGAGTTGATGTGATGGTTAGAAGGGGAAATCCAAGATGGTGAATAAATTAGAAGGATATAGAGAAGAAGGGCGACCACCTCATTTGTAACTGGAAGACATCAAAGTTGGTTGGAAGAAGCCAAAACAGACAGAGACGTAATGATGATGATGCACATACCCGATGAAATTATTTTGAAGGTTGTAATTTCTTAGATATGGTGTTGTGTTGTTGTCTTTATTTTTATGTGGTGTATGTGTTTCTTTTTTAGTCGTGATGGCATTTTATGTCTTGATTGTGTTTGGTATGTTGCAACAAATGTCCGTGATAAAAAAAATCCGTTGAGATATAAAAAATGCAGATATTGTGAACACAATTTTTATGTTGTCGAGCTAGTAGCACGAGTGGGACAATTTTTTCGGTTGTGGTCGACCTGGCGGCATAAACCACACTTTCTTTCACCTTCAATGACAGATCATTGCTGACGAGAGGTAAGATTTCTTGACATATTAGATCATAGCGTAGTTTACAGTGATCTTGTGATTGAGTATAATTAACGCAAGTGTGGGTGGACATAGAGCCTATCACCCAACAATCACTTCTCATCATGTATGATGTGGTGAGCCTGAACATACACTTTGGGTGGACCCACTTGATTTTGTATGTATCTACATTTGTTCGATCTACATTAAAATCGACAGGGTTTATCATGTGGAACTTTTTTAGAGCTCCCACACAATCTTCTTTTGAACGAAATTTGTCTTTGTCTTTTAAATTTTTATCTGATTGCATATACGAGTTGTAGAAAACATCGGACGACAGTTCATCTCCACTTATGTTGAAGTTTTTCATGTGTGATGTTGGTGTGTAGATTTCATTTGGAGGTATTTCAAGTAGATCATCTTCCTCGGAATCATCGTTGACCATGTTGTCAAACTCTAACTCTTCATCTTCCTCTTCTTCGTCAACGACATCTACTTCAGGTATTTAATCAGCCTACGCATACAATGGGCACAATCCTCTAATTCACAACAACACTACCAACAATCATACACCACCCAACAAAAAACCCAACAAAGATCAACCTCTCACCAAACACCGCAACGATATAGAACCACATACACTTAACCACAATCACAACCTCAATACGAATACACCTATATTCCCCACACCTAACCCTAATCCCAACATCAATACTAATAATCCAACATGCCCCACACATAATTCCAATCTTATGAACAAGACCATTCATCCAATATTCCGATATGGGCCCCTCATCATCTCCCTTTATCCCAAACATTGGCATACCTGAAGAGTATTCCCTAATAGACCTAACATACCATCAACCATCACATCACCATAACACCTAACAATCATATGGGTACCAAACTTCACACAACCCATTTCATTTTTACCCCTCATATTCAGATGACCAGTGTTATCGATCACCGTAGAACTCGACCCCCATCAAGGCGACTAAACTATGAGAACATGGGTAACTATCTCTTCGAAAATGGGACTTCTGAAGATGCTGATCTGACAGATTTCATCGACACTGATCGCATTGACACTACAAAAAATACTCTCATTTGCGACGTGAAATTTATGTGGCAACGTGAAAAAACACGTCACAATCATTAATTAGTGACGTGAACTTTTATGTGGCTAGGGAGTAGGTGGAAAATATTTGCCACGTGATTTTTACGTCACTGTGACGTGAAAATCACGTGGCAATTTATTTGCACAAATAACAACACATTACAGTAGGAACAACGTGTAGCAGGAATAACAACTTTATTTGCCACGTGATTTTCACATCACTAATTTGTGACGTGAAAATCACGTGGCAACTTGTTGCACAAATATCAACATATTCAAGTGGGAGCAGGCGTGGAGTAGGGATATCAACTTTATTTGCCACGAGATTTTCACGTCACAAAGTTGTGACGTGAAAATCATGTGGCAATTTTTAAAAAAAAATTAGTGAAACAAATAATTGCTTTTCTTCTATAATAAATTAAATTAATTACTAAAATAAATATATAAATTAGTAAACAAAATAAATTTAATATAATAAAACTAATAAACTAAAATTTTGTTTTAAATATACAACCGAATTTAATTATATTATTTATGTTTTAAAATTATGTTTTTAGTAATATTATGTATTCTATATTATATAAAATGTTATTCTATATTCTGTTTTATATTTGTATATATTATTCTGGTTTTAGAAATAAATATATATTATATTATGTTTTTTATAAACAATAAATTTATATTATAAATCTATTTTTATTAAATCTATTTATTATTCTACTTTTAATAATATTTATAAAATTGTCTTTAAATATATATATATATATATATATATATATATATATATAATTAAAAATTTGAATTTTATATATATATATATATATATATATCTATTAAATCAAATTTTTTTAAATTAACAACAAAAAACAATATAACAATAAACAACATATCCAATATAAATCTTGAAAATAAATAAATTAATTGACAAAGTTACATTTTTGAATTTGTATCTTGAAGATGAAGCTTGATAATACCTCTTGAACCTAGCTTTCAAACAAAAATAAACAGAAAATTTATTAGTTATACAAGGATAAACGAAAATTAAAATAAAATAATAATATAGATGTAAATCATACTTTTGAATTAATGATTGAAAGAAATTGAAGAAGAAATTATTTGTATGAATGGAAGAATAGAGGAAGAAAGGGTTGAATGGTTGAGAGGAAGAACAAAAGGAAGAAGAAGAAGTAATAGGATTGCTGTGTAAATGAGCGAATCTGAAAATTATATAAAGACATTAGTGACGTGAAAAACACGTTGCAACCTTGCCACATGTATTTCACATCACAACCAACAAACAATTATATTTTATTGCCTAATTAGTGTCGTGAATATCACGTCACAACTTTGTCACGTGATATTCACGTCGCAACCATCCAATGGTACAAAGACCGAAAAGTATTCTTTACAAAGACCGAAAAGTATTTTACACCCCATCAAATCACGTGCAATCTGCTATATCGCTTTAATTTTCAATTTTTCCACTAAAATGTTGCGACGTGAAATACATGTCACAACTGAAAATTTGAGATTTTTTTATTTCCCTCCCATATGAACGTTACAGTTTTCTTTTTTTATTATTATTAATTATTTTACTTGCGACGTGTTTATCACGTCGCAAAGTTATTTTTTAAAAATAAATTCTGATTTCCCATGTGAATGTTGCAGGCTTAATTTTTTTTTATTATAAACTATTAGTGGCGTGATAATCACGTCGCAACTCCTTTTTTTGCCACATGATTATCACTTTGCTGGATAGCATTTTTCTTGTAGTGTGACTACGCGGGACCATCGACCCAACCACAATAGGATGAGCATAGAGTGGCAACACGAGTTAGGCGAGGACGCGGTTGCGGAACAACTAGTTGTTATCGACTCTCGAGGAACAATAAATAATATGTAACTTTTATTCACATTTTGTAATCGTTTCATGATTATTTAAAGTCGAAGTTTCATTATGCAAAATCGTTTCGTTATTGTTTTTTGTTTAAAAATAAGGCAAAATACCCTTTTTGATCCCTTAACTATACCCCTAGGTTCAGTTTGGTCCCTTAATTTTTTTCATGTTAAATTGGTCATTTAACTTTTTAATAGATGCATATGAGTTCCTTCCGTCAACTCCGTTAGTCAAAGTCTGTTAAAAGTTTACGTGGCAGTGACAGTGACGAAGTTAGCGTCCGAAAAATTGACGCTAAAAGTATTTCCTGGATTTTTCAATTTTGTTCATCTTCTTCCCCAAATTTTTAAAACCTAAAAATTTCAAACCAAATGAAAAAGATTTGAATCTACAAAAAACCAACAATGAATCGAAAAATCTGGAAACAAAAACAATAATTCATTAATAAACTCTTTATCATTAACCAAGTGAAACCAACTCCTTCGGCAATGTACGCTCAGCCTCGTCAAAAAATCTGAAACCACTAAATTTTCAACCATTTTTTTGTCTCTTGTTCATGTAAGGTTAAATCTATAATTATCTTCTTCCCCAATGAAATCCAAACCTCTTCCATTGTTTTGTTGATTTTCAAATTCCATTGCAGTCCATGTACTGTCATTAAATAGAAGAAAAAGAAGAAGGGGTTGGTGTTAGATTATTGGGGTTTTGAAACGCTCAGCCTCCCAAATCCTCTTCCACTCATTCCTTCAACAATATTATATAGCCGTCTACAGATTCCTTTTCAAATTCCCTTTCTTTTCTCTTTTACTATTACTATTATTCTTTTCCATCAATTTAGTTACTATACTATGCATTGGGATTGAAAAAATGAGTGTTTTGGAGGTCGTTTTTAAGGTACCAGAGTGGGTTTCGATAGATGAAATTCAATACTCTTTTTTCTGGGTTTCAATTGCAATGAAATTTAAAAATTTGGGGAAGAAGATGAACAAAATTGAAAAATCCAGAAAATACTTTTAGCATAGGTTTTTCGGACGCTAACTTCGTCATTGTCACTACCACGTAGGCTTTTAACAGACTTTGACTAACAGAGTTGACGGAAGGGACTCATATGCATCTATTGAAAAGTTAAATGACCAATTTGACACGACAAAAAATTAAGGAACCAAATTGAACCTATGGATATAGTAAAGGGATCAAAAAGGATATTTTCCCTAAAAATAATAATTGAAAAATTGGCCCCCCAACTTGCATTTAGGCGTCATCTCAGCAAATGTGTTGCACACGGACACCATCTCACTTACGCCTCCATACAAACTTTAGATGGACGTGTTAATTGACTTGGCTCTTGCATGTTAGTCTTTTCCAAAATATGGCAATTTGCTTAATTTTTTTTTAAAACGTAATTATTTGTATATTTTCCTTTCAATATATGATTATTGAAAAAAATCTAAAATGTCTTATTTACCTTTGATAGGTACTCTCTCCGTTTTAAGATGAGTGTCGTTTTAGAGGAAAAAAATTGTTTTAAAATGAATGTTATTCTCATTTTTTAATGTAGTAATGATAGTTTTTTTTCCAATTGCGTCCTATCATTATTACTTTACACACTAGTTTCAATAAATCAATAAGACTAATTTAATAAAAATACAATAATGTCTTATGTAATATAATTATATTTTTTTAATCCGTCTAAAAACTTCAATGGAGTAATAAGGTTATTGAGGGAGAAAATGGGTGGAGTGTTGTGATTATTATAATTTAAAAATAAAATGATGAATTAGTTAGTTGGTGAATTTAATGGATAAAAAAAAAAGTAAAAAAAACAAGCGAGAATTGGTAGAGAGTGGAGGGGACGGTGATTAGACCCGAAGCGAAACCAATTAACAGCACGGGTCTTGCAAATTCTAAAACCAACTTTTCCTCAGCCGCCCTTGCTTTCCATTCGATATCACCCCTTACTTACTTCCTTTTCACATCTCATCATCATCATCATCATCATCATCATCACACAGTAACAAACGGGTCAGTCTATTTCTCCATTTTCAATTCATTTCTTCCATTTATTATTCACCAATTAATTAACCAATCAATTTTAATCATATCCCTTTCGCTTTCATCATTCATATATATACTCTTTGGATCTGAATCAAAACCCTAAAATTGAAATCCCCACTGTGAGATTACTCCCCAATTTCATCGTCGAAATTCAATTTTGAAATTCACGATTTGCTTCATATTGATCTAGGTTTTCTTTTTTGTAGGTTGTAGCGATGTCGACTCCTGCTAGGAAGAGACTGATGAGAGATTTCAAGAGGCTGCAACAAGATCCACCTGCAGGAATCAGTGGTGCGCCTCAGGATAACAACATCATGCTCTGGAATGCTGTTATATTTGGGTGAGTTGGATTGCTAAACATGCATATCATTATGTATACTATTAGTCACTTCTGTTTTCTTTAACTATGAATGGATAACCAATTTCTGCTTTGGATTGCAGTCCTGATGATACTCCATGGGATGGAGGTGAGTACCGCCCCTATATATTTCGATGTCATGTTTATGTTATGTGTTTTGATATTATTATCATGAAATTAGATATGTTCACATAACTAGATCTCTACTTTTGAGTTATTCAGGCACGTTTAAGTTGACTCTTCAATTTTCCGAGGATTATCCAAACAAGCCACCCACTGTACGGTTTGTCTCCCGAATGTTTCATCCAAACAGTAAGTATTTGGTTCAAAGTACCAACCTTTTTATCCATTACTTAGGTATCTGCCAACTAATGTAATTGCTACTCTGGACAGTTTATGCTGATGGAAGTATTTGTTTGGATATATTGCAAAATCAGTGGAGTCCTATATACGATGTGGCTGCAATTCTCACTTCTATCCAGGTATCATCTCGTATAGTGTAATCAATAATATCTTAATGTTATCCAATTGTGAGTTACAAATGAAACTTTGAATTGTGAATCATGAACCATGAAACCATATTGAATTGTAAGATTCTGCATATTGATATGTAGCAAATATATATTGTGCCGATTATTTAGTGTTCTATGTTTGTTAATTTTAAACAATGAATTGACAAAAATAAATAAATCATAATTCATAAGTCAGAATGAAAGCACAGCAATGATATATAGCCAATGAGATGCAGATGGAGTGTATGAATGACTGCAACCAAGGCTTTGTGTTCAATTAATGAAAACTTAGCAATGGAAATGCCAAATAGGATGCATAGGGTGAGCCAATGACTATGTGAATGACTGTTTTGATATTAGCCCCTTTTTTCTTCAGTCCATTTTGCACCGAACAATTTATTCCTATACAACCTTCCTATTTCTTTGATGAGAATTGATGTACAAAATCATTCAAGAAGATCAATGGAAATGACAAATATGGTGCATAGGGTGAGTGAGCTGGTGACTATGTGTAGCACCTGTTTTGAAATGAGCCCCTTTTTTCTAAAATCCCTTTTAAACTTAACAATTTAAGCCTATATGACCTTTCAATTTCTTTGATGAGAGTTGGTGTATAAAATCATGAAGAAGAAAGTAATGCGTTTTGGTGAACTGTACAATTCATATTGGTGATAAGGAATTGCAGTACTCATGCATGTATAGCATGATTTATTGCTATTAGTGGATTTATAGTTATATAGGAATTGTTGGATTGCCGAATCATTTCAGATCTCATGCTTGAGTTGTTCAATTTTAATATAAGAAAACAAACACGTATACTTTACATGATTAGGCATTAGGCTTGTGTTAGAGGTTTGGCCACACCAACACTTTCGAACCAGTTCGTACAAAGGCCAGTGCCTCTGCAAAATATTTTTGCCTTTTTTTAATGTGTATTTAAGTGTTATCTGTTTTAAGGAATCACCCTTCATAATAATTTGTTGTTTTCTGTGTGCTTACTCATCTTTTGATCCATTTGTAACGTTTCTTTGGCTTTTCTCCTTTTCATCACTGTTTTTACTTTTCAATCTAAATATAGACTATGGAGCATACAATTCTAAACGTGAGTTTTTAAAAGTTGTATCCTGGTCTTATTTGCCGAAACGCATGTAGTTCCCACCATTTTATGTGTGTGATACCCATTTTCAAAGTTTGGGACTCATGTGTGTTTACCCAATGAAATGGTGCTAAAGAGAGTCTTGAAAAGAATGTTCTTAGCCTTTGAATTTGGTAATGCCCTTTGTGTAGTAGCATGCTTATTTTCATAACTTCTTTGTTTGTGGTTGCTAAGGCATTTATAAGAATTTTTTAATTCTGATATACAAATGGATTGCATTGTTGCTTTCATCTGATGTACTCCCCCCACCCTTTCATTCACCTATTTTGCTTTTTGTGGCTATAAGAGGATTTCAAATCCTCCTGTTTTGTAGTTCTCTTTCTGACTAGATTTTTTTTTGCAACCTAAAAATCAAACATATAGGAGCTTGTTATATTTGTTTTCCACATAGCTTACCTCTTGTATTTTTGGTTTTCCCACTTTTGCTTACAAGGGGGTTTTAAAACTTGTTGTGAGGGGTTGTGATTTTGTGAAGGGTTGACTAGATGAAAGTATGGGAACTCTTGGAATTAAACCTGCTATGAGGTGCTTCCCAAAGGATTGTGTGCTGGTAGGCTAAAAGCCATCATTGGTAGATATATCAGTTGATTTACTTGCATGTGTTATTTGGAATCTAGAGTGTGAAGTATCACATGATATGCACAAGGCTTTATTGTTTTCCTGTGCGGCATGGTCCCAATGGGCCCTTGATGCAAGAGTGTGATGTGCAACCATTCAATGTGGATGAGACAAGAATGAACGTTATTTTGTGCCATTTTCAATAACCTGCAATTTGGCAGCTTCTAGGGTGGTTGAGACGTAATTTTTTCTGTAGATTTATTATTTGACATCTTCCTAATTCCACTCTTTGGCGTCCCATAACCCATTATTGTATTTAGAAGTATCCATGGAACTTTTTCGCCATACTAAATAGAATAGTACTTCCTCACGAACTTTTAAATTGATTTGCCTGTTCTGTAATTGGTCAGCATGTTGTGATTACTTTCTGAAAAAGTTACTATTCCTTTTTGGCAGTCATTGCTTTGTGATCCCAATCCAAATTCTCCTGCAAACTCTGAAGCAGCACGGATGTACAGTGAGAACAAGCGCGAGTACAATAGAAGAGTTCGGGAGACTGTGGAGCAGAGTTGGACAGCTGACTAAGGTCGTCTTGATATACTTGTTGGCCTGTGATGGCAAGAATTAGATTGCATTGCTACGTACGAGAGTCATGCGAACTCCAAAGTGTTGTATTCCTTCTTATGAGTGTTAGTTTATGCATTGTCCATGTCAGTCCATGTAATATAAAATTCTGTCAACTTGCATCTGATTGTTGTCAACACAGTTCAACGTACAAGTTGTAGTCTTCTGAATTGGTTGTGATAAAAAAGGATTAATTAAACCGGGTTCAATTCTGTTTACATTGTATAATTTCCTGCATTTTCAACGTTTGATTGATATCTGCTGTTGATGTATATCTTAGTAAGCAAGTATTAATGTATAGACATTGCAAATCATTTAGTAGTTTGTCTTGTCATATATACGTTGACCTGCAAATGACTTGAGTTCTCTCCTCCCCTCTCCTTACTCTATCTCTTATTTTCATTTTCTCTTTTGATTAAAAAAGAAAACATAATCAAGTGAGAATGAAATTAAGAGAGGGAATGAAAGAATATGAAGAGGAAAGAATATGAAATAGAAAGAGATGATTCATACTCATCTCCACCTTTTCACATCAAGAAAGATGAGGGAAGGATGATGCGGATTTTAGGATCTCCATTTTTTTTCTCTCCTTCCAACTCCCTCTCCTTACTCTCTCTTGTCTTTCTTAACTTCACTCTATGCTTAAATACCTCTCTCCTCCTTAAATAAATAAATATAATCAAGAGAAAGGAAATTAAGAGATGTATAGAGAACAAGGAAAAGAATGAGAGAAAAATAAAAGCGAAGATATACCCAAACAAGTGATTGAACAACTAAAATTAAAATATGGAATGCCTGAGAGAAAAAAACTAAAATTAAAATATGGAATGCCTGAGAGAAAAAAATTTATTTCGTACCCCTACTTTTATACCTTATTCTTACAATTTTGTAAAAAATATCAAGTTTATTAATTTTAACCATTTCACTTTTTACTATTCACCAAAAAGTTTGGAAATTGCACCCCAACAACTTTGTTTTGGAAGACCTCAAAGAAGTCTCCCGTTATGCATATAAACAAATTGGAACAGTTGAGAGAAAAAAATTTATTTCGTACCCCTACTTTTATACCTGTATTCATACAATTTTGTAAAAAATATAAAGTTTATTAGTTTTAACCATTTCACTTTTTACTATTCACCAAAAAGTTTGGAAATTGCACCCCAACAGCTTGTTTCGGAAGACCTCAAAGAAGTCTCCCATTATGCAACTAAACAAATTGGAACAGTTGAGCGAAGTGTTCCGATATTTTGAAAGTGTTTCGGTGCGAAAATGTGTAAATCGAAATACTTTTTCAAAGTGTTACAGGTTGTTCTAAAATCTAAATCGAAACACTTATGTAGAGTCTTCCGGTGCATTTTTTTTGCTTTTCAGGTATATAAATTTCATCTCAAGTTTGTCAAAAAAATGATTCATTCGTAGATACCACTAATGTATTCTTCATTACTCAAACATTCGATACACGAGAAGAGGTTACAAGTTGGATCAAAGAGTTTGGAATCATAAATAAAATCACTGTTATTATCAAGCATTCGAACACTGAAATCAGCAAGAGAGAAAGAAGTAACAAAATAATATTTGGGAAATAAATGGGATCAATACAAGGATAGAAGTGAAACTCAAAGTGCGACTAAGAGATGTGGATGTTCATTCAAAATCAGATCGGTTCCATCAAAAGATGGGTATGGATGGAAGATTGATGTAAAATGCGGAGTTCATAATCATGGATTATTTGATAGGCTTGAAGGTCATGCGATTGTTGGTAGGTTGATCGCAGATGATAAGCAACACGTTTTTGATTTGACAAAGAGGCGTGTTTCACCTAGACACATGTTGTTTTTCTTGCAAGAGTGAGATTCTGAGAATGTCACTCGGATCACCCAAATATATAAGCAGAAGAATGTGATAGAAAAAGAGATAAGAGGTCCAAGAAGTGAGATACAACATTTTCTTAAGCTCATAGAGGATGCAGGCCATGTCTTCTGGAGTAGAAAAATAGATGACTCGGAGTTGTGAACGATATTTTTGGACACATTCATATTCAGTTTAATTGCTGAATATTTTTTTTGTTGTGTTAGTTATGGACAACACTTATAAAATAAATAAATATAGACAACCTCTGTTTGAAATTGTTGGCGTGACATCAACCGAGTTGACATTTGTTGTTGCATTTTCTTATATGGAGTATGAACAGACATATAGTTTTTGTTGGGTCTTGGAGAAGCTGAAGGAATTGCTTGTGAAGAAAGATATGTGTCCACAAGTGATTTTGAAGGATAGAGATATTGCTTTGATGAAAGCAGTAGAAATTTGTTTCCTACGAAAATGAATTTTCTATGTCGATTTTAAATTAACAAAAATGTTGGGATGATATACAAGCAATATGTGGTGAAAGAAATGCAAGAGACGATAGACACATTATGGACGAATCTTGTATGGGCTAGTGACGAGGTTGAGTATAGTCAACAGTTACATCAACTTAAGTAGCCATGTTTTGATTGTAGTGAATTTATTGATTATGTGAAAGAAACATGATTGACTTCACATAGGCATAAATTTGTTGGAGCATGAATTAATCGAGTGCTTCATTTGGGCAACACCACGACTAATCGGTATGTCATTTTTATAATATTTTTACTGTTATAGATTTATTATGCATTATGTAGAATGTAATTTTTTAGGTTTTTTACAATATTATATTTTTATTATGCATTAATTTTTAGAATGTTAATTGTTTAGGTTTTTTACTATGTTATATTTTTATTATGCATTAATTTTTAGGATTGAGTCTGCACATTGAAAGTTAAAGCAAATGTTGGGAAATAGTTTTGGTGACATGGTCAAATGTTGGAAAGCTATGAATAACAACCTGAGGTTACAAATAGGCAACATTCGTGCTTTGTTCCAAATAAATGAAGTTTAGCACGCACACATAAGTCTATTTTATGGTGATCTATGTGGTTCTGTATCTAGAGCTGCTTTGAGACGCATCGCTGAAGAGTTATCGAGGGTTGATTATGTTGGAACTGTCGGACAAAAATATGGTTCTACTCGTAGAACAAATTATGAATTTCCTTGTGCTTGGGAGTTAGGGAGATACATTATTGGTGGTATACTGATACCTAGGGATGTCAACAAGGCGAGGCGGGGGATACATTCTCATCCTAATCCTCGCCATCAAATCAATTCCCCGTCTGCGTCTCAGATCCCCGCCACGGGAGAATTTTGTATCTTATCCCCTTCCCCGCAGAGCCCCATGGATCCCCAAGGTTCATATGGAGATCCGTAATGATTTTCTTTATTTATTATTTTAAACCAAATTAATAGTAAAAAATTTAAAAGCTAACCACAACAAAATTTATAAATTATGCTTTTATGATAAATATATTGTTTTAAAATAATCATGTATATCTCACTTTTTACTAACAATACATTTATATTTTAAATTTGTTTTATAAGATAAACTATATGAAATGACAAATAAACCTACATAAAAATTTAAAATTATATATAAATTATGTTTATCATGGTATTCTAGGCGGGGAGAGAACTTCACGGGGCGAAGGATATTTACGCCACCTCCGTCTCCGAAGTTCCTTTGGGAAACTTTGTTCCCCGTCCCCATGGGGAAAATTCCCCATCTTTTGGGCCTCAAACGGGGAATCCCCGCGGAGATCCCCGCTAATGGGGCAAGTTGACAATCCTACCGATAGAAATAGAGAGTGTTCATGTTCATTGGAGGAAGCTAAGTATGGAAGTTGAGTTGCATGCAAATGTAGAAGATGGATCAAAGGTTGACATGAGTAGTGCAATGGAAGAAATATGGAGAAGGTTTAGATCACTAGATGTTGTTGGAAAAAGAGCATTAAAAAATAGGGTTTGTGAAAATTGCTTACCCCACAACAACTTTCTTGTGTCCACCACTGGAGAAAATAAAAACCAAGGGAGGAGTCAAGAAGAAATGGAAGAAACCAGTTGGTATGATGTTTTGAATATAGGATGTCTTAGCCCTAGTAGAGTCATAATTCCCCCCAAACATGATGTTTTAGTCAGGAAACATGCAGATATTGTATGCACTAAAACTTTTTGAATATATCGAAAACAAGGGTTTTGAATATAGGACGTCTTAGCCCTAGTAGAGTCACAATTTCCCCAAAATTGTTCCCCAAAAGCTACCATTGTCAAACTCACTAGTGGCAACCATTTGTCTTTCAATAGGCAATTAGAAAACCTCAGGGAAATCTTGCAAGCTTAAGCTGAAATCATTATTAAATAGATAAAAGGAAATAGTTCCATGATTATTATCCAATATTCTTCTAATGTTCACGTCTAGAGTATTAATAACTTATAGGTTTACTCTCACATAAGTTGGACATATTAGCAAGGTAAAATAACTCAAACCTATATTTCCAAACAACCTTTCAACCTCATCTTTAATTCCTAGAGTAGTAAATGTTTTTTTGTCAACGTACCTTATCAGGGTGAATCTCCATTTGGAAAGAGCCTCATATCTCTCATGTTAGTCTGACGAGGAGAACTTTATCTCGTGCAAGTTTAAGATTGTGTTACTCCATCTTTTTCTCCTAACCTTAAAAGTTTGATTTGTCTTCAAGGTTAAAGGTACTTTCCCTTTATCTTCACTTTTGGGCACCATTAGAAAAACTTGGTAAAGACATGAGTATGAAGTTTAGAGGTTTTTGGTTTGTGAGGTAAAATGTTGGTAGTGAGAAGGTTTGGAGAAGGTGTAGTCGTGGTTAAATGGAATTAGAGAATTTGAGAGCTACAAGACCAATAATCATTAATTTTTTGTTGACTGAAAAAAGTATATGATACCCTCATAGCAAGATTGAAGATGTGCTAGTTAGGGTAGAAACATATGTCTTCCATGTTCATTTCTAGGGGTGACTAACGGACATGAACATGGATTTTGGTTTACATCCATAGATAATATCAAAACATAATGTCATCGTATTAGTTAATAGGTTGAGAGATCTTCTATTAAATAATATAATTGATTCTCATATGTCAAAACAACATTCTCATTTACCATTAATTCATTATTAAGTTTTAAAACAAGTAAAATTTTACAAACTTTTCTTAAAATCATAAAAGTTATTGAACAAATTTTGAAATTTCCACCAGTACATATGGAGATGATAATCTTGAATACTTACTTTTCTTTTGTTGATATTTTATAAACAACAATCACTTAATTTGTTTTTCGTCTAGAAAATAATGTTGAAAGTGCAATTCCTTGTGTCGAAACAAGTTGTTGCTCGACACAAGGTGTGTCGAAAAGCTTAGTCTGTCGAATTATATGTAGCTGCCAAAGTGTTGTAAGCAGGTTGCTAGACACAGATTTCGATCTAGGTCTAAAATAATTATTTTGGGTTTTTGGGTTTTGGGCATTGGCTTATTGAGAAATATAACTTAAGAATATAATTAGAGGGAATAACCTCTGTTATTAATAACAACTTGTATTCACAGAATTTGCAGTTGCAAGTGAATAAAGATTTTCCACAGTTTGTGGACAGAGAGAACTCTGCAGAAACCCTTATCTCTTTTCTTCTTTAAATTTATTTTATTTTCATCTATATTGTGTGGTGATAATAATCTTATTCATCAAGATTGATAGAAATTATCCATAGGTTTTGGTGGATTTTTGTCTGGTATAAAGAGCTTCGGCAGAGCGATCAAGGGAAGAAGAAGAAAATCACAATGGCGATGAGTTATGCGAATGGGAATTTTCTAGCAAGTCTTCCAATTTTGAAAAGTGATTACTATGAGAATTGCTGCAAACAGATGAAGGTTATATTATGCTATCAAGGTCTTTGAGATCTTCTAAAAGATGGGTTAAAACCTCTTGATGAATATCCTTCAGATGATGAAGAAACTGAAGACATAGAATTGGAGAAGAAGAATTATAAAGATCTCTTTATAATTCACCAATGTGTTAGTCCAGAAAATTTCAAAAAGGTTAGGGATGTAGAATCTGCAAAAGAAGCCTTGGAGATTCTTAAGAAATATTTTGAAGGTGCAGAAAAAGTGAAAGAGGTGAGGTTACAAACTCTTAAAAGAACGTATGAATTTCTTTAGATGGAAGATAACGAGAGCATATATGATTTATTCAATAGGGTTACAAAACAAGTGAATTAAATCAAGGTTTGTGGATAGACGTTAACAAAACAAGTGAGATCTTTGACTCTAAATTTCGACCATGTGGTAGTTTCCATAGAATATTTGAAGGACATGTCAACTTTGTCGAAGGAATAGCTTCAAAAGACTATTGAATCTCATGAACAAATGATAGCTGAAAGAGCTGCAGGCAAGTCGAAGAATGATTTGGATTTTCAGGCACATCCAACAAAAGAAATTAAAGGCAAAGGAAATTGGTTCGAAAAAGGTAGAGATGGCTACAACAATTCGAGTGGTAGGGGAAACAAGCATGAAATAATTGTGTCAAATCAGAGAAGACCCTCATACCAAGACAACCAAAGAGGTGGTGCTGGAGGTATAGGAAGAGGTGGTGATAAAAAAAACCTTACAAGAGTCACATTCAGTGTTACAATTGTCAGAAGTATGGTCAATATTCTAGTGATTGTCCATAAAAGCGAAAGAATAAAAAAAAGTGATGCAAAATTCGCAAAGTATGAAGAAGAAGAGATGATGTTGATGGTTACAACAAGAGATGAAGAGAAATTCATGGATCAATGGTACTTGGATTCAGAATGCTCATCACACATGTCTGGAAGGAAAGATCGATTTGTCAACCTAAACCCATCAATAAAGAACATGGTAAAATTTTCAAATGACAATAACAACTGAAGGTATTGGAGATGTTCTGATTATGATAAAATATGGTAAAAGGTCAGTAATTTCTAACATGTTGTATATACTAGGCATGAAGAGCAACTTGCTCAGCATATAGCAGTTGGTCGAAAAGAGTTACAATGTGTTGGTCGAAGACTAGATGATGAGAGTTGTCGAAGAAAATGGAAGGTTAATCTTGAAGTCTTCCATGTACCAGAATATAACCTTCACGATTTAATTGAATGTGATGGAGCACAAATGCCTAACAACTACAGCTAGCGAAGATGAGTAGATATGGCATTATCAACTTGGTTATCTCAACTTCAGAGACATCAGATATTTGAAGAGAAGAAATATGGTTTCAGGATTTCCATAAATTGTCATTCTAAATGAGGTGTGTAAGGAATGTGTCCAAGAAAAGCAACACAAGAACATCTTCTACAAGGATGCATGAAGCAAATCAAAGGCAGTCCTTGAAGTCATATACTCTAATGTATGTGGACCACTCCAGGTGGATTCAAATGGAGGTAATAAATACTTTGTCACATTCATATATGATTTCATCCGAAATTATGAACTTACCTGATCAAGAAGAAAAATAAAGTGATCAAGGTATTTGCCAAGTTTAAATCTATGGTAGAAAGGCAAAGTGGTTGAAACCTATAAATTTTAGGAACTTATGGTGGTTGAGAGTATGTGGCGAAAGACTTCGACAAATTTTGTGAAAATGAGGGGATTGTGAATAAGGTATTGCCACCCTACACTCCACAGTAGAAGGGAATTGCAGAAAGAAAGAATCGAACCATCATGAATATGGTGAGAAGTATGTTGAAAATAAAGCATTTACCTAAAGAGTTTTGGGGTGAAGTTGTGTCGACTGCAACATATATTTTCAATAGATGTTCGACGAAGAAGCTAGAAGGAATTACTCCAGAAGAATGTTGGTCTGGTGTTAAACCTAGCTTAAGTAATTTGCAAGTGTTTTGATCTATAGCACATAGACATGTTCCAAATCAGCTGAGAAGAAAACTTGATGACAAGTCGAGTCAAATGATCCTAGTTGGATATCATTCGACAGAAGGTTACAAGTTGTTCGACCTAGTGAATAAGCCGATTATGTTAAGAAAGATTCAATGAGAATCTTACTTGAAGAACTAGAAATTCAAGTCAGAAAAAAGTTTGACATGAGGAAGTTAGAGATTAATCAAGTACAAGCATACCTCAGAGAACAAGACACATGTCTTCAAGGTTGCAAGATTGTGTGATTACATCATATGACGTGGTTGATAATGAAGGTGAGCTAATACATTGTGATTTCTATGCAGATGTCGAACCAGTCAATGCAGCTGAAGCATTGAAGGATTCGAAGTTGGTGAAAGCAATGAATGAAGAAGTGAAGTCCATCGAAGACAACAACACCTGATCACTTGTAGAATTGCCTCAAGGCAAGAAGGAAATCAATGTAAAGTGGGTATACAATGTGAAGTTGAATCACAAAGGGGGTAACTCGACACAAGGCAAGGCTTGTGGCAAAAGGATTTATTCATAAAGAAGGAATTGAATTTGATTTTTTTTCTCATGTGGCTAGAATCGAAACAATCAGGTTGTTTGTTGGTCAAGTAGAAATGAACAGTTGAACAGTTTATGTTACACAACCATTTGGATTTGTGAAGCATGGCAAAGATAAAAAGATGAACAAGTTGCATAAAGATCTGTATGGATTGAAAGAAGCTCTAAGAGCTTGGAATAAGAAACTTGATAGTTTTTTAAGAGAGAAGAAATTTGTGAAGTGCACAATTAAACATTGAGTATATGTAATAAGAAACAATAATGAAATGCTTAGACTATGTCTTTATGTCGATGACTTATTAATAACATGTAGCTGCAAGAAAGAGATTGAAGACCTCAAAGGTGATCTCATCAAGGAATTCGAAATGTCTGATCTGAGTAACATTCATATTTCCTTGGAATCGAAATCTACAAGAGTACTAGAGGTTTGATGATGCATCAAATAATATATGCATGAGAAAATCTCAATAGATTTGAGCTGGAATAGTGCAACTCAACTTCGACACCTGTAAAACCAAGAGTGCAACTGTCAAAAGATTCATATGAAGATGATGTCGACCCAACCTAATAATACAGAAGCCAAAGGTATCACATCTAGCAGCAACAAAGAGGGTACTAAGGTATCTCAAGGGAACTCTCGGCTACAACATTTTATTTTCTACAACTGATAAAGGGAAATAATGTAATTTAGTGGGGTACACTGGTTCAAGTTGGTGTAGTGATGTTGAGGATAGAAAATCCACAGCAGGATATGTGTTTATGCTAGGCGGTGCACCAGTCGCTTGGAGTTAGAGAAAGGAACTAATAATGGAATTATCATCATGCGAAGCATAATACATAATTTCTTCTCCTTGTGCATGTCAAGCAACATAAATGGTGAACTTGGTCGAATAAATCACAAGTAAAGATCATGGAATAATTACCATGAAGATCAACAACACATCAACTATCAATATGGAGAAGAACCCAATAGCACATGGTCGAAGCAAGCACACTGAGATGGGTTCCATTATCTTCGAGAGCAAATAGCATATGGGAAGATGAACGTGGAACATTGCAAAATTGAGAATCAAATTGCAGACATCATGATGAAAGGTGTGCAGGTCAAAGTGTTCAAAGGGCTAAGAGTTGTGATGAATATAGATAGCTTAGACCAGTGTTGAAAGTATAATTTCTTGTAACGAAGTTGATTGTTGCTCGACACAAGGTGTGTCGAAAAGCTTAGTGTGTCGAATTGTATGTAGTTTGAATTTTTGTGTTTTGGGCTTTGGCTTAGAGAGAAAGCTGTAAAAACTATAAATAGAGTGAGTAGCTCCTATTTTTTATAAAAATTTGTATTCACCGAATTTGCAGTTGAAAATGAATAAAGATTTTTCATATTTTATGGACAGAGAGAAACTCTACGAAAATTTTAATCTCTTTTCTTTAAATTTCTTTACTTTTTATTGTTATTGTGTGATGATGATAACAATCTTATTTATCAATATTAATAGAAATTCTTCATAATTTATGTGGATTTTCATCGAATAAATTCAATAATTTGTTAATAGTGATTACTTAGATACACTTTTATTGCATGAAACTCTAGATGTACATACTATAGATGCCACCTTACACTTTTATTTATCGACTTGCTTCACTTTCAGATGCCACCTTCACTTCTTTAAAAACACCTTGCTCGCCTTTTTTATCATATTTTTTCTCATTTTTAGAAAATTATCTTCTCCAACTCAAAGATTTTCTTCGTTTTTCGTTGCAAGCATGAGTGTAAAAACATCGACCAAACATAATAGAAACGTCAAGACCTAGACAAAAGATGTTATCTTAAGAACTAATGTGATATTTAAATAAAAATTTATGGATAACTTTTCGTGTAAGTAATTTATTTTATGTATGTTTTAAATTTTAAATGATGCAGAAAAATACTTATGGACCCATAGGTTCACTTGTCTACCCTAATGGTTTTGATGTAAGGATGTTACCCGTCATAGCACCATCAACCGTTTGAATCACCCATGAGAGCACCACCATCAATCCTACCACTAAGGGAAGCACCACTAGGACCAACATCCAACTATGTAACATCGAAATCCTTAGCAAGCATACAACATGATAAAAGCATTTTGAGAATGAAACTATTACAAGAGCTCGTGTTTTTTGGATGAATTTTAGATGTCTTTTTGAAACTTGTGTATTCTAAAACTTATTAACTCAATATTTTGGATGCATTTTGATAATGCTCAATTAACTGAAAATTCTTAGACAAATAAATATGGTCAATTAGATTAAAAAAATTATAACATCCAAATAAAATATCAGAAATATACATCATGAGAAGAGAATAAATTCACAACCAAATTATCTCATATTGTAGTCTTCACAAATATAACAAAATCAACTATAGAGTATTATAAACATAACCAATCCATTGCTTCCAATACAACTTGGTTTCTTTAACACATTGAAGAAGTACTACACAAGTAATCAATTTTTCATCTTTACCCTATAAAAGATCAAGCAAACTCCACACACAGAACCTTACCAAACAAAGTTTGAGAATGACAAAATTCAGAACTGCAAGCCCAAAAGCATTGTTTACACGACTCCAATCAAATCATCATCAGTGGACCGAACATCCTATGACGAAAAACCCAAATATCAAACACAATTCTCTGAGACACTTTGCAGAAATACAATTCATTATCATAGAAAACCACTTACCATGTTTTCTTTTTCTCCAGCACCTGTTTTAGTAGGACTAACAGAAACTGTATCACAGCAAAAAGTAACCACACAACGTATTAGACAAACTTAACTATAAAAAACTCTTGTGTCATAAAAGAAAAACTGCCATACCTTTAGCATCAGCAACTTTCTTTCCACCTTTCTTGACTCCACTCTTACTGGTTTCAAGCTTACTAGGCTTCTCTGACTTTTTAACTGACCTACGATTCCTGCTATCAGAAGCTGCAGATTTTGAACTTGCAGAGTTCATTCTGAGACTTTCTCTCAACTTGGATCCAAGATTTTTCTTTTGGTTAGTTTCCTTCTTGGTTGGCTCTGTGATGGTAACAGGAGGCGTAGTAATTCGAGGAGAATCAGTGTTCAAGCATTTTGGGGTCAGTTTACCAGTATCCGTGGTAGAAGAGAAGTATTGCACTTCATCATCAGTAGATTGAGTTCCCTCTTCTGGCATCTGTGAAATGCTTTCAGAAACTTGAGGTTGTTCTATGATTTCAGAAGGTTGAGGTTGTTCTATGGTTTCAGAAACTTGAGGTTGTTCTACGATTTCTGCAATGCTATAGCTTTCAACCAGTTCTTTCACTAGTTCTCCATGTTCATCAAGCTGGTGTCGGTGCAAGTAAGACTTCAGCTCATCTTGTAACTTCTGGAAGGGCTATGGTTGAAATTTCAAAAGGAAATCATAAAACAGAAATAAAGACTCTGATTAATTGGAAAACAAATAAGGGTCACACATATAAATAAATAAATAAAAGCTAACAACATAGTTTTAACACACAGGGTAAGCCACCGCAGTAGCAACATCCTAATTTCTAAAGTCTCTGCTACCGCTGTTGCAACCATAATTGAGATTGCGTAAAAAAATTATTTTAAAAAATTTGGTATCTGACTCGAGACCGACTAATCTAAGGGGACCAATCTACATCCACTATCAGAGGGGGACATTTAAAAAGCTCTGTTGGACTAACTCAACACAAGAATTGTCAGCACCTAACATGATTCAAATATGAGACATTCACATTCAATTTAAAAACTTGCTAGATACTAATAGATCCATTGTAAAAGTTAAAAAAGTATATAAAATTGAAGCAAACATAAATGAATAGATGGTTGTGTTATACCTCACATCCTGCCTCCAAGGCTAATTTGAAGAAACCAAGTGAAATGCTGTGCTTGGCAGCACTTTCAGACAGCTTAATTTGGTTCAACCAATATGAAGCAGAAGACAAGAGACTAAACTTCCGAGCACGAGCAGTTGATCTAAAAATGTCAGAAACAGGTGTTTGGACTCTGGTTTGAGGCCCTTGGCTATTCCCAGACCTCCTTGATCTTGTCTCAGAGATTGGGGTTATGTTGCCGACCGCCTTTGGACTTGGAGTGGGAGATGCTTTGACAGGATTGGAGAGCCTCCTTGGAGGTTTAGCACTTGAAGATTTGCCCTTAGCAGAGAAATCAAGAACTCCCACACTTTTGCTTACACTAGGAGTGTTTCTTCCTCTGAAAAATGTAAATGAGATTTTTTTTTCAATAAGTACTCTATTTCAATTCAAGAAAAATAATACATTCAATTGATTTTATTCAATTTCTTTAAAGCAACGCTGTAATAGCGGAATCAGCATATATTCTTTAAATTTATAATGAATTGCGTAATACAGAATGAATTCTACTCGAAAACAATCGAACAGATCAAAATCAATTCTACACATCCAGAATTAATTATATGTGAACATAACACAGAAAGTTTCACTATCTATATAAAATCAAAATCAAACTATTAGAGATCAAGTTCCTCTACTTTTTCACTACAAATTTAAATAATCTGAGTAAAAATATTTTACTCTTGATTCTCGAAAAAAACAGCAATAATTCAACAAAAGTTGAGGAAATACCTCTTGGATTCAGAAGGATTAGTGATATTAGATGCATCTGGCTTCAGTTCCTTCGATTTATTAGACGAACGCAGTGGATATCTCTGAAGTTTTGATCTCGAAGCAGCGTTTCCTGAACAGAAAGAAAAAAACAGTTAAAATTTTCTTCACTGTATGATAATAGAATGAATCGAATGAGAAAAAAAAGAGAGAAAATTACCAGAAACGTCAACTGATGATTGTTCGTTGATAATAACTTCCTCCATAGTTTTTTTGCTTCTTGTGAATTAGAGAAACGAGGGTTAGTTTTTGTGTAAGAAGAAGATAGTGATGAAAAGAATGAAAAGGAGTTTGAATTTATAAAGGGTGTTAAGGGCTTTGAGCGGGAAAGAGTGAAACTCAAAATTTGATGCCGCCGACTAGGCGAGCGTGATGACGTGGATTGATGGGACCCACTTTGTTTTCTGTATTCCAGTTTTTGAAATTCAAAATGAAAGAGCTGTTTTTGTTCCGTTGAGTTTTGCCCAAAACTGCTTTACGGTTCGTTTCATGATGATAACGGTTATCAAACCCGTTGCCTTTTAGTATGATTCAACCTTGAAAGGACATTAATCCGTTGTTGTTTAATTCTTCTAATAATTTTTATCTTCTTTTTTATTTGTGTCTCAAATGAATAATGATAAGAGATTAAAGATAGTGCGAACACTATTATTTAATAAAATTATAATAATTTGTCATGTCATATAGTTATTTTTAAAATTATAATATAATTTACTTTGATTCATAGTTATGATTGGTTGATAGTGTAAAAAAATTTACATGTCTATGCATCATCTATTTTCTCTAATGATAATAAATTTTATTTTGAAATGTCTAATGTAATTTGACATTTCATTTGATGACAATGTTAAATTAATTTTACATTGTCATCAAATGAAATGTCAAAAAATTATCAAATTATTAAAATATTTTTTAATTTTAAGTGTGAATTGTTATTTAACATGGTTGTAATTTGTTGACGTAAAATTATTTTATAATGGCAATGCATATTTTTTTTGTCTTTCATTTGTCTCTTTTGTTGTTTTACTTTTGAATTTAATGGAAATAGATCGACAGTGTGAAATTGTTTTACACTGTTAGTGAAATCATAATCGTTAATTTTTGGAGAAATTTGATTATTATTTTTGAATAAAGGAGAATATATTCAAAAAGACAAGAAGATATAAGGTGGTCGCAAACGATCCAACCCACCCAACAACAAAGGGACAAAACAAATTACATCATAAATTCAATCAAGTTATTTTTAATCTTAGAGTTATGTCAATCTCTAAAAATGATAGAGTCCATAATCTGATGGATAACAGCTCCCTTATCTACCGTTTGATTAAAACAGCAAGCATTCTGATATCTCCAAGCTCCATAAAGCTTTTTTGTCGCAACCAGCTTCAACAGATTCGCTCTTCAACCCTTTCCCTAGACATGAGCAGTAAGTCAATTTATTTCCTCACACTAGATTTTTGGAGTGTGAAGAAAATGCAGCCAATTGAGAATAACAGCCCAGATTTCCTACATCATAGGGTCGCCATAAAACAGGTGATCCATGGCCTCAATACTTTGACAAAAACAGCAGACTGTGTCACTAATGAATCCAAATCGATGCAAAGCACTCCTTGGTACCAAGCTTGCGATGACACGCCATCCATATAGTCACTTGAGCTCGAGGTCTCACAAGGTTATTTATTAGCATGTTGTGCTAATCAACAGCTGGACCAACCATAAGCAGCTTATACACACTTTTCATTTGAAACTTACCATAAGTTAGTATCGTATTTCATAACTGTTGGATCTGCACAATCATCTCTCTTTGCAGTAAAATATTCTTCATTATCCAAGCACCATCATGCTTCACATTAACCTCCATAACATCCTGGTTTTTGAAATAGTAGATGTGGATCTATCTCACCCACAAATTGTCCTTTTTACTGCACAAGTTCCACAGCAATTTGAGTAAAGCAACCGAATTCCAAACAACTATATTGATAACACCAAGACCTCCTTGTTTCTTGGATTTGCAAACTTTGTGCCAAGCAATAAGACTTTTCTCCTGATCTTATCAGTTCTAGTCCACAAGAAGGAGCGACAAATCACTTCAATCTTACTAATAACAATCTTTGGTAAAAGGAAGCAAAACATCCAAAAATTGGTGATAGCAAAACTAATGCTTTTGATGAGTTGCAGCCTTCCAGCTATGCTAAGCAGATGAGTAGACCAATGCTTCGTTCTAGCTATAATTTTGTAAATCAATTGGAGGTAGTGATTTACTAAAAGTCTCTTGCTGGTGAGGGGAACACCGAGATATCGAAAAGGTAAGGATCCTTCAGAAAAAGCACTCAAATTCAGGATGTTTTTTTTGGTAGCTTCATCAACTGAACCATAAAATATCTTGCTCTTGCCCTTATTGATGGCCATACCAGTCGAATTAGCAAATTTGTAAAAATCCTGGAGTATCAAGTTAATATAACACTCATCTCCTCTTGAAAACAGAAGAACATCGTCCGCAAATGCAAGGTTAGTCAACGCCAATTTCTCACATTTGGGGTGATGGTTAAAATTTGGATCAAGTTGCATAAGAGTAAGACATCTATCTAAATATTCCATTAGAAGAGTAAAAAGGTAGGGGAGATGGGGTCCCCTTGCTTAGTGCCTCGAGCAGCAGCAAGACTCTTAGAGAAAGAACCATCAATATAGATGATGAAATTTGATTTTTTTATTTAAATAAAAAATAAAGTATTTCTTTTTAAAGATTGTGAAATCATATAAAGTATGTGTGCATCGAAGTCTGTTACGCCTGTGTGCCTCTGTCTACACCAACGTTGGTTACGCCTTTGGGCCTCTGTCCATATCAAAGACAGGTATACTAACGAGTCTATGACTGCACCAAATCTGGTTACACCCTCCAGGCCTTTATCCGCACCAAAGTCGGTTACACCTCCAGGCCTTTGTCCGCGTCAAAGTCAGTTATGCCTCTAGGGCTCTGTCTGCATCAAAACTGATTAGATCCCCGAGCCTCCGAGGAGATATCTTAAAATCCTAGCTCAGGGTAAAGACTATGCAGGAATTTCTAATTTATGAGCGTCTAAGTCTTCCACGACTTGATTGAAAATAAAATGCAAGTTACTAATAACGTCTGAGACTTCTCAAAAGTATGTTCTGGGTTTTGATGTCTCGTAACCAAGCATTTCTGTTAGTTACACAAGCCTCTTACTTGGGGGAAATAATATTATCCTAGATGAAAGCTCTCAAAGGAATAACATAATACAAAAATATTATTCAGAAAGACATATAAAAACATAAATAAAAACCCAACAAGGGGCTTGAAACATTGTACGTACCTGCAAATGGCACAAAGACAAAACATTGTGAATAGCCATAAAGGGCTTAAAATTATTACAAAAGTGAATCCCCATGGATGACTAACAAATCAACAAAACAGAAATTAACAAATCACACATCATCTTTGTTCTCACAGGGTTGATTCTCCTCTGGTACATTCACGGGCTGGTTCTTCGCATGTCCGCCTTCTTTAGCGATCTTGGCTTCTGAGCTCTCAGTATCCACTTCTACTAATCGACCATCCACTACGACCTTGAAATAGTCCTTATCTGTAACATTAAGGTATGGCTGAAAGCACAAAGCTTGGGCTTTATCCTTTTCAAAAGCTTCATCACTAGCAGATAAGATGTCAACATGTGCATGTTTCAGAGAAAGCTTCATCTGCTCATTAGAATCCCGAAGCAATTTGACATCACGAGTTAGCCCGACAAAAATCGCTTCGACATCCTCTTTCTTCTTAGTCATATCAAACAACTTCTTGCTTACTTCCTCCATATTCTAAGACTGGATTTTAAGGTTGCTTTTTCAGTTTGGTCACGGATCGAAAAAATAGTAAGTGTCATATTTTTCCTCTTGTAGTAATAATAGGAAAATCCCCCGAATGTAGATCTCAAGGACTACATATAAGTATTGAGTTCAATTCGTGGTTCAATAAAACAAAAACTTAAATTGAGGTCTTGTTTGGAAATTATCACTTAATGAGATTTTGTTTTGACAAATATGAGGAACATGCTAGGGTAAAGTGTATGATTTGTCGTGTAACAACCTTGAATCATGATTTCTTCAACAAGTTCAAAATACTCAATTACCCGATCTTTGGTTTATTTCCCCTAAGCCCTTGGTGGGAAAACCTTCGAACATTCATCCTAAACCATGAGTCCTTAGAGATTTATGATGAAATCAAGCATTGGTTTTTTCAAGAATTAACCGATAATAATAGGGTATCATTAGTCCTAGGGGATATTTACTATAGTTTAATCATACAAAAAACCTTAACAATGATGGTCCATCCTAATTGTTAATCGTGTATCAATCCATTTTGATCCGACATGGAAAGCCTTAAAAATACTGAATGATTAAATTTAATATGAAAAATTATTGTATTATAAAATTAGGAATTCAACATCATTACACGATTAAATCATGGACACCCCCTAGAATTGGGGGTTTAGTGATAAGTACAAAAATGTCTATATTTTGAGTAGTAGTTTTGTTGCACTTATCGATACTTTTTGTGAATATTGTTTGAATAAACCTTAAATTGTGTGTGCATTTGTACATATTGAGTATAATCATGTTTTTGTGTAAATATTGTGTTGTTTGATAGTTTTATATTATTTTTTTTGGTATTGATGCGCATTTGGAGCATGAGCAATAAAGTATCGAAGACACGACTTAAAACGCGCGATTTTGAGCAATAAAAAAATAATTCACAAAGCAAAGTGAAATTCCTGGTATGTCACAGACTCAGGATGTCTAATGGAATGTTAAGACATCTGATCTGACATTGCGTGAACAGAATGGGCAGACTTTTAAATTCGCTTTACAATGATAATGAACTATCATACCAGAACCTGTAACACCATTGATAAGTGCAGGTTCTGATTTAATGAAGTTCAGAACAGTTAAGGTTAATTATACACACTGATGTCAATTGAAATTCCTGGTATGTCATGATGAATGCTATGACATCAAACAAATAACCAATGCAGAAAGTAAATAACACACAGAATTGTTCACCCAGTTCGGTTCTAACAAACCTACATCTGGAGGCTTCCAAGCCAGGGATAAAGTTCACTATTAGCAGTATCAATTCAAAGACCCTACAGCCAACTCACAGTTGACAGCCTTCTCACTTAATCACTACCCAATGACACTTTTACCTAAGTCCTACTTAGATATGAGAACCCTCTCACTCCCCTTCAATCACCGCAGTGATATTACTTTCTACAGTTCATAAACTGTTCAGAAGATACACTTCCATTACACAACTTGATCATGCTTAAAAGCTTTAATCAAGTACAATTCATACATCCTTTTGCCTACGGGCTTCAAGGAGTATGGTGACCATCCCACAGCCCGGGAGGTTCACAACAAACTAGCCCTAATGATTACATCTTTACAATACACGGCTTGCTTTCAACTAGGTTACAATGCTTCTATTTATAACCCTTTTTACCCAACTGGATTTGGGCCTTCATGTGACAGCAAGGCAGCTTCAACATCCTGCATAAAATAAGCAGAAGACTTCTGCTACAAGTTAGGTCTTCAATCGAGCTTTTCTCCTTATCCTTAGCTTCTGATTGAATCTTCCAGGGCTCCACATATGCCTTCAATTTTCGCTACTTGTTATGCATTCTATTTGGCAGAATATTCTGCATAACTTTAGGAATGAATCGCACTGCACTTGATCGGTAGCTTGATGTCTGATATGATGTTATGACATCTCTTGTGACATGTTGTTCCAGATGTTGAATTAAATCAACACAACATGTTTAGGCATTTACAATAGGATTTTCAGGCTGTTCCTATTGTACATTACATTACATTATTGTTGTTTATTATTTGTTTTACAAGAATTGAGCCAATCCTACAAGAGGCACTTACAATCTCCCCCTTTGGCAAATTTTTGGCTAAAACAAATAAACCTCACTATTTAGTGATTACAACAATAAACAAAACAATAAAAGTGTTCAGGATACCATTGTAGGATGTCTTGACATTGTTCTTGACATCTTTATATGAAACCAACACTAACTATCCAGGACCTCACCTTTTCAGGAGTTGATGCACATGAGGAAGAAGATGCATCACATTCCCTTTTGACCATGAACCAATTTTGGTTACAGGTGGTAGAAAAAGGGGTCCGTGGGAGATAAACTATCCTTTCAGGGGCATCAGAGAACCCTTAAGGAGTGACCAGAATATCTCCCTTGTAACTCAGAACACAGGTCACAACTGTGTTCCTAACTCAGATCACAAGTCACAAAAAGATTCACAGCATTTGAATTTTCTTGAATTTGTGACACGTATAATTGTGATCATAACTTTGTGTAGTCGCGATAAGGACAATGACAACAGCAGAGACTCCTTTCTCCCCTTTTGGCCAAAATTGACAAAGAAAGCCCTCACAAAACCAGATCCAAGAACTTTTCCCAGATAAACCCCATGATGGTTGTGAGATAGAAGAATGTGTGGCGGAGTTTATATAGGAGATAGCAGTTCAAGAAGATGGCCTTAATAAATCTTGGTCAAGGATAGCTGGTACAGCTGTTGAATGCCTTTAATATCTCCAGGTTGTTTCAGTCACATGAACCAATCCCAACACATGCATAATTTCGGTTAAGGCAATTATTGAACAAATTTAGCCTTTGACCTTTAAGGTCAAGATTTATTCCTTATGGGAAATAATGCCAAATATAGCTCAGATATCCTCAGCCACGTGGTTTAGTCATTTTCCACGTATTCTTCTTGATTCTCTCAAGGGTGCAATGTCTTCAGTAATGTCATGACATTCAGATAGACATTACCTTACAGTCTTCAACAGCAGTCTTCATTTTCTTCTCATCTTTGTCTTTTACCAGCAGCACTTTATTCAGGTTTGGAACTTCAGACCAGTTTGAGTTTCCAACACCTTTGATTTCTCCTTTAGCTCCATCTCCAAAGGTAACAAAGCTGGTAGAATGAGGCTTAACATCTCTGAGAAGATTTCTGTCTCCAGTCATGTGCTTGGAACACTCACTGTCAACATACCAGTCTTCCTTGGAAGGTGCTCTTAGAGAATTTTGTGCTATCAGAGCTGTAGTCTTCTTCTTCTTCCTCTGGTGAATGTGGGATGCCTTGATGAGCCTAGTCTTTACATAAGGAACTTGATTAGGATACCCATGTAGCCTATAGCAGGAGGACTTTATGTGACCAAATCTTCCACAGTAATAACATCTCCATCCCTGAGCCCTTTAGTTCAGGTTTCTATGATTTTGATGTTGAACCTAATGTTGTGACATCTGGTTTGACATTGGTTCAAGTGGTCTGTTTTTCTTTCTGTGGTCAACAGCTTTCTTAGTTTCCACATATCCTAAAGCAGACCTATTTCCTGATTTGTGGGATGGTATTCTCATCCAGGCACAGAGAAGGACAGCTAGTAGTAAGAGACTAGTATCAATAAGCATGGTCATCAATCATGCTTTCTTGAGTGTTCCTGAGAACCAACACAATTACTTTCTTCCTTTTCCGACAGAAAAGAAGGAAGGAAGGAATAAACCAAGACTCCAAACCGCTTCACAAGACAACATAGATTAGCTCAAATACACAAGATTTAGATGCCACTTCTATTTCTTGTAGTAAAAGAAATCCCTTGAACATATGCTGAATATATCAGATTCCTTAATCTGATTTACTTCTTCTGATCTTCCATTCACTAGTAGTTGCTAGTACTAGTGAAGTCTTTACCATAATAGCATTTCTGATTTGCCGCACCAAGTTGCTATTAATAAGATCCGAATCAAAATTGCTCCAAAAGAATCAAAGTCGCCATCGATGATTCTTTCAAAGATCTCTGAGATTTTCTTCTTAACCTCAGACAGATAGCAAGAGCAATTTCTGATGTTGAGACATTCTCCAAGACTTCACTTAGAAGTTCACAATGTCATATTATCAGAACACATAAACATTAGCATATCCATGTCCTCTTCTGACTTCTGATCTTCAGATTAAGTCCAACAATTTTCTTCTGACATATACAAAGTCTCCCTTCAGTGTATATGGTCATTATGGAAAGTACAACACATATTGACCTCCTTTGTTATGGACAATCAAAAACCATTGTGGAAACCAATTAACCACTATCTCTGAGGTGATAACTCCACTCACCTTGAATTGGCCTTAAGATACCAAAGACATCTAAGAAAATATGTCTTTGTATTTCCACAAATTTTGACATGACTCCCTGGATGGTTGTAAGTCATGTAACCATAGTCTGAAACCACCCTCCAACCTTCTTAGTGTGCTTACAAGCTTTACTAAGATTCAGACTCTCTAACTGATCCAGAAGGTTTATCCCTTAATCAAACGTTGATCATATCATCCTTCTGCCCATTACATTTACTAGTAGTTGCTGATACTAGTAAACCAAAAAGGTAGTTATGCATTGTTGAGCATACTACTTTTAAAACACAAGTAGAATCTTCTTATTCTAAACCAAAGATAGAACTGCCACTTCTGAATGAGGCGTTTGAATATTAAGATTCATAGTCCCAAGTCTCGCCACGGACTCTAACAATAATGATGTTATAACATCATCGGGACATCGTAACCTATCGCTTGGGTTCAAGTTGACAACTGGGATTTATTTTCATCCATGCTCTTTTATATTCCTCATATGAAAGACATGATCTTCATCTTCAGCAATAAACTCACTAGAATACCCTAGAGAGAAATAAACTCTCTACCATGCTCTGAAAAACAGGTCCAGAATTCAGCCTTGCATGCATATCATACAAACACTTAGTCTCTCATCAAAGTGTTTGTGCAAGATCCTAATAAATACTTAGTCTCCCGTCAAAGTATTCATTAATGGTTAGATTATGCCACCTTTTCAAGGTAGGATACTTAATCTAACAGTCTTCTGCTCCATACTTGAAGAATCAGCTGATCCTTACAAACTTCCTTTGCTGAATAACTTATTTGAGATGATGTTGCAACATCAGACCTGACATTGATCTCAAACACATGACCCTGGCTTGTACTATGGTTTTGGATGAATGTCCATAGTAATTCAAGCACACTTTCTTGTAGGGAATACAAGAGTACACCAAAAGCTGATCACCCTTCACGATCAGATCCACAACACCCATAAATACAAAGAACTAGCATGTAACATTTTCACCTTGTGTCGCTACCCTTGATAAGATGGCTAGGGTTATTCTTGACATACTCCCAGACAAGTGTACCCAACTGTTCTATTATGTGAGGACACCACATAATTGAACTCAAGTAGGAAGAGGAACTTCTCATGAAAGAGTCGGGAACCATGATCTTTTGATAATAACTCCTCCTTGCTTCACACACTAACACGATCATCCTAGGTGAAATGGATGACTTTTCAAGGTGCAGACACCAACTATTGGACATTGGTTGAAACAATTCCAATGCCAAAACATTCCATGGATGATTTTTCATCGTAGGTGTTCCATGCTCATATAGACTTGACAAGAGATACAAAGCCTATATTCCTTTGATGAGAGTCATCACTAGACAAATTGAGATGATGATTCTCAATACCGTAATATCAAGACATTTTGTATGACATGTCTTCAAAGGTCTTCGTGTCAAGGACCCCGAATATCACTCGATCCTTTCGAGAATCATGGGAATTCTCCAATAAATGTCTTAGCTTTATGAGATTGGTAGCCAATCATCCGTTGTACTCCTATACTTGGAGACCATAAAGATCATGAGAAATAAACTCAAGCATCTTATAAACCAGTGATTGATCACCCGCAGCCTCGAATGAATGTTATCCATCATCCTCTTTATGGACACATTGTTGAGCTCTTCACTCACCCATAGTAAGCACTCTTTATTTGGAATTTGCCACGTTCCATTAAGAATCCTTAGTTTGCTTGCTACACAAGTTTCAGACACACTGTCACTTGTACTAGAAGAAACCGATTATGAGAATGTCCAATTTGACTAGATTTCATCCGCTCTTCTCAAAATCGTGTCTTCAATAGTTGTGATGTTGTACATCCTTTTCATCACATACTTTAAACTCTTGATTCGATTTCCACATATTTATCACATAAATATTCAGCTCCCATCCGTTATTCATTAGAATTATCTACTCACACTTAGATGATCCCGACCGATCACTTCTTCACACTTACCAAGCATATTTACTTGGTGAAGACACAAAGATGATGTTCCAACATTAGATACGACATCATCCATCACTTGTGGGAAGGCATGGAAATCACAACTTTATGAGTTCTTTTAAATACATTGAGCTCACTACTATACTCCCTTAAGCCTTGGTCGAAATAAGTCGACATCGAGTAGATAACCCGTTGATCGTGTCCCTGAACTAATACAAAGCAGATGTCTCCTCTTCCAGATCGGAGTAGGTCCCAAACATATGTACTCACACTACATGTGTTTAGCACCCGTAACATCTGCTCTTCAAATGGAAACGATAGTGTTCTACCATTCTTAAGAACATCGCCCATCTTCTTGAACACATCATCCTTGATGATCTTCAAGGTCTTCAAAACAACTTGCAGATGAATATGAGAATCATTGATCAATTGATACTCATCAGCACTATCAATAAATGCCTTTATGAGTGGACTTGAGGAAGACCCAAGTATCTTTGACACCATTGATAGGTTGTAAAGTCTGCTAAACATCTGTTGAGACAACCAACAACCCTAGAGTTCTACTTTCACTTTAGGGGTTGTATCAGAAGCTATGCAGCGGAATAGCCAAATTTCAACAGCATTTACACAATGCTTGCTCCATATTGCAAGCATGGCACATAAGGATTGAAAATAAATCAATCCTACAATTTGTTTGCTTCTTCACCAAGCAACATCCTAGACCAAACCCTAAAGCCCTGTTCTATAGAAGCTTTTTAAACATAAAGGATACCTTATCAATATCTTCACTCCCGCATGAAGGTTTTGATAACTTTCTCCTCTGCGCTGAATATAGATTGAACAATGCACTCCAAAAATCTTCACTCCCGCATGAAGTCTCTGAATTAGTTCAACCTTACAGCTGATCAGGTTGGTCTAGTTATTCCCAATTTTGGTCCATCCTCCACTTCTAGGGACCATTTAGCATGAACACTACACGTTCAAACAATCTTCTACCTTGAACACAACCAGAAAGTATCCCCCATGGATCTCATCCAAATGTGATGCCCGCCCGATACCAATTGAAATTTCGGTATGTCATGCACTCAGATGTCTAATGGAATGTTAAGACATCCGATCCGACATTGCGTCGAACAGCAGAATGGGTCAGTACTTTTAAATTTCTCTACAATGATAATGAACTATCATACCGTAACCGTAACACCATTGATAAGTGTTCGATTTAATGAAGTTCAATGCTTAAGGTTAATTATACACACTGATGTCAATTGAAATTCCTGGTATGTCATGATGAATGCTATGACATCAAACAAATAACCAATGCAGAAAGTAAATAACACACAGAATTGTTCACCCAGTTCGGTTCTAACAAACCTACATCTGGAGGCTTCCAAGCCAGGGATAAAGTTCACTATTAGCAGTATCAATTCAAAGACCCTACAGCTAACTCACAGTTGACAGCCTTCTCACTTAATCACTACCCAATGACACTTTTACCTAAGTCCTACTTAGATATGAGAACCCTCTCACTCCCCTTCAATCACCGCAGTGATATTACTTTCTACAGTTCATAAACTGTTCAGAAGATACACTTCCATTACACAACTTGATCATGCTTAAAAGCTTTAATCAAGTACAATTCATACATCCTTTTGCCTACGGGCTTCATGAGTATGGTGACCATCCCACCGGAGGTTCACAACAAACTAGCCCTAATGATTACATCTTTACAATACACGGCTTGCTTTCAACTAGGTTACAATGCTTCTATTTATAACCCTTTTACCCAACTGGATTTGGGCCTTCATGTGACAGAAGCGCTTCAACATCCTCGATAAAATAAGCAGAAGACTTCTGCTACAAGTTAGGTCTTCAATCGAGCTTTTCTCCTTATCCTTAGCTTCTGATTGAATCTTCCAGGGCTCCACATATGCCTTCAATTTTCGCTACTTGTTATGCATTCTATTTGGCGTAATATTCGTGATAACTTTAGGAAAACGCACTGATGATTCAAGAGCTTGATGTCTGATATGATGTTATGACATCTCTTGTGACATGTTGTTCCAGATGTTGAATTAAATCAACACAACATGTTTAGGCATTTACAATAGGATTTTCAGGCTGTTCCTATTGTACATTACATTACATTATTGTTGTTTATTATTTGTTTTACAAGAATTGAGCCAATCCTACAAGAGGCACTTACACAAAGAATAAGCTTTTCACTTATTTCAAATATTCATAAAAGAGTGATATTTAGTCATTGTTAGATAAAAAATTGAATAAACTTTTCAATGCTTCTGGTCGTGCACGAATAGGAGTTACGGTTCTCAAGTTATGGTCGAAACAATTAGGGATTTTTCAACTTACTGTCGGTTGTCGCCTCATGGTCGTCGGGCGACGCAGAGGCGACTAGTAGTATGAAAAAAAATGTGTTTTTGAGGGCCAGGCATAACTTTTTGGTCGCCGAGCGAAATTTCCCAGACATAAATGCATATTTAGGTGGAAAAAAATACATTTTTTAGGTATAGTTTTGGGTACTTTTGGTCTCAACTCCACACCTTCATTTATTGTTAAGATTAGATTAGATAAAAACTATGGAGCTTGCATATGGATGATTCGGTTGGATTGCTTATCGATTGTGTAGCGGCAAAAACTGCGAGTTTAAGCCATTGAATTGACTTAACTCAAAAAAAGTAACAAAAGAGTCGTCACCACGCTTTTATTTTATCCAAAGGACTGGAAAAAAGAGCAAATAAAATCCTAAAATATAGATCAGAGATCTGGGACCGGGGGTTAGTTATTCAATGGGATGGTGTTAGGCACCCAAAGTATCTACGGTACTCCACTAGAACCTTTTTGAAAATTTGTATAGGTGTTCTAAAAAAAGTATATGTACAAAATGGATGGTGGGGGGAGAAAAGAAGTATTTTTTTATAATTTTTGGTTTGATAGAACTTCCAATGAGTTCCAGGACTACATGCCAACAATGTGCAATGTTGAAATCAAAACCAAGTAGTTCGGCTAAAAAAGACCAAAATTGTGTGTTAGTTGATTTTAGGAAAAAATGTTAGTTTTAGAAAAGCCACAAAGAGCTCAAAAAGTTTGAATGAGATTATGAGTTTTTTAGTCTTATGAAAATAAAAGTCAAAATATTATTAAATGGATTTGAAGTTTATTAAGAAAACAAGTTTGAAAATTTATGGACCTAAGTCCAAGTTTTTTATGAAAACGGTTCGAGTTTTGAAAATAAGAATCCTTTGAGAAAGAGGGAAGATTTTGAAAATCAAAGAATGGGGAGGAGATGAAGAGGCTAAGCTAAGTGCATGAAGTAAAAGGTAAGGGTAAAGAAAGATCTAACTGGGTGAGAAGACTAGTATTTGACATCAAGAGTCAATACCATATCCCATCCTTTGGATTACCACATAAACAACAAATAACCAGACAAAAAAACCAAGCTTCAGATAAATCAATGGTTTAGATGAACTCTTGTCTTGAGAAAAACGGGTAGAGTAACGGCTGTATTTTGAGGAAGTCCACTCTTAATCGAGTATAACGGAATAACCTGCATACAAAGATAATAACCAAACAAGACAGAATAACACCAAGGGCACAAAAGTCTCCAAGCTGAGGTAGAGGTCCTAATCCTAGGTCCAAAGATCAAGTTCCAAGCACAAGGATAGTTACCAAGTCCACTTAAAAGTTTTTTATATTTAGGTTGAATTATTAAGTGCTTTGGAAAAGGAAAACAAAGCTCAAGTGAGCAAATTCAAAATGGCAAGAAAATAAAATGCTCAAGTGAGCAAAGGAAAAATGACATAGAAAATAAAATGCTCAAATGAGCAAAGTAAGGAAAAAATGGCATGAAATGTAAATGCTAAAAATAAAGTGCATAAAAAATAAAGAGCATGAAAGTAAAAACGAAAAGTAAAGAGCGGAAAATAAAAGCAATTAATAAAGGTTAGCAAGATGACCATCTTGAAACTTGTCAAGTATATTATCGAATTGTTAATTGTTAGTCGTCAGTAAGGTGACCATCTTGAAACTTACACATGAAAACTTGCCAGAAACTTGATAGAATCAACGCGACCACACGACAAGTTTCAATTGTTTTTTGTCAAGTATATCACCGGTTTTGGAATTATCACATCACTTGATCAAAGATGATTGAGAATTTCAAATGTACATGGTTAGTGGAAACTTGCCAAAAGCTTGATTAGAAATCAACGCGATCACACGAAAAACGCCACAGGTTTTGAACCAGGATCAAAGCTCAAGTCATCTTTTGGGGCTTATGTTATAACATTAAAGTTCATGCCATCAATTGATCATTTTCTCCGAATCGGGACAAAAGAAAAATAAGATGAAGAAGATGAAGTAATTTTCAAGTTTATTTTGTATCAGATGAATTTATACGGTCTAGCTTCGTCAAAATCAATCAACTCTCTTGGTGGATTTGGTCAAGAGACCTATCAACACCCAAATTTCATTGATGTTGAGGAAATTTGTGACTCTAAAATAAATTCAAAAGTCATCAAAATAAAATGAAAACAAAAATTAAATAAAAGGATCAAAAACAATTTTGAAATTAGGTTATTTAAATTGGACTTTATTGACGAAATACCTAAATAGTATTTTTTCATCAAAATAAAATTCCAAGAAAATTACCCAAAGTCAAACAGGGGTCAACAATTGTTGACAAATTTTTTGAGAATTTTTAAAGTCAGGAAATATTTTTTAGAAAATAAAATAAAAGGTGAAATAAACCAAAAATGGAAAAAATAGTAAAATAAAAAATAAAAATAAAATTAGGTCACAATATTTGTCAAATGACTATTAGATCCTTCCATAATTGTTTCAGAATTTAAAAATGTCAAAAGATATTTTAAAACAACTAAAAACATCAAATAAAAGAGAAAAATCATAAAAAAATATCAAATCTAAAAATAGAATTATTTTTGTGAATTTTTTCATAATTTTTTAGTCAAAAATAAATTTTATATGATTTTTTGAAGTTTAAAACATTTAAAATATAAAATCAGAAAATAAAATAAAAGCCAAAAAAATATGAACCATCTGATCATAGTCAAAACGTGTTAGTAATCACATCCAATGGACATGGCGCACTGTGCTTGATATGGACCTCCTTGGTTTTCACACCGGATTAAGAATTAAAATTAAATAAAAAAATAAAACAAGGAAAGATATAACACGTTAGATCGAGTCTGACTCATAAAAGTAATCAGATTCAATGGCTCCTATTACGCGTGCACGATAAGGCAAAGTCACTTAATCCAATTTGAAAAAATTATATGTCACGCTTTCATTGGTTGAAGATAGACACGTAGGTCATCTTCAACCTCCAACAATCCTCCATACGCGATTCTCAAATTGTAAAATCAATAGTAATGGGTGGTATCCTTGGATTCGTCTCTTCAAGACGATCTCAACCACATGCTCGCGAAAAATTTATTTACATTGAGTAAAGAGAATTTTGAAAAAAAACTCAAATAATAGCGAATAGGTTTTTGATGAAATTCTCAGTCAGTACTTGATGAAAATGCAAATGGTGAAGATTACAAGGATCAGGGAAATGAGGAGAGTGCATTGATGCTTTATTTTGCAAGGTTTGGTGGAGATTCCTACCTGAACGAAGTTCACTTTCAGAGCTCTGAAACTGGACTTGGATAGCACGATTTAGGAAGCTTTAAGGCACGTTTCTTGTTTTGTTAGCTTCAGTGAAGTTCAAGGAAGAAGAATGAATGATTAATTTCAAATTGGAATGGCTTTGAGAGTGAAAACAAAGTTGTAGAAAATTGGATTCGATAAAGAGTTTGGCAGGGGTTTTCTAGCTATCAAAGCTTGAGGAAATGAGTGAGGAATGGTCCTCTATTTATAGGAGAGTGAGTGGTGATGAAAATGAGAAGGAATTATGAGATTTGGAGTGAAATCGCGCAAGGTGTGTGCACGAAGGAAGTGTGACCTTATGTGCATCAACACTCAGCCAAAACTTGCACTTCAAGGTGCTAATTAATTCTGGACAACTTCTAAACATGATTAATCACGAAATTAATGCTTAATTTTGGTTTAAAATTGATTGGTAGCGCAAAATGCACAAACTGATGGGGTGCTCGAACCGATTTTGGTACAAACTTTGAGCTGAGGCCAAACCAAATTCCCTCGTGCGTTTTCTGATTTTCTTTGAGCCAAAACAAGTATTCAAAGAGTATAACACAATGCAAAAATAATCAAATCCAATGGATCCTTGACTTGAGAGATTGAGCCTTTAGGATTCTTGAAAAATCACTGATTTTTCTGGCCAGGCCTTGGTCAAGCATGCCACTTTCTAAAAATGACCTATAATGTTTCTTATTCAAACTTTCCCTTCCACTCAAAATTTGCTCTTGATTTTCAAAGATGATATGAATTAAACCTCTCAAAGAACATTTGGCAAAAATAATCACTCAAAAATTCCAAAAATTGAGAAAGTTATGATCTTGTGAATTTGATGAAAATTTGTTAAGTGACCTATAATTTTTTGACTTCTTCAAGTAACTTCCAAACACTTTCAATATTTAAGGCTTAAATGGAGATAAATTTCACATCTTCAAGATTTTTATGCAAAAAGACTGACCTCAAGATGATAAATTATGATCAAGATGTGATCATTTGAAGTTGATTGTCCAACAATTGAGAAGTTCATCAAGGACTTGTCATCTTTTGACTTCATAAGCAAGTTTCCATGCATTTTACCTTCTCACCAATTGAACTAAGTTATATTATACATATTTAGGTTCATTGTGGAAAAAAATGTGCTCAAGGAGACAAGGGATGACCAAGTTATGATCCTTTGAAGTCATACAAGATAGATGAAGCATCAAACTAGGGAGTGGGCAATCATAGATCTCTAAAACAATCTTTTCACCAATCAAACTTCTTGGATCCAAGCATATTCATATTATAAATCATCTTAAGAATCAAATGACTTTGAAATCATCCACAAACTTCATACAAACACCAAGATATGATCCTCAAAAGCCCAAAACCCTAATTTCAGGATATATGGCCATAGAATAGAGAATTTTTTAATTTGATGATATTTTTTCAAACATGAAGCATACACTCAAGATAATAGGCCATGGTTGATGACAAGAGAAGTCTTCAATAATAGACAATACTTTTGAAATCTTGATAATTGAGGAGAGAAGGCATGGAAATAAACACATGAACCTATTGACTCCTTGAATAAGAAACTTATGCACCACTCACCTACAATATTTAGCAAGCAAAGTGTACACATATAATTGTTATCCAAGTATCAATCATCACACACAAGAAATAAGCACATACACAAGGTGCTTGGTGATCTCCTAAGGGCAAAGCCAAAGATAAGAGAGAGAGAGAGAGAGAGAGAGAGAGAGGTAGATTCAAATTTGTGATCTTTGTGCCATGCAATGGTATGAAACATGAGTGAATCTTAGGGGCGAAAATTGGGGTATAACAGATCGGCACTGACAAACCGGTAGATTTGTAGTTTATTTTTCTTTTCTTTGTGTATTCTCTATTGGTTGGGTTTGTATATGTATTTATTTTGAACTCATGTATATTTGTCGCCCTTGGCGTTGTATAAAACTTGCTTTACAAATATTTGTCGATTGTTGTCCTAGATTTTTACTCTGTGGTTGGGATTTGGGTTGTTATAGAGATATGTTGCTCAAATTCTTATCTAGGATGATTGTATAATAGTGTCTTCATTCTAGAGATAGATTTAGTGTTATTATTCACTTGGGTGTATGTTATTAATGCCTCTGTGTTGGTTGAGTCGTTATGAGAAATTGCCGACGTGAGTATCATGGATGACTTCAGTGTTGTTGAGGTTTGTTGAGAGATCACCACTGAGATGGTATAGTGGGTGTTGTGTTTGACATGATGAGTATTGTAGGTTGAGTATCACTGGTCGATTGATTTATGTTTGTGATGAGTAGATTATATGCATTCTCGAGAAGTTTATCCTTTTCTTTGTTTTTATACATTTAATTTTTGTTGATAACCTTTTCATTTAAACTCATTTTAACCCAACCTCATTAATAATATAATTGTCGAGCGACGAATCAATAATCAATCTCTATGGACACGACACAATATAACCTGTATATCACCCGGTAAAATAATACTTTACTTTTTTACTTGCCGCTTTACCGCTTCAGCATTTAGCTACTCGTATTATTCAAAAGAATTTCAGAATAAAAATTAGGCATTACAAATGGATGGTGAACTCTGATCTTCAATTTCTCCCGCTCATGAAAATTCTTTGTTCTCCAACAATTGCATAGGCTTCAATCTTCAATCATCAAATTCTTTGTATGCCAAAAAAAGGTCCTTGATTCATCGTACAAACTCTCTTAAATAGTGAAAATACATTGGTCTCAATCAGAAGTACCCAAAACGCCCCTACGAGTCAAACTTAATAATTTTTTTTGGAAAACACACAAAATCAGCGTCATTGTCCAACACAACCCAAGTCAGGTGACATGGACACCCATGTTGGCCCTTAAAATTCCAATATTCGCTTTTAGGCCTAAGGGGTGTAACATGGCCCGTGTCTGGTGACACAAACATCCATGTCGCCCCCCTCACATTCCACTTTATCCAAAGCTTTCCCCCTAACATTGCTCGTGTTAGGTGACATGGCCACCCATGTCAGACTTCCTTTAGCATATTTTTCACTTCATCCAAAACTCTGAATTTTGCACTTTTTCGAACTGATTTGTCCCAATTTATTCCTCCGAGACTACAAAGAGTAAAACACACAACCAACACATAAAATATGATAAAATGACATAAAACACTTGATAATAAAAAGAAAATATAACTAAAATCAACAATAAATAACGGTGTAAAAACCACTGGTCAATTTCCCCCAAACTTAAACTGTTGTTTAACCTCAAGCAACAATTACAACAGCTCGTTAAATTCACAACATATTGGTACTCATACGTGAGACTTTTGTTCACATTGATCAAGAGGTATTTGTCTGGTATTCACATGACGCGAAGAGTTTTTGTGAGAACATTTTAAACTTGAGCTTCCTTTTCGGATACCTCTCTAACTATACTCTGTACTTAAGTCTTTTTCTGATTTTCTTCTTGTAAGTTCCTCAATTTTAAGGGTTGGCTTAATTTTGTAAAACAAATAAAAGCAGCAATAATGTAATGTACAATAGGATATTCTAATTTGTTGTAATCCTATTGTAATGTCTAAACATGTTGTGTTGAAGTTTTTCAACATCTAGAACAGCATGTCAAATGAGATGTCGCGACATTAGACATCAGACATCACGCTACTAAGCTGTCAAAGTCTGTTAGAGTTCTGTTTCACTTGTGTAGAATATCCTGGGAATATTATGCAACATAAGTGGCGTGTAATTGAAGGCATTTGTGGAGGTCCAAGAGCTAAGGAGAAAAATCAGCAAGGACCTTGATTGTAATAGAAGTTGTCTGCGTATTTGATTCTGCAAGAGTTTGTTACTACAGAAGTTTGTTACAGCCTCAAGATGTTATTTGAAAGGCCAAAATCCAGTTTGGTAATAGGTTATAAATAAGTAGTTGTAACCTAGTTCTAGTAAGCTAGCCGATTTTAGAAAGATGTAGCCTTTAGGGTTAGCCATGTAAGTGAACCACCCGGACTGTGGGATGGTCATTGATTTGTGCCTCGAAGCCTGTAGGCAAGAGGTTTATTTTACTCACTCAGAAGCTGTGAAGCAATGAGTCCAATTGTGTCCTTGGAAGAAGTTGTGAAGCAATTCCAAGTTTGTTTGAGTCATAAGTTTGATTTTTTTGTATTTGGAGTGATGTTCTCCAAATTGTTTTAGTTGATATGTATCAAGTTGTTGATGTAGTGGTTGGGATGTTGACCATTAGACATCACTGCGGTGATTCAAAGTGAGTGGAGGTTCTCTTATCTAAGTGAGGTATCTTAGGTAGAAGGGACATTGGGTAGGGATTAAGTGAAGAGTGTAAACAGGGAGGTTTAACTCTGAATTAGGACTATTGATAATGGACTTCCTTCCTGGCTTGGTATGCCCCCAAATGTAGGTTGGTTAGAACCGAACTGGGTGAATAATTCTGTGTGTTCTTTTGTTTCCTGCACTGTTAATTTTATGCCTACCTTGTTTGTTTTATAATGTCAGATCAGATGTCAAGACATCCTGAGTCTGTTGGCACCATAATTTCAATTGGTATTAGAGCAGGCATCCTGTCTGTTTTTGGATGAGATCCATGGGGATACTTTTTGGCTGTGTACAAGGTAGATGATTGTTTGAACAAGGAGTGTTAATATTGTATGGCCCCTTGAAGTGGAGGATGAACCTATTTGTGGAGGACTAGACCAACCTGACCAGAACTGTTGTACCTTCTTGAAGAAATAAGATAATGAAGCTGTAACAAGAGAGTTAAATTCGAAGACTTCATGCGGGAGTGAAGAATTTGGATTGAATTGTTCAACCTATATTTAGCACAGAGAAGAAAATTGTCAAAACCTTCATGCGGGAGTGAAGATATTGATAAGGTAACTTTTATTTTCTGCCTTTACATTCCGCACCTATATTATGTGTCTGCCCCAAAGCCTTGTAATGTCGTAGGTTTATTTTCCGCATTTACTTTCCGCACTTGATTTTTCTGCAAATATTTAACTGCTTAGATGTATGATAACTAGGGTTTGTATGGAAAGATTAAAAACAAATCTTAGAATAACCCTAATCCAAAGATAAATATGTGAACTTAACACACTCTATCATACTTGCACCCCCCTTAGGGCATCCTCTCTTGTTGCCTTACGAATACAATGGTCATGTCCCTTGAACGTAGGGGTACCATTAGCAAAAGACCCTCGATTCAAAAATCATCACAAAGATCATAGTCCCTCGATGGCCCTCAATGTTGCCTACGAATATATGATCTCGTCCCTCGGTTGTTACCTACGAATAAGTGATGATCGTCCCTACGAATTTGCTAAGGTATCCTTACATGTTGCCTTCAATGACCATACGATGACCCTATGATTGTACCTTCACATCCAACGGATAAAGTTACCTACCAACTAATGGTATAGATAGCCTTATTCTAAAGGAGAAGGAGAATAACAAGAAACGACCATTCTGAGTACGTAATAAGACTCTAATTATTTGCTCAATCCAAATCAAAAATACTTTTCACACCTCACACTTATTTTCAAAAACTATTTTCCAAACAAACACTTTGTATACATTCCAGCGAGAATCATTACAAAGTTAAATATTTTCCAAATAAATATTTCCAAACACTTCGTATATATTTCAACGAGAATCATTACGAAGTCAAAGCGAAATACTTTTCAAAAATACTTTTCAAACCACACAAACACATAAAGCAAATTTTCAAAAGTGATCCAGGCAACTAAGAGCCCGTAGATAACTACGGATGGAAAGGGTGCTGATACTTTCCCTTTTCATAATTACCTCTCGAACTCAGAATCTAACAAAGGTCTTTTCTTGTTCTTTTGACCTTCCCTTTATTGGATAAAAGAAAATTCGGTGGCGACGTTTGATATCCTCAACATTTGCGATAAAACGCAAAACAAACAAGTCAATTCTCCCACTGTGTTACAGGGATGGTCACTGATTTGTGCCTCGAAGCCTGTAGGCAAGAGGCTTATTTTACTCACTCAGATGTTGTGAAGCAATGAGTGTATTTGTGTCCTTGGAAGAAGCTGTGAAGCAATTTCAAGTTTGTTTGAGTCATAAGTTTGACTGTTTTGTGTTTGGAGTGATGTTCTCTAAACTATTTTAGTTGATAGGTATCAAATTGTTGATGCAGTGGTTGGGATGTTGATTGCTAGACATCACTGCGGTGATTGGAAGTGAGAGGAGGTTCTCTTATCCAAGTGAGGTATCTTAGGTAGAAGGGACATTGGGTAGGGATTAAGTGAAGAGTGTAAACAGAGAGGTTTAACTCTGAATTAGGACTACTGATAATGGACTTCCTTCCTGGCTTGGTATGCCCCCATATGTAGTTTGGTTAGAACCGAACTGGGTGAACAATTCTGCGTGTTCTTTTGTTTCCCACACTGTTAATTTTATGTCTACCTTGTCTATTTTATAATATCAGATCAGATGTCAAGACATCCTGAGTCTGCTGGCACCAAAATTTCACTCCTTTTTCATTCGGACAATCAAATAAAGATAATGAGGATTATGACGATCATCCTATGCACAAGACCAATGAAGAGAATTAGCAATGAAATTTAAAAACATTTCAATTTATATATTATCCTTATTTGGATGACGTCTGGGGATCAACCTCTATTAGGCTAAAAAACCGAGCGAAGGTTACCTAACTTAGAGAGTTGATTTCCTTTTACGGCCTCTCAACTGATCATACATGCAAGTGAATCTAAATTATGTCACACTATCAAGATAAACTAATCAACGAATATTTCTCAAGACTCAAGCACTATGGTACAAATCTACATGTTAGAATCATATCTCTTTTTGGAGAACCTTAAGTGTTCAAACTAAATTCCTTTTGTCACATTATTATGGAATTCCTACCCTTAAACAAGCATCCCTTCATCTCTATATACTTTTCTCGATTTCTTTGAAATAAAATCTCTCGCGCAAAATAAAATTTTCGATCAAAATTTGGGAAGGACTTCAAAGTGCGATGTTTACAAAGCAAACAACATAAAAAAAAATAAAAAACAAAACATTAAATCCCCCCAACTATAACCAAACATTGGCCTCAATGTTTTAGAAAAAGAGTGAGAAGGTTGACTCACATTGAAGCGGAGAATTGCAACATCAAATGTTGCCCCAAAGCTTGCACCTGCATGAAACAAAAATAAACAACAAAAGAAAATACTTAGTCATTAAAAGTGTGGGTTGCCTCCCACAAAGCACTTATTTTAACGTCGCATGGCTAGACAGTTCATCCCTTTTATTATGGGGGGTCCTTCCTCTTCCACACCTTATTGTTTATCATTTATTTATCCAAGAACTCAGTTGGTTCAAAAGTATGGACCACTTTGTGCTTTAGGCGAATTCCAACTTCCATCTCTTCACCTTGATGTTCCTTTTTCCTTTTCTTCTTAACTTCTTGAATTAACTTAGGAATTTTGATCGATGTCTGGGATGGTGCCACCTGAGAGATTATGCATGAGACTTTTTCTAGAAGTCATTTGAATATTTTGCTTTCTTTTTCTAGTTTGATCATACCAACTGATCTTACTTATTTCCACCTACTTCTTGCTTCTTGATCTCCAATACTTTCAAAGTTATCTCTTCATCAAATGATTTTAGTGTCAGAGTGCCTTTCTCGATATCCAAATCGCATAGACTAGTATGCAAAAATGGTCGACCTAGAATAATAGGAGTCTCTTCATCTTCATAAATATCTATGATCTGAAAATCAATTGGAAAGACAAAATTTTCAATTTCCACCATACATCTTAAGTTATCCCATATGACTCATTGATGGTGAGATTCACAAATTTTACCTTTATCCCTGACTCGCTCACCTTTCCAATACCAATCTTTTTGAAGATAGATAATGGCATTAAACTTACATTAGCACCTAAATTAATCAGACTATTCTTGAAAGTTATGTCTTTTATAGTGCAAGGTATTGCAATCGATCCATGATCTTTCTGCTTAGGTGGGATCCTCCTCTATGGCGAGATTACACACACTTTCTCATCACAGGGTACTGATCCATCTCCTAGAGATCTCTTTTTATACAATACATCATTCATGAATTTTTTGTACATAGGAATTTTCTATATAGCTTCAATGAATGTCATATTAATCTCTAACGTTTTTTAGCATTGTGACAAATTTCTCAAAATCTTTCACTTTTGGATCCTTCTTTATTACTCGAGATGGATAAGACAACTTAATCATCAGCTTAGTCTCCTTCGCACTATTTTCTTCAGTTGGCTTCACATATAGTATAATTTCTGGGTTTTCTTGTTTTCTCTCACTTCCAGATCTACCTTTATGACATAGTCATCCTTTTATACATTCTCTCCTTCGTCTTCTGACTCCCTTGTGCTTGAAAAGATTGTTGTTGTGCTATCTGTCCCACTTGAACTTCCCTTTTTTTTATGTTGTGGTGTTCCTGTGGGTGCTCCTCGTTTCTTCTTGGAATTGATAATTGTAGGCAACCATATTTTCAATAGCTACCTCTCACTCTCCCTTTTGTGGAGTGTGTTGCTGATTTTGGACATTTCCTTATTGATACTTCCAGGAGAAATTTGGCTAATTTTTCCACCCTGGATTGTAAGTATTTGACTATGGGTTATTCTGCCTCAAAAACTTTATGTCTTCAATTTGTTGTGGAGTTGCAAGAAAATGCGTAGTATGTGTGGTCCCTAACGAATTTCACAAATAACACTTTGTGCCTGTTGAACCTGAGCTACCTGTTGAGTACTTATGTTCACCGCTTTCGGCTTTTTCTCCACTTTTGCAATTTGTATCTTCCATTCTGATTTTTTGTTAGCTTCTAACTTCAGATCAATCACTCCCACTAGTTTACGTGCAACCCTACCATATAGCTCTAGATGCTCATTTGAAGTAATGACTTCGATGATCTTCTTAACACTAGTGGTTGTTGCAAAGTTGGATGAGCCATTAACATATGTGTCAATAAGTTGATTTATCTTTATTTTGAGGCCATTTATAAACATCTGCATTTGTTTAGTTTGATCCATATTGTGAGTGGGATAGGCTTCCAATAACCTCTTGAACCTCTTATACGCATCACTTAGAGACTCTCATTCGTTTTGCTTAAAATTCACAATATCATATATTTTGCGAATATAAACATAAGAAGGACAGTATTCATCAAGAAACGTTTTCTCCATCTCTTCCCAAGTAGTAATACTCCCAGCAGGTAGTGAGTAAAAACACTCTTCAGCATCTTCAAAAAGCGTGAGCGGGAAATTTCTTAATATTTTTGTTTCTTCTGAGTGCCCCTTAATCATCAAGGTAGTGCTCATAGTAAGAAACCTTTGCAAATGCTTATTTGCATCTTCATTTATCTTCCCAATGAAAGGGTTGTTCTCAAGTTGTCAGATTGTTGAAGGGTGTAGCTAAAAGTTTGCAACATTTACCAGTTGATTCACAATAGTCAACCGAACTGCTAGAGCATTTGTTCCTCCATAGTCCCTAAGAAGTCTCTCAGGTCGCGGTGGATTTTCACCCATTGGGATTTCTTCTTCTGATTCTGACTTAGTATAAACTAAATGATCTTCTCCTGACTCCGACTCTGAATAAACTGAAAGATGCTCTTTTTAGAAGGCGAGTCTGGCTTATCGAGTTTGCTTACGCCTTGCGTGAAAATTTATTTTCATCTCTACGTCAAAAGGAAAATTAGCTTAAGGCTTTCCTCGCATACACAGATTAGAAGCAAATTAGTATTAACAAAAATAAAATAATATTAATTAAAACTGAAATAAAATTTTGGTTGACGAGCAGCAAAATTTTAATTGAACTAAAATTGAAACTCTATATTTTGGCAGTCTTTGGCAACATCGCCGAAAAGTTGATCGAAAAAATAGCAAGCGTACTATTTTGCCTCTTGTAGTTATAACAAAAAAATTCTCCGATTGTCAATCTCAAGGAATTGGTGACATCCTCAGTAGAGTTCAAGTGGTCATAAAGAAAGTCGAAACCATCGAACTTGCTTGACCAAAATTTGAATTCGTCAGAGGGAAGATTCTGCTGACTGCTCTTGTTGGTTTCTATCATTAGGAGTTAATGGCCAGATTGGATTTTCTCATAGAGTTACTCATAAGAGTTTTTGCATTCTTCGTTGTGTCTTGTTGGGGGAGCTCGGAAGGAACCAACGTAATACCCTAGGGAACAAAAATCATTACAACATTCTTGTCCACTCTGGGTTTTCTCTTCTTCAAAGTCTGAGTTTTGATATTAGATAGTCTTATTTAAAACCAAACGGTCAGCTCGTGTAGCCCTGACTTCAACCATTAGTTTCATCTGCGTTTTGATATTAGCAGGCAACATTTTCACTGTAAATAGAAAAGAGACAACATTAAAGATACAAATACAGAACGACATCATAAGGTGTACGATTCACAAATCCTTACCCAGGTATCCTAAAAGTTTATCTAGATCATCATACATGTTCATGATATCTTTATCCTTCAACATTTTGAAGGAGTCTAAGATACCTAGCACTTGGACCTCTTCTAATGATAATTTGTCATAATCAAAGCTAAAGACGGGTGACGAGTATAGAACCGTTGAGAAGTGGTTTCACTCCGTTGAGTATAAAACCCCAGGGCATATGTTTCCACTTTTAACTCAGAGAAACCTATCTTTGAAACCTTTGTAGTTGGAGGTGAAAGCACGAAGGAAACTCATACCAGGGGAACCATTAAGAGTGACCCAACTGCCCTATCATCACCCTTTAGTTCAAAGAAAGAGAAAAGAGGCTTGTAATAGGGTCAATGGCCAACGCCTCACAAACAACCTCAAAGGCAATAATAAAGCCCCAACCATTAGGATGTAAATTGAGTTGGGACCATGTCCAAAACGGTTAAGAGGTCGGCTATAAAGTCAGAAAATGTAATCTGAATTTTGAAAGTTATAAAAATTTGGAGTAAAATTAATAATTGGCAAAATCCAGTCCCTCTCATAATAAAAATGGTAACCATCACTTGGTGTTCATAACATTAATCAGAAGAAAAATGCAAATTGCATTGGGGTGAGTTAATATTGCTAGCGCGGAAGATAAAATCGATATTTAGTTTTGTTTCTCTTTCTTCAAACGATTTATTTTAATTTATAAATGTTGAACAATGTTTAATGTTTTGAAATTAGGTTTTGAATAAGGTAAACTCTCAAGTACTCATGATAATAGTTAGGTATCAATACCTTTAATAAAAGTTGATTTAAATTATTAATTTAATTTTAAATAAAATAAATATAAAAATGACATAGAATTGAATGTGATTATTTAACTCCACTCTAACAAATTTTTAAAAGATAAATTTTTTACAACTTTAGAGACATTATATCAAAGATCGAGCAAAACTCTTATTTGATCCATTCATATTTTCTTTAAAAGTTAAATTAGTTTTAATTCTTAATCTTATGTTTGGATTATGAAATAAGAGTTAAATTCATCTATTTAAAATTATTGTTGTTAAACTTTTTGGGATTGACCAAATCCACAATTTGAATATAGCTAATTCAAATTAGTGAGTCATTTTAATTATCTTTTCTTTGTATTTTTAATTGTTGTCAAGTTGCAATGATATTTTCTTTAAATCTATCAATGTAAAAAGTTCTCTAAACCTTATTTTTACAAGTGTTATTTTTTAATCTATTTTCTTATCCTTTGAAGGATCTTTTCTTGGACTTGTTCATGGCTTCTTATTTGAAGGAGGTGGCGGTGGTGGGTATGGGAGGGTGGTTAGATGAGGTATGCTAATGGGGTGATTTGGACTTAGGTTCCGTTGGCAACAATAATCCTCTTCTTTTGGAGGACTTCGAATTGTTGAAAGAGAAGTTGGAGGAGTTTGGGGGTGTTTCAGAAATAGTGGATTTGGTGGAATGGAGACTTATATCGGATTTTGTTTTCTCGGTTTCATCATGTTATAACTTCTATGCAAATTTTTGGTTCCCATTAGGGCCTTCTAATTAGAGTGATGTGACTTTATCTTTGATTTGGAAAATGGAGGTGCCTTTTAAAATCAAGTTGTTTATTTAGGGACTTTTGGTGGATAGACTCCTAACTAAAAATCTCTTGGTGTATAGAGGTATTCTTATTCCCACTACTTCCTTAAATTATTCTTTTTGTGGAATAGGTTTGGAAAATAGGAACCATACTATTGTGTTATGTGATTAAAAGTATTTGGAAGGAGATTGCTTTTTAGTTGGGAAGGAGGAGAAAGAGGGAGGAGTGTCTCTCAAATTTCATGAGTTGGTACTCTTATTGTAAGAACAAAAAGGTTAGAAAAGGTAAAGGGATTATTGTGGATAGCTACGGTTTGGAATATATGGATTCTTAAAAATGATATTTTATGATGTTTCGAATGTGAATAATACGGTTTAGAATATTAAACCGATGGTATGGAAGTGTTCTTTTTGTGGAGAAATTACACATCTCAATTGTATATTTTACGAGTTTTGCAAATAGTCTTTATATTTTTTATCGTAATTTCAATTGAATTATAATTTTTTTTTACGGTTTTTCGTTCTCTTGTATAAAATAATTTGGAAAACTTTTAGTTTTCTTTTTTATATAACTAGCTTAAAAAAAAAAACTATATTGATGAATTTGAGATACACAATTTAATCTGAAGAGCACCTAGAAGGATGGATAATCTGTTAAGATGTAATTAAACTTTCTCTTGTTGAAGGTGGGGATCATACGTTCATGCACTTCAGAACTCAAGTTTGTGTTTGAATAAATTAGATATATGTATAGTGATAAAAAAACAAGTACCTCTCACAAAGCAAAGTATATTTTATTCATAGTGAAGGGAATTATTTTGGAATAATTATGATGCATGTTTTTTGGTTGATCTCGTGTTAGATCTCTCCGCCTCTTGTTTTCTATTTCTCTTTAGAATAAGAAAGAGTTGGAAATTTTATGATTTTAAAATTTGTGATGCTGCAAACATTTAAAGAGATTCTTGAAGGATTAAATCTTCTACTAGGTGTTTAACTTGATCTTTTGTTTTTTAATTGTTGTTAAGCATGGTATAATTCTTTCTTAGATGGATGAAAAGTGAATTTTTAGATAATTTAATAAATAAATATATGTTAACCAATTTTCAAATTTTGAGATTAAAAAAATGAACAACATGTTTACAAACAAGAATTAAGTACTGTTAAAAATAGTTAAAGGGGTGTACCATAACCTAGTTAGTGAAGTGAGAGTAAGTTAGCTCTGGCTCAGCAGAAAATTATTTAGAAGAGTGTAAAGCTCTAAGGAGAGGACTTATGTGTGTGAAGGAAAATCTGAAGACTATGGCGGTTAAAATCGCCAGTATATACAACCTGAAAATTAACGTTTAAAACCGTCTTTTTCAACTTTGCAGCCATAATGATGATAAAAAACCGCCGTCTGTGGGAATCGAACCCACGACCACGTGGTTAAAAGCCACGCGCTCTACCAGCTGAGCTAAGACGGCTAGATGAATGCGTTTCTAGATATATTCAATATTTAATAGCACAACGTAGTACAGATTTTTAAGAGGCAATGAGGTACATGAGAGACTTACGTGTGATAATTTATCTAAGTGCAATTTTTTTATTTATTTAGAAAATAATTAAACTAGAAGCCACATATATATATATAAAATCATCCATAAATAAAATTTGATTGTTTAAATTTATAAAATTAATATAAATAATTATATTAATTTAGAACTTTGACAAAAAATTTCAAAGCTGGTGCATAATAAATTTGAGATGAGTATGATGGATAAATTCAATTTTTTTAAAAAATCTAAATGAACTAATTTTTAGTTTGTGGTTACATTAACCAAATCAAATGTAAAAGATAACTATTCAACAATTTTGTCTAAATATTCTCTCAAAATGTCTTATTTTTGTTATATTTAATCCAGTGAGATTGTGGACGGACATTTTCAATTTATATGGTTAATGTAGGGTGTATGAAGGTTGACATTGGATATAAAAATATTTTAGAATAGTAAATTCATGTATAGATGACAACATATGTCTTTTTGAGTGAGGTAGTTGCGTTTCAAATCAATTTTTTTGTCTCTAAGTTTCCTATTAACATTTACCTGAACGTCGTTAAATCTGAATTAATTTTCTGTGTTCTTGATTTTCTAAATGATTAAGTAAATTATTCTAAATGATTAAATAAATTATTGAAATAATAATATTATTGAGTTATATACTCCAACCTAAATTATAATTATGGATGATCACAAATTTAATTTGATTAAATTGCATGCATAACAAAGATTTCAACCATGACTGCAATTGTAATGTGTGGTTATAATTTAAGGAGTGTTGAGGAATTACCAAGTCTTTAGTGCAGAAGAAAAATCTATAAATCAATGTAATTACTCTCCTTCTCATATTTTCATTTGCGAAAATGTCATTATGTACGAGTCTCCAAGAGATAAGACATATTATAGGTTGAATGTAGGGTTTCTATGTTGTTTTGGCCGAACAAACTTCTACATTATCACTACTATGAAATTCATATGAATATTTGAATTTAAGTGTTCAATTTCTTGAACAGCTTAAAATTCGAGTCTCTTCATCAATTTCATAAAGAGGGGGAGTAATTTTGAGAATATCATATGTTATGTACGGTGCACAAGTGGTGAAATTTTTTAAAATGTACTAAAAATTGCCTTTAATTTGATATAAGAGAATAGTAGTTTCCATGTATTTAAGTTGATATGGAAGGATAATTAAGTATTTGATTTTATAACCACTACAATAAATACTATTTTTCATGACGAAATTTTCACAATGAATGAAACAAAACCGTAGGAACATGTGAATTAAGGGATTTGTTTTATTTTTTAAAAATAGGATTAAGTATGTTTTTGGTCCCTCTAAATATCTCAAATTTCGTTTTAAGTACCTCTAAAATTTTCCATCAAAAAATGGTCCTCCTAAAAATTTGAATTTTAACTTTTAATCCTTCATGACAAAATCGTAGCTAAAATGACCTCTAATTCCGTCGCCAAAAAAAAATTGTCGCTATGTTGTAAAATCTGTCGCTAAAATCATCGTTGTGTTGTAAAAAACGTCGCTAAATTAGAGGAGGGACCAAAAGTTAAAATTTAAATTTTTAGGAGAACCATTCTTTGAAGGAAAATTATAGAGGGACTAAAAACGAATTTTGAGATATTTAGAGGAACCAAAAACATATTTAATCAAAAAAAAATTATTACCTCGACTTTTAATAAAACCGACATAAATAAATGCTCAGCGTTTGAGGTTCAATTCCAGCTCCTACTATTTAGGGCTTTATATGGAACCAAAAATGTGCCATTATTTTTTAAAGATGTTATGTCGGATACGCCACCTCGGTTATTTTCAAAACCGATATAAAATCTCCCTAACTTTTTTACTCTATTGACAAACAGAAAGGCACCTTTTTTTATATATTTCACGTCGGTTATTCTATCTCGATTTTTTAATTTAACAAAGGTAAAGTTTATATATATGTTTGATTTCAACTCAGTGTCCATCTATTTCATTTTTCGAGCCCTGACGAAATAACACTTTTACTCCAAAGAGATTAGCCAACGAAAGAACACTTCTACTCCAAGGAGCTTAGCCAACGAAAAAACACTTCTACTCCAAGGAGATTAGTCAACGAAAGAACTTTTTCTCCAAGGAGCTCTACGGTATGTTCTTGAAGTTCTCCAATACTGTTGTTCATGTTGTTCTCCGCGTATTATTTTATTTATGTACTATTTTTTATTTTATTTTCAAAAACTGTGATTATGGATCGTAGTTGGATGAAAGCCAATAGGTTAAGTAGCGAGTATGAGAGTGGATTGAAACAATTTCTTGATTTTGCGGAAAAAAACCTTCCTGATAACAATGAGATTTTTTGGTGTCCTTGTATGAAATGCTATAATATGAAAAAACATACAAGGGATGTTATATTCAATCATTGTGGTTGTGATGGAATTATTCAAACTTACAAGAAATGGGTATGGCATGGTGAAGGGTAAAAAAAGAGACCTTTGTCACAAACACTTGAATATGATGAATGTGTGACTAATAATTTACAAGACATCATTCGTGATATTGGAGTAGATGCTTTCAAGAAAGTTAGTACGGTAGATACTTTGCGAAAAGACATGGAAGATTCGTTGTACCCAGGATGTAAAGGTTTTACAAGATTTGCAGTTGTGTTGAGACTATTTAATCTTAAGGTGAGAGGTGGGTGGACGGATAAAAGTTTCAATGAATTGCTTGAATTTTTGAAAGAAATGCTTCTTGAAGGTAACACTTTGTCAAACCGTACATATGAGGCCAAGAAGATATTGTGTCCAATGGGTTTGGATTATGTCAAAATACATGCTTGTCATAATGATTGCATATTATATAGTTTGAAAACATGAACATGTGCCCAAGGTGTGGGGTGTCGCGCTACAAACATAAGGGCAATGGTGTTGATGGAGACAATGGTGCAACTAGAAAGGGTGTTCTTGTCAAGGTGATGTGGTACCTACCAATAATTCCAAGGTTCGAGAGATTGTTTGTTAATGTTAGTGACACAAATAATACTAGATGGAATCCAGATGAAAGATTGTGTTATGGAAAAATTCACCAATGGAAGAAAATTGATTCATTGTTTCCAAATTTTGCCCTTGAACCGAGGAACCTTAGGCTTGGACTTGCCACTAATGGAATGAACCCTTTTGGTAATATTTGTACTAACCATACATCATGGCATGTTCTTCTCTTAATTTATAAACTATCTTGGTTGTGCATGAAGCGTAAGTATATGATGCTATCGATGATGATTTCGGATCTAAAACAACCAGGGAACGACATAGATATTTACATATCGCCATTGATTGAAGACTTAAGACTTTTGTGGGAGGAAGGTGATGATGTTGATGATGCGTATACACGTGATAACTTTAAGTTGCGTGCCATGTTGTTTTGCACAACCAATGACTTTCATGCATACAATAATTTTTTCTGGGTACATCGTCAAGAGTCATAATTCATGTCCTATATGTGATTGTAATACATGTCACCATCATTTACCAAAAGGAAAAAAGATAGTTTATTCGGGGCATCGAATACTTTTAAGACCTATTCATTCGTATCATAGATTGCACAAGGCTTTCAATAGAGATAAGGAGTTTCGTCTAGCTCCAAAACCCTTAACTGAGAAGGAAGTTTATAGAAAAAAACAACACATTAAAGTTTTCTTTGGAAAAAAACAAAAAAGTTTGTGGTGAAAAATTCTTGGAAAAAGAGGTCGTTGTTCTTCAATCTTCCATCTTGGTCTAATCTTGATGTAAGACATTGTCGCACCCTAAAATTTGCCCTCCTAACTTCAAGTTATATGACTTAGACATCACATTCATCTGCATATGCTCCCATTATGTCATTGGCATTGAATTGTCATTCATTCGTCACATTTGCATCGCTAGTTGCGTTTAGGTTGACCAAAAGTCAATTTAAACCAAAATTCGCATTGTTTTGTAGTTGTAAAATACATGTTATTTTACTTCATGCATTTTTATCTCTCTACATGTTTCTTGAATCGTGTTAAGTTGATTATATATCGATGATATTGATATTTCGGTTTTATACACAGACTGTTAAAAGCAATTCGACACTGTGTAGAAAATTAGCGGGGAAAATATTTCAAGTTTTCGCCTTTAGTTCACTACTTTATGAATCTATGTGTCGCGTAGATCATGAAAATATGTTCTCTCTAATTTTTTGATACATTTTGAATTCTCGTTCTTAACCGTAAGTGTTTTAAAGTCGGGTATTCTTTGTTATCGTTTTATTTCGATCGTAAACATTTTAATAATTTTTATTTAATCTTTGAGACCCGTAGTTTATTTTAATATGCTCATTTCTTTTTTTTTCCTGATAATTTATTGTCCAAATTTTATCGTTTTTGACAATTTTAAGTGTCCATTTTTTATCTCTGAAAATCAAAATAAAAATGTTTTCAGATAGATTAATTTTCACCCTATTAGGCTTGAGAGTCCATTTTATAATTAGGGTCATTTTAGGCATTATGATAATTACTTTAACCTAATTTTTGGTGTTTATATGAGAAAGAATGTAAGAGCATCTCCAATAGTGCAACTCATTTTTGAGTTTTTTGTGGGACCCATTAAGCCACATCATCTTAAAGCAACTCACTCAATTTTTACTCCAATGGTGCAACTCTAAAGAATTCATATTGGGTCCCACAATTTTCCTTTATATATTAACATTCTATTCATATTAAATAAACTAAAATTAAAATAATAATTTAAATTATATAAACTAAAAATTAATATAAAATAAATAAAAATCAAATTAAACTTAAAATTTAGAATAATAATTAAATTAATCTCAAATACATGACATATAATTAAAAACAAGATTCAGATGTTCGACTATATAATTAAACTTAAATTTAAATACATGACATATAGTTAAACTTAAATCTAAAATTAATCTCAAATACATGACATATGATTAAACTTAAATTTCTTCATCCTCGTGCCCAAAACGTTCCTAAATATGCTCGACTTGAAGTTGGCGATGAACTTGTTTTTCACGAAGACTTGCTCTTCTTTGTAGTCTAGTTGCAAGATTTGGATGAGGACCGTTAAATGTTTCAGTCGTTGAGTTGTTGTTACCTACATTATCATAAGAGTAATCAAAATCACCTTCATATATGTGTCGTTCGTCTTCGACAATCATGTTGTGCAATATGATGCAAGCATATATGGTATGCTTTAGGGTTTCTATGTGCCAAGCACGCGCTGGATCACGTATTATTGCAAATCGAGATTGAAGCACTCCAAATGCCTGTTCCACGTCCTTTCTAGCTGATTCTTGGTGTTGTGCAAATAGTTTTATCTTTTCTCCTTGCGACATTGAAATGTTCTTGACAAATGTAGCCCACTCAGGATATATACCATCCTCTAAATAATACCCCATATTATATGGAGTCCCATTGATTGTATATTGCACACTAGCATCACGTCCTTCCAAAATATCGTTAAACACATTGGATTGATTTAGCACATTAATGTCATTGTTTAAACCTGCAATACCAAAAAATGCATGTTAAATCCATAAGTCTTGTGATGCCACTGCTTCAAGCATGACCGTGGGTTTACCATGATCTCCTCGACAAAATTGTCCTTTCCATGCTACAGGACAATTCTTCCATTCCTAATGCATACAATCAATGGAACCTAGCATGCCTGGAAATCCACGTGACTCCCCTATTTGTAAAAGATGTTCAACATCATTGTTATTAGGCCTTCTCAAATACTCGGCCCCAAATACCTCATTCACTCCCCTTACGAATCTCTCTAAGCACTCAATTGCAGTCTTTCACCAATTCGAACATATTCGTCTACAATGTCAGCGGAAGATCCATATGCCAACATACGAATAGTAGAAGTGCACTTCTGCAATGGTGAAAGGCCCATTTTACCAGTTGCATCGACCCTCATTTGAAAATATTCATCATGATTTCCAAGGGTTTCTACAATTCAAAAAAACAAATGCCTATGCATTCTGAACCTTCTACGGAATTGGACATCCGTGTATACTGGATTTTCTGAGAAGTAGTCATTGAATAGTCGTATATGCCCTTCTTCACAATTCTGATCTATCACTGATCTTCTTTTTCGCCATGATGAACTTCCAGACTGACGTTCCTTCTCGAGCATTGACAATAATAGTTCTTCATCTGTGTTGTCCATAAGTTCTTCTTCAATCACCTCCCAAAAAAGTTTGTTGAGGTTGTTTGAATTATTTGAATCCATTGAAGTGAGAGAAGGGTGATAGAAAAATGATCGAAGAATGAGATAAGAATGAGAGAAAAATGAGAGAAGAATGAGAGAAGAATGAGAAAAGAATGAAAGTATATATAAGGCTAGTTTGAATAACGACTAGTTTGAATAACGGCTAGTTTGAAGAAACTCACTCAATAACGGCTAGTTTGAATAACGACTAGTTTGATATTACATAATATTTAAATATAATAAATACTAGCACATTGCATATTATTACAATAGGTGTTGATACTACATAATATTTAAATATAATAAATACTAGAACATTGCATATTATTACAATAGGTGTTGATACTACATAATATTTAAATATAATAAATACTAGAAAATTGCATATTATTACCATCCATATTTTTCTTTTAAGTTATTACAATGTTTTTCATGAAATTCACATTGACTATCATTCATCTTAGAAGTGTCTGACATTATGAATTGCATTGCTTCAAACTCCATCTTTTCCTTGACTAATTTGTTTTTTTCCTCCTTAAGTCGTGCTTTAAACTCCATATTTTCCTTGACTAATTTGTTTTCTTCCTCCTTGAGGCGTGCTATATTTTCCATTAAATCTATTCTTTTATTCATTGTATCAGAAATAACACTAGAAGGAGGTTCAACTGCATTTGCACTTTCCTTTGCCTTACCTTTTCGTTTTGTCGTCTTTTGTCCCATTGGACGCTCTATTGGATATGATGAGTTAAACTCATAACTTGAAGGTGTCTCTGAGTTTGGCGATGTCGTGTATGCACCGCTAGCAGAATTCTTTGTTCTCTTTGAAGAATTTTCGGTGGATGCTCCCATCCATTTAGGTTCATCTTTTAAAAGCCGCCATGCATACGTAAGATTGAATGGTGTACCTTCATTTTGTTCAAAAAAAGCATGTGCATTGACTAAGATATCTTTATCTGATGCCCCATTTTCCCCCCTTGAACAACTTGTTTGTAACACCCAACGAATTTTTGAACAAGGCCATTTATTCGATGCCATAGAGATTTTAATTGGCCTTGTAGCTTTTCTTGTGACTGCCCACAATATTGGTTATAATTATCGGTGATTCTTAACCAAAAGCTATCGAATTTTTGATCAACTCCCACAATTGAATCCTTTGAAACATTGAGCCATGATTGCATAAGAAGTGTATCCTCTTCCCTTGTGAATACCTCTCGGGTTTTTTTTAACAGAACGCCTTTGTTCTTTTTCAATTGTAATATTTTCAATACCAACTTGAGTTGAAATTTGTGGAACTTGGCGTTCAGACAGAAACCCATTTGGTGTTTCGGGTTCATGATGAGAAAAATTCATCCCATGAGTATTTATTTGTGGTCGAAAATGCATATTTGGGTTGTTTGGTGACGGAAAAAATATGGTAGAGTTTGTTGGCGGTGAGGGAAATTGAAAATTTTGAGGATTAGAATTTTGCCGATTTTGCATGAGATGTAACATAGGTTGTTGAAAATTATATTGATTAGGGTCCATTTGACCTTAACAATAATAATTTGAACTAAAAAGATGAAAAATTTGGTAAAATATATGATCAATTGAAGGCTAATAAAATGAAATTGTGAGAGAAAATTTTAAATTATTATGAGTAAGAAATAAATTTGTGAGAGAAAATTTGAGTAACATTTGATTCTATTTATAATCAAATAAATTATTTAAAAAAAGAGTAAAAAGAGTTGTTACCAGCATCTATAAATTTTATTATTATTTTATTAAAATGATTGTTGCATTGTGTTTGTACGTTGCATTGCGTGGTGGAACATTTATTTCTCACTTTTGGTTCTAACTAGCGTACGCAACGGTAAAAGAAGCCGTTGGAGATGGCCTAAGGGAGGCGGATGGATAAAAAAGAGAGATATGAGAAAAAGTTATCCTCTATATTTTCTTTTAATACTCTCTCGTCTCATTTCTCTCTTCAAGAAGCCAACTCCCTTTATCTTTCTCGTGGCCTCACCTGTTACTGTTTCTATAACCACCACTTATCCCCATCACCCTTAACCATTTTGTCAAAACACCTCACAACCATAACTCGCCTCTGTTACTACTCCACGCCAAACTCACTATTTCATCACCCTTAACCGTTACAGTTCAGCCACCCTTTTAACCTCATCACCGTCAACTTCCTTCATCTTCTCAACAAGAACCACATTCTTATATCCCTTGTCATCATCTCCTCACCGCTCATATAGATTCATCATCTTCCTCACATTGCTTCCAGCTTTATCATCTCAGTTCCGGCAAACACAGTGACGACAATACTATCTCACAACTCATCTTCTGACTTCAACAGGAGCATCACCTATGTTCTGGTAACTTCGAATTTTCAGTAAGATTCAATACCTCTACTTTGTTAATTGCTGGAAATGAAGCTTGTGTTGTATTGAGGATTTTAGTTTAATACTATGTTTGGATGCCCATCTACTTGATAAAAATCACGTTAAGATCCACATCAACTAAAAGTTCCGATCAATAGGTTTGTAAGTCTGGAAATCATATGGCTACACTTCGTATTCTCATGTTTTATGACAGAGTATTAGTACTGTATGAGCTGATATTGAATTTGTGTTTATGATGATACATTGATAGATTCTGAAAGTATGCTTGACGGTGTTTGTGTGTGTGTGTGTGTGTGTGTTTAAAATATGTTGGAATGTGATATGATATGTGTATCGAATACACTTAATTTGCTTATGTCAAAGTTGTTTGAATCCGATTGAAATTGGTATCATTTTTGTACACTTTTATGCTCCTTGAAGTTGTAGTGAGTTTATTTGTTTAGTTTCGATGAAGGTTCAATATTTCCGCATTTATTCACATAGAAATTAGCCGAGAAACCGTTGGGACATCATTTTATTGTGTTATTCTCATTCTAATTCTGATTGAAGTTTATGACTGAATGATATTTGAGGGTAGCTTTGGTGATGGTTTGATGACTATATTGTGTTTATCCGCGCATGATATAACCGAGAAACTATGGGGGCAACATGTGTGTTCCTTTCTTTTTAGGGTGAATCTTAATGAAAATGTTTGTTGTTGACACTGCTTTTATTGTTATTCTTGATTGAAGTCCAAACCGCATTAGTTGTGTTCGAAATTTGAATGTTAGCATCACTTTGTTGAGTTTAATTGTGAGTAAAGATTGATTTCTAGTTTCGATGATGGTTTAATGATGATGCCACATTTATTTGCGTGAGTCTAACCGAGAAACTGTGGGGTAGCCATTTGTTTCCCATCGTTGCATTTTTCATTTGTTTTGAACACTTTTAAGATTGAGTTTTTAGGCGTTATTAAGTGTATATAGCTGCTGCCCGAATTCTATTGATCTTAATCTGTTTTGAAATTAACTTTCTATGTTTCAATTTTGAGTTAGATTATAGCATGAACTTCCAACCTTTTGTTTCATTTGTAAATCGATAATCATGATAATTGTTTGATAATTTGATGTTCATTCATGTTACATTCATGCAAATTTCATTCAATTTTATAATCTTGATTACTAACCATGTTCTAATTTATTGCAATTGCATTTCATTTCAATTTTATCCCACTTATGCTACTAACAAGTTTGTTATTTGTGAAGACATTCAAAGATTGTTCAAGCATTCACTTTCAATTAGCACATCTACACTTGCTCATTAGCATTTTAATATACAAAATATTAGTATTTTAATTCTTATGTTTAGTAATGTAAATATATAATTATACTTATTATTCTTGATTTTATACTTTATTCAATTCATTTGTAAATAAATTCAAGATTATATTGTAATTATCATCATTGTGTTGCGATTTCGAACTTTGAATTCGATTTGACTTTCGAACGCGTATGAACACAAATATGTTGTTTTGTCTTCTTAGAGTTGATTCCTACATAAATCAATTCTAAATTTAATTTAATAAAGTGCAACGGTCAATAATCGATACTTGAGCTTTGTAAGCTTTTTCGCGTTGTTGGTTTTGTTTGTATCTCATGTGATGTAGGGATTTCTATCTGACTTTCATCCGATACGTTGAGCTTAGTTGAATCTTTACGCTCCTACCTGACATCTTGGGCCTACATGACGCAATTTCTTCGTTCGTAGATTATTTATCTTCTTTCCCTTTACTTGGGTCAAATGGACTTCTTATTTGCACCCCCTAGAATTGCTTCCAACAGGCTATTTCTAAACTCGCTCTTTTAATTATTTTACTTAATTACGCAATTAAATTTTTGTTTGTATATTAAATAATTATTAGTATTAAGATAGTTTTTATTTGATAATTATTGATTAAATTATTAGTTAATCTTTATCAAATGAAAAAGATCTATTCTAATAGTTATTTAAAAGATTTGGATGTGTATTGTGTGCTTAATACTTACTTGTCTATCTTCCATGCTTGTATGGTTTATTCACCAATTATAAACTCCACACACGTAATGCAAATAACTTCATTTCCTATCTTGGCTCATACGCCAAATTCCTCAAGGGTCTCACAGTTGAGAATGGGCATGGTCATTCTCACAAGGTTAATCGAAGTCATGGTTTGCATTGATTAACCATAACCCGAATAAATGGTGGTCCATACACCAATTATCCATGCACAAGTGTTTCATAGTTGGGGATAGGAGCACATATCCTCACGAGATTAATTAAGTCCATATACTTGATTAATCATGACCCGATTCAACTTCTCTTGGTTCATACACCAAAGCATTATAAAACACTTTCAAAATCAAGTTAATTTAATTAAATTTGTTTTCAAAAAATGAATTTCATAAAAAAAAACTTGGATGATGTTTGTTTAAATCGTTAGATGATAGCCTAATGGTTTAAACAAACTTGAAGTCTTTAGATTGTTGGATAATAGCCCAATAAGCTAAAAAACTTCTATCTGTGTCAAAAACTAGGGTGGTATTCGGTTAAGTTGTTGGATGATAGCCCAACAGTTTAATTGAACTGGAAGTCTTTAGGTTGTTGGATGATAGCCCAATAAGCTAAATACTTCTATCCGAGTCAAAAAATAACAGAGTGACATTCGTTTAAGCTGTTGGATGATAGCCCGACGATTTAATCAAATTTAGAATATTTAGGTTATTAGGTGATAGCCCAATAAGTTAAATATTTTATTTCACTCGAAAAACACTTAATAAAGTGAACCCTGTTTCACTTCACCGATTTCATAATAAAGTTTTTGGGATGATAGACAATTGGATGAGCTTACTCGTCCAATTTCTAGTATTTGAATCATTAGATGATAGCCTAATGTTTCGGTACTTTTCACCCACTTAAAATCAATTCAACGCACTCAACTCTTTTTTCGCTCATATGCGATCATCAAACTCTTTTCTTACAAAGAGTGTGCAATAGCCATTTCAAATACGAACAAAGATTTAGCTTTTCAAACAAACTAAACAAGTCAAATTTCAAACATTTGAAATGTCTAACGCACGATTTTTCTTATAAAATCAACATAACCAACCAAGACATTTTTAAGAGGAACTACGAAACTCTGACTTTCCCATTGCACGAGGGAGTACGTAGGCACAAGATGCGATGTCTTTGGCGAGTTCAAAAACCTATAAATAAATACAACTATTCTTTCTCCTTTCTTAACTTAGAATTTAGCAAATTTAATAAACACACGCAAACACAGATGAACTAAATAGTTCCCATCGAGTGTTATGGATGTGAGGGGTGCTAATACCTTCCCCTTGCATAACAGACTCTCGAATATATATCTTTTGGTCTCGTAGACCACCTTATCCTTCTTCGCGGGTTTTATCTATATTTTCCCATTCCTTTGGAACATAAAAAATTAGGTGGCGACTTCATTGTTTTAAAAAATAGATTTTGAAAAAAAACAGTTATCATATACGTTGTCTTTATGTGATGCACGTGAAGAAAAATGTATGTGATAGTTTGATTGGAACGCTTCTCAACATTAAAGGAAAGAAAAAAGATACTAAGAAATCCCATGAAGATATGGTTATAATGTGTATACGATAAGAATTAGCCCCAAAAGAAGTAGGAAATAGAACCTATTTCCCCCCAGTATGTCACACTATGTCTAAAGTTCCCCAATGGTACTCATCAAATGTGAAGAAACTTGTGTCAGAGAATGATCACAAATTAATTGGCTTAAAATCTCATGATTGTCATGTCTTGATGCAACAACTTCTACCAGTGACTATCTGTGGCATCTTACCAAGAAATGTAAGGGTAACTATAACAAGATTGTGCTTGTTCTTCAATGTTATATGCAGTAAAGTTATAGATCCTGGAAATTTAGATGAATTGGAACACGAAGCTGCAATTATCTTGTGCCAGTTAGAGATGTTTTTCCCTCCACCATTCTTTGACATTATGGTTCACTTAGTTGTTCATACAGTAAGGGAGATTAGAATTTGCGGTCCAATTTATTTACGGTGGATATATCTGGTAGAGAGTTACATGAAGATTTTTAAATGGTATACAAAGAATCATCACTGTCTAGAAGCTTTGATCGTAGAAAGGTACATCACAAAAGAAGCTATTGAATTTTGTACAAATTATCTGTCAGATGCGAAATTTGTAGGAGTGTCCGAGTCTCGTTATGATGGATTTTATGAAGGTAGAGGTATTCAAGATTTAAATGTTAAGACATTTAGTCGAGAAGTAGTTTTTCAAGCACATTTATAAAGGATCCTTAGTGAAGTTGATCCTTACTTGAACAAAGATCTTATAAAGGAACAATACCCCCGGATGAATGAAAAATGGTTGTTGACGAAGCATAACAAAAATTTCATAGATTGGTTTAAGGAAAATATTTACAATGAGAGTGGTGCATCAGATATTTGCAAATGGTTGTCATGTTTGTCTAAGATTAATGTAATTACTTGGAGTGCATACGACGTTAGAAAATATTTATTCTGTACAAAATCAAAGGATGATCATAGAACCAAGCAAAATAGTGGTGTTATGGTTGAGCCTGAATCCATGTACTTTTCTAGTTCCAAAGATAACAATCCAGTACTAACATCTAGAGCGTTCTTTGGGATCATTGAGAAGATTTTGGAGATTGACTATATTTTGTTAAAGTGCCTTTATTTATGTGCAAGTGGATTGACAGTAAAACTAGTTTAGAAACCGATGATTTAGGATTCACAATGGTTGATCTTTGAAAGGCAACTTACAAGAATGAACCATTTATCATAGCAAACCAAGCAAAACAAGTTTTTTATGTCACTGATCCACATAGCACTAGATGGTCAATTGTTCTTCAAGGAAAACATCTTCCTGATAGTACTGATGAAAATCAAGATTTTAACTATGAGGCTCCTTGTTTAGCAACACATGTAAGTCAATCATCTGAAGAAAATGAATTAGATGGTGTGCATGCTATTCGTCGTGATCATGAAGAGGGCATATGGGAAAACTAGTAAGTAAATGGTTTATTGCTTTTGTTTCGTAATTGTTTATTTTAGTTTTGATATAAAATTATAAAGCGTGTGCCATTTTGGGTATTGCATATGGTGTAATCAATGAATATTTATGTTTCAAATTGAGGAATGGGTGCGCCATTTTGGGTTTGCATTGGTTCTGTATTTTGTAATTCAGAGGAAGATGACGTACAAAAAAATATCACCCCTCAGTTTCCAAAATTAACCGAAGTAATAATTTTGATATATTATCTCAGTTTATCAGAAAACCGATTGTTAATAAAGGATGCATCATCCAGATGTGAAAATAATAAAAATGTTGAGGATGGGAATCGAACCCACATACATTTAATGTAACCCCTCAGTATTTTAATACCCAAGGTGATAAGGGATAACATGTTATGACGACCTTACTTATCTCAAATCCAGAATAGACAATTAATGTATCTCGCATCCGACATAACATGTATTTATTGTACTAATGAACTTTACTAGTTGTCGTGCCAGAAAGAAATGCATTTTCCATTTCTTATTTACCATTTGTTATGATCTTCAATATCAATCAAATCATGCTTTACACTAAACCATTTGAGGAGGATATGTGATATTTAATAGGTTGTTTTCTCTTGAAGTACTTATTTCACTGCTGGTTGTTACAACATATGAATTTCTCTTAGGGAAGGGTCCTAGAGGTTTTTGTTCAATCAAGGAGATTTGAATCTTCAAGGCCATGTTGTAAGTCACAAGGGACTCAACCGCATTGTTTAGTTTCCTAAGGGTTTCACTAATATGGATATTTTGTTTTCTAAACTCTTCATTTTGGATAGTTTATGTCGCTACAAAGCGCCCCATCATAGATTCTAGCTTAGAGAGAGTTTGCATTTCAATGAAATCCTCTATTAATGTTTCGGGGTTGGATTTAGGGATCCTTGAGATTCCTTAAGATATTAGTCATGGTAATTGTAGAGGAAATTTGGATGAGGATAAGTTAACGTCACATTGTAATCCTCCATTAATGTTTCGAGGTCGGACTTATGGGATTCTTTTGACTCCTCAAAATTTTGGGATTAACAATTATAGAGGTAATTTGGGCGAGAGTGAGTTAGTGACGCATTGAAATCCTCCATTAGTAATTTGAGGTTTTTATTTATGGGGATCTTGTGATTCCTCAAAATACTAGGAGTGATAATTGTAGAGAAAATTTTGGTGATACATAGTAATATAGACAAGAGTTCCTTAGTCTATATGGTACAACAATAAAATTACTAATATTGACTATCGGTCCCCGATAATGGCGCAAAAAACTTGATGCGTCCACAGGTGCACAAAAATATCGAAGTAATATAAAAGAATGTCAAACCCACAGAGACCAATATCAATCTACTGTAATATATCGTCACTTTGAATAGGTAGGACTAATGAATAATTGATTAAGGGGAAACTAAAACTAGAATAAGGCTAAAATAAAATTAAGGAAATATATAAGAAAATAAAGGTCGGAATGTGGATTTTGCGTACCTTAGAAACTCTGTAACTAGTTAGCTTATAATAATGTTAAAAAAATATTTAGCAGAAAATACAAATTTAAAGACTAAACCAACACTCTTATGGTATTGAATAAAGCCACACTCCATAATCATAAGATTTTGCTCTCTCACTCCCATTTCAATTAAGGAACACATTTTAAAAACTGAACAAATCCTAATTGATACCTAAGATGCTCTCGCCCTCATTAGGATTGATTCCATGTTCCCATTATCCGATTTGACCTCCACACTCTCGCAGTGTCAGCTCAAACCATAATTAATTTTCACTCTCATGAGAAATCATTTTAAGTAACCTCTCACTCTCATGACAAAGCTATTTAAATTAAACTTGAAAACAAAAGCCAAAACATAATTTATGCAAAGCTTACGCCAATTTCATTATCGAGTGAGTCCCGTCGGAAGCGACAGTCCTCACATACTGGACTCAAAACTGTTTAGTTAGACATGTGATAGATTTCAAACAAAATAAACATGATAAACATAATTGGGGACAACATGCTTAACAATTATAAAAGCGGGACAACAGTAATAATAAAGCGATAAGTTTAGGAACCTATAAACGCGGAAAAATAAATGAGACTTGAATTGAAACGGAACCGAATTAACTTCTATTAATAGTGGAAATATTGATGATCCAAGCGTACACAAAAGAGTCCTAGTACTAATAGTGTGGTAGCTCCCCGATGTGAGAAATGACCACTTTTACAAAAGTAATTTCTACCTAAAACTACAAACAGCGCTTCAGCGCACAAACTTGGAGGCCTAAAACTAACTAGATAAGGCCTATATATAGTGTTACAAGTCAATAACTACTTCCAAAATCGTGTCCAACTACTAGAGAAAAAGAAACGAAGTGGTGAAGAGCAAGTCTAAGGCTGTTACACACATTTCTGCCTTCCTGGTGCATGGCGACCGCCATGGGGATCATGGCGACCGCCATGAGTCAAATCTCATTAAATGACGTAGATGCATGCCATGGTGGCGGTGGAGACCGCCACATCAGTAGAGCTGATATTCTGCATTCTTTTTTTTGCTCTTTCTTCCTCTTCTCTGATTCAGATGCACATTTCTTCACGAATCAGCAAAGTACCTAAAACGCACAATTAAAGTGATATTAAAACATGATAAAAACAAGAAACAAACTAAATAGCATGCGAATCGAGTCAAAAAATATGATACATTTACGTGTTATCACATAATAACCTTAAGTGCCCAGAATATTTGAATTAAACTCTATGAATGATATGAAAGTCATGCACAAAGTTTCATTATTAAGGTTTAGTACACTTGAAATAAATTTGAATCATATGAAATTATATGTATAAAAGAGGTAATTTAAAAAGCTGATGTATCATGTCTTAAATATATTAGGGTCACGCTAACATGCCATAAGGGCACATGTTAAAGATACTATAATTAGAAATTTTTTAATATAATTAAATACTCCCTTTGTCTCATAATAGGTGTCCTTTTTCCTATTTTTATTTGTCTCAAATTATTTGTCTCTTTAGAATTTCAATGTGATATTCATTATTTATTTCCACTAACTTACCCTTATTTATTGTATTTTAATCCATATAACTACTCCACTACCTATTATTAATATGGTTATTTTAGTAAATGAAACTCATTTTGTCGTTAAAACTAACATAATTAATCATTATCTTAAAAAATGTAAAAATCTCAAAGAGAACACCTATTGTGAGACAGATAGAGTATAATAAAGACATATTTAAAGTTTAAAAACATTTAATGTATGAGTTCCAAGAGAATATTTCTCCAAATAACACGTTAACATGTTCCCTTGGGGCACATGTTAGCTTTTCCCAGTAGATTATAAGAAATTTCTTAGGTGTAATCGATTACCACCTTAAAAATGGTCCAAAATTATGGCAGAGTGGATGTGTAATCAATTGCATAAAAAGTGTAATCAATTACACCAACTTAAGAAAATTACAACGCTTTAGTGTTGAGAGTATAATTCACTGTGTCGAAGCAGCTTGCTCGACAGAGACAAGGAAGTATCAATTCACCTAATGTGTGTGTGTGTGTGTCAAATTAGTTTAAGGATTGTTTGAGTTATATCAAAGTGATGTAAGCAGTTTGCTACACACAGATTTAATTTAGGTCTAAAATAGATAGATTTGATTTAGGCCTAACATATATATTTTGAACTTTTACAATCGTGGGTTTTTTAGTTTAGGGAGAAAGCAAACTCAATTATAAATAGAAAGAGTAACCCCTATTTTTGTAATCAACTCATCACATTGTATTCACAAAATTTTATAGTTGCAAAGTGAATAATATTTTTTTGTAATTTGTGGGCAGAGAGAAACTTTGCAGAAACTCTAATCTTTTCTTCTAAAAGTTTCTTTTATTTTCATTTTCATTGTGTGGTGATAATTATTTTGTTTAATAAAATTGTTAAAAATTCATCATAATTTTTTGTGGATTTCCAATATTTAGAATTGTGATTATGGTGGTATTAAATGCCATAATTTCTATAAAAAACATTTTGGATGCATTTTAAAAGACTTTACGTGAAATGTCTTTATTCATGAATGTTTTATAAACTTTAGAGATGAATGGATGATTGTTCTTTTGAGCATTTAAAATTTATACATAATGAATTAAAATTGAGTACCTTAGCATCAAGATCAATTTCTTTTTCTTCTAAAATATCCATAAATTTATGCATTATTGATTCTTGATTCCAAATTTTTTCTTCCTTAATAAAATGTTGTCTTCACGAAAACTAAATACAAATGAGTTAAACTATTCTTAACTAAATTATAACAAAATTTATCTAAGAATATATACAATTCACCAAGGAAATCCATCTTAACTTAAGAAGATTAGGTTTTTCAAACTTTGGAATCAAGACAATGAAAATGCAATTAACCCCTTTTAAGAAGCCTACCGATGAATTTAACATATTATCATGAAACTCACAAAGAAATCTCATAAAATTCTCCTTAATTGTTGGAACATACACAATTGAGATGATCTGAATCAATGGTGAAAATGTGTAATTGAAGAAGATGAAGTTTAGAGAGAAAATAGAGAATTGAGAGAGAGAGAGAGATTAAGGAGAAAATTTTATTATTCACAAAATGGCATAAACATTCTACAGATTACAATTGAGGGAGTGCTATATATAAGCATCCAAAAGTAACATAAAAATAAAACAGAAAATAATAGAAAACTGCCAACACAGGAAAATCCTGTTTCGCAGCAGAAACCGGTTTCCCCAAAACTAGAAACCGGTTTCCTCTTCGAATTTTTGTTTTTCTGCTTCAGTACAGAACATCTTATCTAGTTAAGTTGTTTTCCAAAACAGCTTCTAAAGCTCTCCAATTTCACTTATCTTATACACTACATTCAACACACCACCTTAAGTCAAGTGCTCCATATTTCTCAAGTTTAATTTCTTCATAAGCCTCTTGAATACTTCATTTGTTACCGCCTTTGTCAACAAATCTACAAGTTGTTCTTCTCTTCGACAATGAGCTAGCTTCAGCTGTCATTCACACACAAACTCTCTCAAGTAATGAAACCACATCTCTATGTGCTTGCTCCTCCCATGTGCTATAAGATTCCTTGCAAGGTTGATAGCCGAGAGGTTGTCAACAAAGAGTGTGACAACTTTTACCTCAATATTGTCCAACTCCCTAAGTAGATTCATTAGCCACACAACTTGACATGCATACATCGATGCTGCGATATACTTGGCCTCACAAGAAGAGAGTGCCACCACAAGTTCCTTTTTAGAGCACCAAGAGATTAGAGCTCCTCTGAACATAAAGATATAACCGACTGTAGACTTTCGATCATCTTTATCTCCGCACCAATTGGAATCCGTATAACCGAGTAACTCACACATGCTGCCCACATCAGCTGCAGGAAAAAGAATTTTGCAGACAAGAGTACCTTTGATGTAACGAAGGATTCTCTTGACCGTTGCCAAATGAGACACCTTTGGTCTCTTCATGAATCTACTAACAATACCGACACTAAATGTCAAATCCAGTCGCGTATTGCACAAGTAACATATTGATCCAATCAACCTTCTATATTGAGTTGGATTAACATCACCCTCATCCTCATTCTTGGATAGCTGCAACCTTGGTTCCATTGGTGAATTGGCAGCATTGTAATGCTCCATATCACACCTCTTCAATATCTCACAAGCATACTTTCTTTGACGCATGAGAAGTCCCAACTTTGACTTGTGAAACTCTATGCCAAGGAAGTATGTCATGATACCAAGATCGCTCATCTCAAATTCTTCCATGAGCTCACCTTTGAACTTGGAAATAAAATCCTCATTGCTTCCCGTAATCAAAAGATCATCCATATATAAGCAAAGTATAATCACACCTTTGCTTGCATTCGACTTCATATAAACACCATGTTCAGATACACACTTTTTGAAGTCAACCTCAATAAGAAAAGTATTTATGCGTTTGTTCCAAGCTCTAGGTGCTTGTTTCAAACCATAGAGTGCTTTCCTCAATTTGTAGATTCTTCCCTCTTGGTTATTTATCATAAAACTGGGGGCTGCTCTACACAGACTTCCTCTTCAAGTGGACCGTTCAAAAATGCGGATTTCACATCCATTTGGTACATCCGCCAATTTTTTCTATTGGCGATGCCAACAACCAACCGTATGGTCTCCAATCTAGCTACTAGAGAAAATACCTCATCATAGTCTATGTCTTCTTGTAACACCCCAATTCTACCCACAGTTTAATATGCAAAAATCAGAGTAATTTTTAAATTTTCATAAATTAAATACTGAGGCGTTACACCATCAAAACAACTCACTTTAAAACAGTTACTTTAAAGTATAATTTTTGATACATAGCATCGCAGAAAACATAAATTTATTCATAGAAATCAACACATCTCCTTTATTAAACTTCCTCATCAAAATCATGTTTTTATAATTTATGATTCTTATTTACAAAAGGAAAGCAACAAAAGAACAACAACAAAGACAACATAAATGTTTCCCCCGAAGTATACACTTGACTTCAACGAAGTCTTCCCTTGTAACAATTCAATTCCCAAAATATAACAAGTAATCACCATCCTCGTATCGTCGCAACGATCTATACACAGGCTTCTCATTCGAAACACCTTTCATAACTTTCCATCGTCCCAAGTGATAACTCAATCACAACACTCTGTCCAGAACTCTACTCATCAACGTCATCTCCTACCCTATAATTACAACACAGGTTGGACTTAGAACCATATCATCAATTTCTATGGAACCCGACAAGAACACTGTCGCGACCGACTTTAGTCCCAAATAGAATACTTTCCTTTATAAAACATCACTCGTCTTAAGGTATCTGTGGCTACCAAACCATCACCAATTCTTTACCGTCAAAACTTATCTTAGTCAAAATCTAATAATCCGCCGCGACCATTAGTATCCGACGAAATCCATATGTTAGTAGTGAACAATTCCTTAGTAATTTTCTGGGCTTAAACTCAACAAGTGACTCAAAGCAAACATGCGACATTCTTCAAAATAACAAATCCCAAATCATACATACTTGGGTTATCCGCGATACCAACTTACTAAACTCAACAACAGACGAAGTCTCTTTATAGATCGTACCCAACTTGAATTGTCTTCAACAATTCCAATCTACTCGTCGTTAACATCTGCATCTATAAGGTTCCAAACGATCACAACAGCATCAACCTCTAACTCACAAGTCCGACAATTCTTCCTTATGAAAAATCAAATCGTTCCATGGTAGCAATACACTTTTCCAACTCCATGTCGAAATACATCTTACGCCCAAAATAAAATATCACAATACACCGCACAAGGTTCTTCAGTACAAAACAAAACCAAAATCAAAGCATTCGCTAAACTTTCCACTGGCTCAAACAAACTCGCTTACCATTGCGAAGTCCAAAAAGTGACTCAACCATCTCGAGTCAAAATACCCATGATTAATATCAACTTATAAAAAGATCTTCCGTCAAACTCACCAAGTTGACCATCCAAAACAAAGGAAATTCTAAGCCCTGAAATAACTCCTTGAAGTCTTCTACAAGATACAAAATAAATCCTCGCGGAATTGTCCAACAGTTCAAAATTCTCTCTTTAGAATACTCGCCACGCACTGATCTAACTTCACTACTGATAACGCAAAGCTCGGATGCTTGCTATAATTTCTTAACTTGATGTGAACCAATTAATATCCATGAACACGAAATAACTCTTACAGCTACTCATGAGAGTACTGTTCGAACCTCCCAAAATCATACCTGACGCATTAGTCACACTAATGACATCAACAATTACTCGCCATGACCATATACCATCTCGAAAAGCATTGTCTAAACATCTTCAGTTCTCACACTATCCCGCAGGCAGTCAGACTTCACATCGATCTTGCTAAACACGTAAACTCCCAATGACTGAGTCATCCAATTGTCAATCCTCGGAAATAGACGCTTGTCCTCAACATCCACTTCGTTCCTTGCCTGCAAACAACACACCAACTCGGGCAACCTTTGCTCTTCCCGAACAACACAACGGTAGCACTCCACGGTAACCCGCCTGAATAAACAACTCTGCTCAAACCAATCCTCAAGTTGACTCTTCAACTTTTATTCAGAAAGAAACATCTCTAAAGGATACATTCGAATCACAACTAGGTCCAGAAACTAAATCCATCAAAACTTCACCTCGCACTACGGCGGTACTTCACCCACATCTTCACAAAAGGCTTCGGAAGGACAACAAGAAGCTCGCTTGCCCAAATCTTGTTCCACACCAAAATCCAAATTCGTCTACAACTCGAGTAACCACACACTACCTTGTGCCAACACATCTGCTTCACACACTATTAAGCTGGAAAGACAAGTCTATCCCAACCAACACAATTCCCGACTACTATCAACAAGAGATTAAGGATGATCAGTCCCTCAATTTGTCAATAGACAGTCGACAATCATGATGGTGACATAAACCATCTATACCAACTACAACAGCGCCTTCAAACTTACACTTCAAGTTACCGAAGCGTAACACTGCTTGGGGCTCCATCCCAAGCCACAAGCGCCACCAAGAAGTAAAACTTCTCCCCCACTTGTTTCAAACTCATCTCTGCAGATAAACAATTTGAAACAAACAAGTACCGACAGTGTTTCACACACATGTCGCATACCACAAGATTAAACACACTAATAACTTGGTCGACAGACCGACCTGCTCTGATACCACTAATGTAACACCCCAATTCTACCCACAGTTTAATATGCAAAAATCAGAGTAATTTTTAAATTTTCATAAATTAAATACTGAGGCGTTACACCATCAAAACAACTCACTTTAAAACAGTTACTTTAAAGTATAATTTTCGGATACATAGCATCGCAGGAAAACATAAATTTATTCATAGAAATCAACACATCTCCTTTATTAAACTTCCTCATCAAAATCATGTTTTTATAATTTATGATTCTTATTTACAAAAGGAAAGCAACAAAAGAACAACAACAAAGACAACATAAATGTTTCCCCCGAGTGCTACGTATCAGAGCGACACCGACACAACTAACAGCAGCTATAAACTCCATCTTCAAGACCTGCACGTTACCAATATATAGGTAACGGCGAAACAAGTAAAGGGTGAGATACTCCAAAACATATAATTAAGGGCATGATAAATATATATATATATATATATATATATATATATATATATATATATATATATATATATATATATATATAGTTTCGGAATTATAAAGGGTATAGATTAATAAGTGTAATTCCAACACATAATCAAGACTCACTTACTTTACTAGTCATCCTATTGTGTAAAATCTACACTTTATCACCATAACCTCATCGGCATAAACGTCACAACAACACATAAACTTCCATCATCACGAAATCGTCACAAACTAACACATCACTAATTAACACGGTAGTCTTAAAGAACAACATCAACCAACAACATTAAATAATGCTAGTAATATAAGCAACATAACAAATCATCACAAATTGGCTAAAGCCCATCTTCGCTTTTGGCATAAAGCCCATCTTCGCTTTTGGCATAAAGCCCATCATCACAACATCATCACAAATATCATCACATTATATATATCATCGCAATTCAATATCATCCAACAATCAACAGAACCCAACGCCAAACAACTCGAATCATAAACATAACCGACTCCATGAGACACGACTATGTTATGCATGTGGTACCCATCGCTTTGTCCGTAATTAGGGACACTTGGCATAAAGCCGATCTTCGCCGCATAAAGGCCATCATCGCATGGCATAAAAGCCCTCTTCGCTTATGATATGTATGTGACTCGACAATAAAACAACACAACACAAAAACATCATCATCGCTCATCCAAATTGGCATAAAGCCCACATCGCCATAATTTATCCAAAACAAGATAAATATATCATCGCATCATAATTGCATTATGCAAACATCACTAATAAATTCACCAAAAGTCATGCATTCACAAATCGGAAGCATTTATTAACAACATCAATTTAATCGTCACATCATCATGTACAAAACATATATCATCGCATTGCATATCAACAAGTATTCATTATTAAATACACCGTCGCAAATCTTACGTTTATTCACCCCGCACCATTAATAATTAATTCGCTAAATTCCGAAAACGGAAAAATAGTCAAACACCTATAATCGTCACGAAAGTCATTCCTAACAATCGGTATTAATCATAATCGTCGACATCGAAATCGGATTGTCCATACGTACCTTAAATCTACTAAAACGCCGTCCGATTCAATTTTACCGTAAATTGGCCTATTTCGGGTCGTCTCGTAAAAACTCACAATTTCGAAAAACTAACTTCACCACTACGTTCTACACCGAACTTAGCTAGCACGTCAATTTCGTTGAATTCGAGCAACTTGCGTCAAATCGAAAATCGGAACATAATCGGGTTCTAAATTTAATCGACTAACTTGTGTCCTAATTAAATTTTATTAATACTAACTAGTAGTATAAGTAATTGGGGAAATGAAAAGAAACAGAACAAAGTTATGCAGAAATAAAATTATGCAGGAAACAACAAAATTATGCAGACAGCAAAATGGAAAACAACGCAGAAAACGTTTCCTCCCGGACCACAAAGGAGTGGAGGCGGACGCCTAGAGGTGGGGTGGTCGCCTCAAAGATGGGATGGGCGCCTCGCACTATACATCATCTTCTCCATTTATTTTGCACGCAGACAGTGAGAACACACAGTTTTCTTTCATTTTCTATTTTCTTGTTTTTCCATTATACTAATATGTTTTTCTTTTCCATTTTCCATTCCTATTTCATTACTACTACTCTACTAATAAGAACACTCATAATTTCTACACCAATTTCAACTCCTCTAAACATTTCAACAATCACTCAACACAACTCTATATTTCTAACTCAAATTTTTCCAAATCCTTTCAACCATCATACAACCAAAACTCAAAAATCAATCTATTAATTTTTCCCCAAATCTAACATATATCATCAAACCCTAACTATAATGAAATGGAAAATCAAGCAATCAAACACCCAACTTCAAACCACAACACCAATTTTTCATCACAATTCCACAATACATGCATCAAACCCTAATTATAGGAAGTGGAAAATCAAACCCCTTACCTCTAGCTATTGGATGATCCAAGATGATTCTTACAACTCAACCTCAAGCTTTTGCTCATGATCATCCTCATCTTCTCCTCTTGTTCTTCTCATGCCAAAACCCTCTTCTTTCCTCTATGTTTCTATTTTTGGTAGTGTAGGAAAATGGGAAGAAAACAAAAGAAAAAGGGTTTTATAAAGTTGTTTTCTTACTAGCCATCACAATTTCCATGTTTGGTTTTGATATGTAAGAATGGAAGGAAAATGAGGAGAAAGGTTTTATAATGGTATTTCTACTAGTAAGCCAAGGGTGAAAACCCAAACCTCAACAATTGCTTCCCACACCCCCAACTTACTAATTATATCATCAATTCAATTAATTCAATCAATTAAAATAATTCCGGGGAATTAAAATATCAGATCCGAATAATATTTTTATCGGACCGAACGGAACGTCGCTAGATAAATTAATAGATATATTAATTAATATAAATATTCTCATCGCAAAATAATTAATGATTGGTAATTCGAAAATATTAATATAAATATAATATTAATTAAAACGGGCGTTACAACTCTCCCCCACTTATAAACTTTTCGTCCTCGAAATTCGACCAAAACGAACAATACGAGACATGCCTACGCATTCGTCTACTCAATCCTCGCGTTAATTAAACAACATATAGAATACACCTAACACAAGGGCATCTCTCTAACCCCAACGTTTAGACAAGAACAACCATGCCGAGATGCAAAGCTCATACAATGCACTCGACAATCAACCAACACCCAACAACTAAACAAGTCGCAGACACACCGGTTCACTCAAGAACCACAAACAAGATCGATACTATCCTAACGTCTCAACCATAGAATTAGCCACACACTCGAACCGACACCTCGGAAACGAGTCACCAAAGATAGGAACATAAAGTCCTACAACACAACATCGTCACCATCGCTAAAACGAAAACAACAAAATTGTTATACAAACCAAAACTGAAACAATCAGAAAAGGATAAAACCACGCGTGCTACGCAACCACGAAAAAGATGCCTTCACTCACACATAAGCACGAACTCAAGAACTACACTTGCAGTTACCGCTCTCATTCCAGAAAATCACAAGGTCACATCATCCTTGTAGATTACCAACGTACAATCCTTGAACAAAACAAGTTACTCAAACATAACAGACAGTGATGCACTACACACTCTAGGGTTTAAACAGACGACTTGCGACTATAATTTCACTAGTCTAAAACCAACAATCTCGCATACTTGCTAACAATTCAATTGCTCAAAATCTAAACCATGGTGCTTCACTTCAATGCATAAGATGCCAACCGTAAAACAACTTGGTTAAACCTCAACTTTACAATCACTCAAATGGATACGTTCAAGCGTACACCTATCAGGACACCTCGCAACATCAGCTTCATCAACTTGAAGAATCACCCTTTCATTCTGGATTGATTAACGTTCATTGGTCCTCTAAATACACGACATAGATTGACCTTTTCAAATATTGTCCAAATATTCCACTTGTGAAACTTCGACGTATACACTTGACTTCAACGAAGTCTTCCCTTGTAACAATTCAATTCCCAAAATATAACAAGTAATCACCATCCTCGTATCGTCAGAACGATCTATACGTGCTTCTCATTCAAACACCTTTCATAACTTTCCATCGTCCCAAGTGATAACTCAAACACACTCGTAACTCTACTCATCAACGTCATCTCCTACCCTATAATTACAACACAGGTTGGACTTAGAACCATATCATCAATTTCTATGGAACCCGACAAGAACACTGTCGCGACCGACTTTAGTCCCAAATAGAATACTTTCCTTTATAAAACATCACTCGTCTTAAGGTATCTGTGGCTACCAAACCATCACCAATTCTTTACCGTCAAAACTTATCTTAGTCAAAATCTAATAATCCGCGACCATTAGTATCCGGAAATCCATATGTTAGTAGTGAACAATTCCTTAGTAATTTTCTGGGCTTAAACTCAACAAGTGACTCAAAGCAAACATGCGACATTCTTCAAAATAACAAATCCCAAATCATACATACTTGGGTTATCCGCGATACCAACTTACTAAACTCAACAACAGACGAAGTCTCTTTATAGATCGACCAACTTGAATTGTCTTCAACAATTCCAATCTACTCGTCGTTAACATCTGCATCTATAAGGTTCCAAACGATCACAACAGCATCAACCTCTAACTCACAAGTCCGACAATTCTTCCTTATGAAAAATCAAATCGTTCCATGGTAGCAATACACTTTTCCAACTCCATGTCGAAATACATCTTACGCCCAAAATAAAATATCACAATACACCGCACAAGGTTCTTCAGTACAAAACAAAACCAAAATCAAAGCATTCGCTAAACTTTCCACTGGCTCAAACAAACTCGCTTACCATTGCGAAGTCCAAAAAGTGACTCAACTATCTCGAGTCAAAATACCCATGATTAATATCAACTTATAAAAAGATCTTCCGTCAAACTCACCAAGTTGACCATCCAAAACAAAGGAAATTCTAAGCCCTGAAATAACTCCTTGAAGTCTTCTACAAGATACAAAATAAATCCTCGCGGAATTGTCCAACAGTTCAAAATTCTCTCTTTAGAATACTCGCCACGCACTGATCTAACTTCACTACTGATAACGCAAAGCTCAGATGCTTGCTATAATTTCTTAACTTGATGTGAACCAATTAATATCCATGAACACGAAATAACTCTTACAGCTACTCATGAGAGTACTGTTCGAACCTCCCAAAATCATACCTGACGCATTAGTCACACTAATGACATCAACAATTACTCGCCATGACCATATACCATCTCGAAAAGCATTGTCTAAACATCTTCTCACACTATCCCGCAGGCAGTCAGACTTCACATCGATCTTGCTAAACACGTAAACTCCCAATGACTGAGTCATCCAATTGTCAATCCTCGGAAATAGACGCTTGTCCTCAACATCCACTTCGTTCCTTGCCTGCAAACAACACACCAACTCGGGCAACCTTTGCTCTTCCCGAACAACACAACGGTAGCACTCCACGGTAACCCGCCTGAATAAACAACTCTGCTCAAACCAATCCTCAAGTTGACTCTTCAACTTTTATTCAGAAAGAAACATCTCTAAAGGATACATTCGAATCACAACTAGGTCCAGAAACTAAATCCATCAAAACTTCACCTCGCACTACGGCGGTACTTCACCCACATCTTCACAAAAGGCTTCGGAAGGACAACAAGAAGCTCGCTTGCCCAAATCTTGTTCCACACCAAAATCCAAATTCGTCTACAACTCGAGTAACCACACACTACCTTGTGCCAACACATCTGCTTCACACACTATTAAGCTGGAAAGACAAGTCTATCCCAACCAACACAATTCCCGACTACTATCAACAAGAGATTAAGGATGATCAGTCCCTCAATTTGTCAATAGACGACAATCATGATGGTGACATAAACCATCTATACCAACTACACTTCAAACTTACACTTCAAGTTGCGTAACCGCTGGGGCTCCATCCCAAGCCACAAGCGCCACCAAGTAAAACTTCCCCACTTGTTTCAAACTCATCTCTGCAGATAAACAATTTGAAACAAACAAGCACCGATGTTTCACACATGTCGCATACCACAAGATTAAACACACTAATAACTTGGTCGATGACCGACCTCTGATACCACTAATGTAACCCCAATTCTACCCACGTTTAATATGCAAAAATCGAGTAATTTTAAATTTTCATAAATTAAATCGAGGCGTTACACCATCAAAACAACTCACTTTAAAGCAGTTACTTTAAAGTATAATTTTTGGATACATAGCATCGCAGAAAACATAAATTTATTCATAGAAATCAACACATCTCCTTTATTAAACTTCCTCATCAAAATCATGTTTTTATAATTTATGATTCTTATTTACAAAAGGAAAGCAACAAAAGAACAACAACAAAGACAACATAAATGTTTCCCGAGTGCTACGTGTCAGCGACACAACCAACTAACTATAAACTCCATCTTCAAGACCACGTTACCAATATATAGGTAACGGCGAAACAAGTAAAGGGTGAGATACTCCAAAACATATAATTAAGGGCATGATAAAATATATATATATATATATATATATATATATATATAGTTTCGGAATTATAAAGGGTATAGATTAATAAGTGTAATTCCAACACATAATCAAGACTCACTTACTTTACTAGTCATCCTATTGTGTAAAATCTACACTTTATCACCATAACCTCATCGGCATAAACGTCACAACAACACATAAACTTCCATCATCACGAAATCGTCACAAACTAACACATCACTAATTAACACGGTAGTCTTAAAGAACAACATCAACCAACAACATTAAATAATGCTAGTAATATAAGCAACATAACAAATCATCACAAATTGGCTAAAGCCCATCTTCGCTTTTGGCATAAAGCCCATCTTCGCTTTTGGCATAAAGCCCATCATCACAACATCATCACAAATATCATCACATTATATATATCATCGCAATTCAATATCATCCAACAATCAACAGAACCCAACGCCAAACAACTCGAATCATAAACATAACCGACTCCATGAGACACGACTATGTTATGCATGTGGTACCCATCGCTTTGTCCGTAATTAGGGACACTTGGCATAAAGTCGATCTTCGCTCGGCATAAAGGCCATCATCGCAGCATAAAGCCCTCTTCGCTATGATATGTATGTGACTCGACAATAAAACAACACAACACAAAACATCATCATCGCCATCCAAATTGGCATAAAGCCCACATCGCCATAATTTATCCAAAACAAGATAAATATATCATCGCATCATAATTGCATTATGCAAACATCACTAATAAATTCACCAAAAGTCATGCATTCACAAATCGGAAGCATTTATTAACAACATCAATTTAATCGTCACATCATCATGTACAAAACATATATCATCGCATTGCATATCAACAAGTATTCATTATTAAATACACCGTCGCAAATCTTACGTTTATTCACCCCGCACCATTAATAATTAATTCGCTAAATTCCGAAAACGGAAAAATAGTCAAACACCTATAATCGTCACGAAAGTCATTCCTAACAATCGGTATTAATCATAATCGTCGACATCGAAATCGGATTGTCCATACGTACCTTAAATCTACTAAAACGCCGTCCGATTCAATTTTACCGTAAATTGGCCTATTTCGGGTCGTCTCGTAAAAACTCACAATTTCGAAAAACTAACTTCACCACTACGTTCTACACGTCGAACTTAGCTAGCACGTCAATTTTCGTTGAATTCGGAGCAACTTGCTCCGTCGTCGAATTTACCGAAATCGGAAAATCGGAACATAATCGGGTTCTAAATTTAATCGACTAACTTGTGTCCTAATTAAATTTTATTAATACTAACTAGTAGTATAAGTAATTGGGGAAATGAAAAGAAACAGAACAAAGTTATGCAGAAATAAAATTATGCAGGAAACAACAAAATTATGCAGACAGCAAAATGGAAAACAACGCAGAAAACGTTTCCTCCCTCCAGGCCACAAGGGACGGACGTCCCAGCCCCCCAAAGGAGTGGAGGCGGACGCCCTAGAGGTGGGGGTGGTCGCCTCAAAGATGGGGATGGGCGCCTCCTGCACTATACATCATCTTCTCCATTTATTTTGCACGCAGACAGTGAGAACACACAGTTTTCTTTCATTTTCTATTTTCTTGTTTTTCCATTATACTAATATGTTTTTCTTTTCCATTTTCCATTCCTATTTCATTACTACTACTCTACTAATAAGAACACTCATAATTTCTACACCAATTTCAACTCCTCTAAACATTTCAACAATCACTCAACACAACTCTATATTTCTAACTCAAATTTTTCCAAATCCTTTCAACCATCATACAACCAAAACTCAAAAATCAATCTATTAATTTTTCCCCAAATCTAACATATATCATCAAACCCTAACTATAATGAAATGGAAAATCAAGCAATCAAACACCCAACTTCAAACCACAACACCAATTTTTCATCACAATTCCACAATACATGCATCAAACCCTAATTATAGGAAGTGGAAAATCAAACCCCTTACCTCTAGCTATTGGATGATCCAAGATGATTCTTACAACTCAACCTCAAGCTTTTGCTCATGATCATCCTCATCTTCTCCTCTTGTTCTTCTCATGCCAAACCCTCTTCTTTCCTCTATGTTTCTATTTTTGGTAGTGTAGGAAAATGGGAAGAAAACAAAAGAAAAAGGGTTTTATAAAGTTGTTTTCTTACTAGCCATCACAATTTCCATGTTTGGTTTTGATATGTAAGAATGGAAGGAAAATGAGGAGAAAGGTTTTATAATGGTATTTCTACTAGTAAGCCAAGGGTGAAAACCCAAACCTCAACAATTGCTTCCCACACCCCCAACTTACTAATTATATCATCAATTCAATTAATTCAATCAATTAAAATAATTCCGGGGAATTAAAATATCAGATCCGAATAATATTTTTATCGGACCGAACGGAACGTCGCTAGATAAATTAATAGATATATTAATTAATATAAATATTCTCATCGCAAAATAATTAATGATTGGTAATTCGAAAATATTAATATAAATATATTAATTAAAACGGGCGTTACACTTCTCGCTATAAAAATCCCTTTGCCACTAGTCGAGCCTTATGCTTGACAATTTTGCATTTAGGATTTGCCTTCACTTTATAGACCCATTTTACTCCGATTGCCTTTTTTCTTTCCGGTAAATCAACCAGATCTCAAGTACTATTTTTCTCAATTGATTCCCATTCTTCTTTCATCGCACCCACCCACTTTGCATTACTCAATGCCTCTTTCGTACTCACCAGTTCGAATTCGGCCATAAGTGCAAAGTGTATGAGATCACCATCATTATTGATCTCGTTAACATGGAATACTTCACAATCTTGGAGCCGTTGAGGTAGACCTTTGCGTCTTGTCGATCGTCTACTGGACTCACTATTGTCACCTTCGGTCGGAATCGGAACATGTTCTATATTCTGGTGTTGTTCCTAATTTTCTGGTGAAAACCGGTTTCTAGGATCAGGGGAACCAGTTTCTGCTTCCAGAAATCCCATTCCAGAGCCTTCAGTATGCAAATATCGCGAGGAAACCAGTTTCCTTCTGTTGAGAAACCAGTTTCTACTACTGTTCTCGGAAAAATTCTGTTGTCAAATAGCTTCAGCTCATCCACCACCACATCTCGACTAATTACGATATTCTTGCTACTCACATCAAATAGCTTGTAGCCTCTAATAGGGTGATATCCGACAAGTAACATTACCTCTCCTTTATCATCCAACTTCTTTTGAAGTTGATCTGGAATGTGCCGAAATGCAATTGAACCGAAAACTCTCAAATGCGTCAAATTTGGTTTATGGCCATACCATATCTCTTTTGGTGTAACTTTATCAAGCTTCTTAGTAGGACACCTATTCAACAAATAGGCTGTTGTAGAAACCGCTTCTCCCCATAGTTCCTTCAGCAAGTTCTTCCCTTTCAACATGCTACGAACCATATTCATAATTGAGCGATTTCTCCTTTTGACAATTCCATTTTGTTGAGGCGTATAAGGTGGTACAACTTCATGCACTATACCCTAATCATCACAATAATTCCCAGATTCACTTGAGGTATATTCACCTTTACCACCCGTTTTGAGAATTTTCACCTTGTGACCACTTTGCTGCTCCGCCATGGGCTTAAAATGCTTGAACACATCAAACACATCATCCTTCCTCTTTATGAGGTAAATCCATAGCCTTATACTAAAATCATCAATAAAAGTGACAAAGTACCTATTTCCACCATACGAGTCGACTTGCATTAGGCCGCACACATCAGAATACACCAACTCAAGGTGTTCCTTGCCCATGACCAACATCCTTGCTGAAATTGTTCTTGTGTTGCTTACATTGCAAACTCTTCACACAACTCAACTGAAAAATTAATCTTGGACAACCCGGTCACCATATCATGCCTTTGCAACGCATCGAGGTCTCTAAAACTAAGGTGCCCAAGACAGTAGTGCCACAACCACTCATCACGATTTGCCGTTGTCGCAAGATACTTGTGCTCCATTACTTTCAACTCTATCTTGAAAGTACGATTTGCAGCCATGGGTGCTCTAAGGATTAAAACGCCTTTTCGGTCAAAAATGCACAAAACCTTCTTGTTTTCCATCCGAATTATGTAATTCTTTCGACTAATTGGCCAATGCTCAAGAGATTACACATAATTCCAAGAATGTACAACACATCTTTGATCAAGGAATGACTTCCATCTTTCTTCTTGATCAAAACATCACCCACACCTTCGACCGCTAAAGTGGTGTCATTCGCGAATCTCACTCCATTCTCCGTGGCTTGATTGATTCTCACAAAACAATCCTTTCTACCCGTCATATGAGTTGAACAACTTGAATCCAAGTACCACTCATCACTACTTTGAACTCCTCCTCGAACGGTTACCATTGTGTTTCGCTTCGAACGTGTTTGTGCAAAAAATTCTGCACTGTTAGAGTTGTTGTCCAACCCTCGACACACACTGGAGTTGCTGTCCAGCCCCTCCCTACAGCCATTGTTCTCCTCCGTGATCATAACAAGAAGCGTTGTCTAGAAACTTTGGCTTCATCTCCATGACTTTCCTTCGATTTCGCATTACATTCTTTTGCGAAATGGCCAAACTTTTGACAATTGTAGCACTTCACATTACGTTTGTCACCTCTCTTGTAGTTGTTGCCTTGACCACTACCCTTTGAGTTGCTCTCTCCTCTTTGAATCGTGGAACCCCTTGAATTTTGTGGATCTTTTCCACCAAAATTTAGGAAATTTGCTTTGCCCTTCGAAGGCCACTTGCCTTTCGATCTCTTGTTCTTCTCATTGAACCTTGCTTGCAACACAATTTCCGCCTTGGCCTTGTCATTTCCTCTTTCATCTAATCTTTGCTCATGTGCCTCCAATGATCTTTGAAGCCCCCTTTGCTCATAGTGAGAAGATCCTTTGACTCTTCTATGGCTACCACTATGTTGTCGAATCTTGACATTAAAGAACGCAAGATCTTAGCCACTATATTTTGCACCGTAACGGTTTCACCGCAAGCCTTTATTTGATTCACCAAACGCGTTATGCGCGTAATGTAGTCGTTGATTGATTCATTCTCTTCCATTTGTACCAACTCAAACTGCCTCTTGTGAGTTTGTAACCTCACCACCTTCGCTTTGTCGGCACCTTCATACGCTTTCTTCAAGATCTCCCAAGTTTGTTTTGCCGACGTACAATCACCAACTTTTTCAAAGTTGTCGTTGTCGACGCAATAATGTATCAAGAAGAGGGCTTTGTAGTCTTTCTTCTTTTCTTCCTTGAATGTAGCTTGTTGTGCAGTTGTAGCCTCTGCAACAAGTGGTGTAACTCCATCATTCACCACTTCAAGGACTTCTTGATACCCAAACAAAACTTTCATTTGTTTGCACTATTTGTCATAGTTCTTGGAATCAAGAATTGAGAGGTTGATAGGAATTCGATCGGTGGTTGTCATGTTTGCAACGAATTAACGGATCAGAACCAGGGCTCTTGATGCCAGATGTTGGAACATACACAATTGGGATGAGGTGAATCAATGGAGAAAATATGTAATTGGAGAAGATGGAGTTAAGATAAAAAATAAAGAATCGAGAGAGAGAGAGAGTGATTGAGGAAAAAAGTTTATTATTCACAAAATAGCATACACATTCTACACATTACAATTAAGGGAGTGCTATATATAAGCATCCAAAAGTAACATAAAAATAAAATAACAAAACAGAAAATAATAGAAAACTGCCAACACAGGAAAATTCTGTTTCGCAACAGAAATCGATTTTCCCAAAACTGAAAACCGATTTCCTCTTCAAATTTCAATTTTTCTGTTTCAGTACAAAACAACTTATCTAATTAAGCTATTTTCCAAAACAACTTCTGAAGATCTCCAATTGCATTTGCCTTACATTCAAATTTTATCACCTATAAAAAAAAAAACTAATAACTTGAAATTCAACCCAACTTAACCTAAACTCTTATAAATATGACAATCTATATCTGAAAGGTGGTTCCAAATTCCACCAATATATATATAAATCTCGTAACGAGAAAAGACTTTATGTGTTAGTAATAATAGTACTATTAATTTGGCATGAGGGGGTTGGGTTATCTTTGTTTAATTGAGTCTGTTAGGGAAAGTGGGGTCAGTTACTACACCACTACACTTTACTAACATTACCTGCTATATATCTCCTACATCCTCCCTATTTGTTTTTGTCGGCACGTAATCCACTAATTCTATTTCTGCCAGCGTGGCACCCATCCCACGCGCCACGCAAACCCACTTCACCAAACGCCACGCACCCCATCTCTATCCTCCTAATCAACCTCTCCCATCAACGGCACTCATCCTCTCAAACGCGCCCCCGCGCGTCACCTTCAACTCAACATACCAGGACATAAAAGTCATTTCCAAATGCTTTGGAATAAAGCTAAAAAAGAAACAGTAATAAAGGAAACCCTTTGTTTTGAAGTAACTGCGCTGGGATCCCCAAGAACAACCATCTTTTAATCACAACCACTCCCTGTCTTTCTCACGTGTCAACAAGTGTGGCATAAGCATTTCATATCCACCCTTCGATCCTCTCAACACCATCACGGTGTTGCATCCTACGGTTAAAAAAGGTCGTAAATAAATTCTATCGTGCATCTCACCACACCCCATGATTCCCCTGAAAATTATCCATGCTTTTCCGTTTCAAATTTTCATATATTTATTTTTTTCTTCAATTTTCAATACTCCAGCTAGCACAGTCATAGAGATCAACAAACAAAGCAACCACAAAATTTATGTAGCTTTAGATCAACAATCTCTCACTCTATTTCCTCTATGGTACACTCTTCTCTCTTCTCTTCCACAAATGAAGAAAAAAAGTGATTATTATTTAAGTTTGTAAACTGATTATTTGGTTTTGGTTCACAGGAATGGTAGATTTGAGTTGAAGAGTTTCCACATTGGTAAGGTAATTGTTAGATCTAGCCTCAAGTAAGCGATTAAGCACCAATTCAAAATCACTTCTTCATGAATTAAGCACTGTTATGTGATTTATGTTTCTTGCTTGTAGTAGATCTCCTGGTTTCTAGGGTTTCATTTTTAGATTTCTATTAGACTTTTACATTGCATTCTTCAGTGTAATTTGTTTAGATTTATTGAATTTTCAGGGAGATTGAGACGTATAGGGTAATTTCTACTGTGATTTGTTTGATAATCTTTTGATTACTGTATGGTATTGTCGGTGGCTTAACTATGGGGGAGATGGCATGAAAAGTCAAAGATTGATGGTGTTAAAAAGGAATTATGATGGTGTTTTATGTGGATTTATTACTGCATACAAGAGAAAAGATGCTTTTGATTGTTCATGATGTTTATGTTACTGTTTAATATAGTAATTGTTTGATCATTATTTCTATATAATTTGCCTGATCTGTTTTGGTTGCACGTTACCATATAATTACATGATCTTAGTAGTAGTAAAATACTAACAGTAATAATTTTATAATAATTATAAAAATAATTATAATAATAGTTTATGTTATTAATTATATTAATCATTATCATTCATAACGTATTCATTTAGAAATTTTTCTTTCTGATTTTTTTACTTGAGAAAAAAACTCTTCTCTGAGAGCAACAACACCCTTATTTTCCTTGCACAATTCAATCAAATGAGATGTCATCATCTGATGCACTTTGTTAAATAAATCACACATATTCTCCAACATATTTTTTTGTACTTATATTATCATGGTATAGCTAAATATTATTAAATTTAACGAGATCTCATTTCTAGATTTCCTAAAAGCATGTTTTTTCTTTTTCAAATCATAGCATTTTTGAATGCTCTAGCTAACCAAGCAATGGAGGGCGTGCTAGTTTCAAGATTTTCTCAGACTCAGCAGCTCACTTTTAATTGCACTAACTTAAGTTGACTGAATTTGCGGGTCTAATTCAGCAAGAATCACGTGTGATTAAGAATAATTTGTAGTTTTGTGTGTATTATTATTTTTTTCCTATGTAGAAATATGAAATAATAATCATGGATCTATATAGAGACTGATATCACCTTTTTCTGATACAGATCTTGGTCTCACAATGGGTAAATCACCTGGAAAATGGATCAAAACTGTTCTGTTTGGGAAGAAGTCATCGAAATCAAATATACCAAGAGGAAGAGAGGTAATATTGTAATAATGCTATAAAACTACATTCACATTTCATGAATGCATTCACAATTCATGAATGCATTCACAAATATTCTTTTAAATTACATTTTTGGCGACATGTCATGAATATTGAAGTCTTCGCTGCATTCTCTCAACTAAAACTAAAGTACTTTGATATGACCTGTAACGAGAATTCTGACTTAATTTACTATTAACATGATTTAGAAGCTTGTTAATCAAAAAGAAGAAGTTGTTACTTCCAAGGTTTCAGAAACTGGTTTGGCTTTAGAGCCAACCACCGATACCATTACCATTCCCAGACACGAGGAAGAGCTGGAGCTGGAGAGTAGAGAAGCAGAAAATATTTTGCCTGGTAATCAAGAAATTGACACAGTCGGACCTGTTCATCAAGATGCACCACTTGATCCAGAAGTATTGAGGCGGGAGGAAGCAGTTACGAAAGCACAGGCTGCTTTCAGGGGTTATTTGGTATGTGTTGACTTACTGTTATAGTTACTTTTCTGATTAAACTGTAAGTGCCATTTAGTCTGAAAATTAAGAATTTTGAGCTAAATGTATTTTAAAGTACACTTGTGATTGTAAATTCAATTATAATTAATAACATCTGGCTTGAAGGCTTTGCTGGATTGAGAGATGAAGTTTAGAAGATTTAATGTTTACTTAATTCCAGTGCACAACCTTGAGGTTTAGTGCGGCATTAAGTTATAATCCATAACTTTTTATAATTTGTCTTTCCTTCCTCCTTAATTTCACTTTTGTTTATAAATACGTGATCTTAATTTATGAAGTTGATTTTTGGACTCTTGACTTATTTAATTGTGAAGAGCAGCTGTCAAGCAATGAAAAAACTGCCTTCATTCTAAATAGAAGAGCTAATTATTTCTTTCATGTTAAAATTAATTATCAAATGCTTTCTCGATGGAGATCAACACACTCGATTCCCTCTGATATGTCACACAAGACAGAAAACCATACTTCAATAAGTTTGCTGCTGTCTTGAATTCTTGCTCTTTCCGTCTCATTAATTGTTTACTCACAAAGATGTCTATAAGAGAAATGACCAATTAACCAGTTTTTAACTTATCGGCATTGCACTATCATTTTGAGGGATTGATTGTGTGATTTCTTGTAAGTTGTAATATTTGATGTTATGCTTCAACTAATGGAAGTGTTTTTAATGAAGGCTCGGAGAGCATTCAGAGCCCTTAAAGGCATAATAAGGTTACAAGCACTTATTCGTGGGCACTTGGTTAGAAGACAAGCTGTTGTTACATTATGCTGTATGTATGGGATTGTCAAATTACAAGGACTTGTTCGGGGACAAAGAGTTAGACAGTCTGATGTTGGATTTGAAATTCATGAGAAGTGCAATCTATTAAAGCTTCAGGTTATTTTTTCATATCTGATTTCTTTGTACATTATCATTTATTTGTCACGCTCTTTATATTATTGAAGTTCTTATTAGTTCATAGGTGTGTTTAGAATAATACAACATTCAATTTATAATTGACCTGATTTTCTTACTCAAATTGAAATTAGAGCTAAATGGTTATATTTAAGATGACAATTCTTGCTAAGCTGCCAGAACATTCAAAATGAGGACTAACTGTGCAAATAAAGGGGCAACTTGGTGCTTTAAAGCTCCTGATCCCTTCTGTGAAAATAAATGAGTTATTCTAAACTATTTGCTACAACTAGAATCATGGATATCTCTTGTCAAGCAAATCAATTTTAGTCTTATTAATAAGCAGGTGCCTTACACAGTCCATTGCAGATTGTTTTTGAAGATTTTTGAGACTGCTTATTATTAATGAAGAGTAAAGTCTCAATCATCAAACAATCTCTGAAATTTCTAATGAGTTTCTTTAGGTCATGGGTAGTGTACTTTAAGTATTTTTAGACTTTGACCACTTCAAAGTGTATCCCAATCAAGCGATGTGAAAGAGAGGTGGAGACTGCATACAATATTTGTTAACCGCTGTTACTGCTAACAGTTTTCTTAATGTGTTTTTCCTTAGGATGACAAACCTGTCAAGCCAATTGCTATATCTGATAAAATTCTGAAGCTGTCAGCCAATAATTTCATCCGAAAGGTAACTTATATTACACCTTATATATGTGACCACTTAACGTGCTCATTTTTTAGTGTGATCAATTTTATTCTTAGAAATGTGAAATGGACTCTTAAAACCATAAAACAAGGTGGGTGGCTTTAAAAGTGATTATTTATTTCCCACCATTGTATTCTCCCTAAACCCTTTGTATGCCATTTATAACAGTTTTGTTTTATGTGACCTACCATTTATAGCAATTTTGTTTAATGTGACCTACCTTTGTTTGAAATAATAGGAATATAGGAATGCCTGTATCAGGCTGGGGCACATAGTTTTTGTTAGGGACTGAGTTTGTTGGCTAATATTTGACCTATTTGTTGGCTTATATTTGACCCATTTTAAGGCCCAAACCTTGTCCCCAACAGTTATGAAGTTGCACATTGTTTCCTAGTATATTTGTTAGGTTTGTAATTGTTAGGTATGGCCAAAACAAGTAATGCTACAGTATGCCCGAAACAATTATTGTTACCAAAGCAAGTGTGTTTGTAGTCCTTAATGCATGTGTAATAATTCATTATCTACTAGTTTTGTAGTTAAAGCTTTTGAGACATAACTGGCTTTTGTTTGTGTGAAAAAGCTGGAGAAAATCATATTACAATTTAGTCATTGCACTTGCACATATTATAAAAGACTAGATTAATCTGTTTTAAGTGGGATTTTGTCCATAATCTGGTCATGTAATATCACATCATATTTTAGTTTGGTTAAATGTGAGAACGCTGGTTTACACTTAGATCCTCTAAAGAGAGTCTTTGAAGTGAGGAAGTAAGGCACCTTTTCTTGCTCTGAAGCTGTTTTTTCTGTTACATTCATATTGCTTCATGTTTGCTACAATTATATGGAACACAGACTTCTATTACAATTTGTCTTTTGATCTATTTGTTGTTTCAGCTTATTGCTTCCTCTACTACAATAATGGCCCTGCGTTTGCAATATGTCCGCGGTGATCCAAATTCAGTCCTAAGTTGGTTGGAGCGCTGGTCAGCATCTCGGTTTTGGAGGCCAATTCCCCAACCCAAGAAAATCCGGGATACTAAGTCTCAGAAAAAGCAGGGTAATATTGCAACTGGAGATGCTCAAACTAGCAAGTCAAAACGTACCCACAGGAAGCTTTCTACTGCAAATTTTGACCTAGCCCCAGCACAAGCAAATCCTGAATTTGAAAAACCAAAACGAAATGTAAGGAAATTTCCAAGCCAACCCTCTGATCCTGTGCTGGAAAATCCCCAAATTGAGCTTGAGAAGATTAAGCGAAACTTGAGAAAGGTTCATAACCCAGTTGTTGAGACTTCAGTTCTGTCTGAAGTTGAATCTGAGACTCAGAAGCCACATCTGGAAAAAGAAACGGTTGCCTCAAGTGTCGGTGTTTCAGAACAAGCAGTCATCAGTTCTAATGAAAGAATCAAGAAGGAAGCAACGAAAATCATTTCCAGTGAGCCGGATATCGGAATTACTGCTGGAGATTTAGTTAGTAAGGTGTTTGACACTCCAAGCAGTTATCAGGTGAATGTGGAATCAAAGCCCCTGACAGATATTACAAGTAAAGATAAGAACATTTCTGATGATGAAATGAAAAATGAGTCCATAGATTTAGTAGAGACTAGCAAAGATGAAAATTCTCACTTAACCAATGGAAGTTTGAGTCACAAGGAAGATCAAACAGGCAGTGAAAATCAGAAACCAATCCGAAAAGCCTCAATTGTAGCTAAGCAGGAACGTGCCGAGAACGGTTCACATAATAGCCCGACAGTACCTAGTTATATGGCAGCAACTGAATCTGCCAAAGCAAAATTGAGGGCTCAAGGATCCCCTAAAATTGGACAAGATGGAAGTGAGAAAAACAACAATGCTCGGCGACATTCTCTGCCATCTTTAACTAACAGCAAAATCAGTTCTCATTCACCTAGGACACAGAGGCCAGTTCAATCAGGTGGTAAAGGGGCCCATAAAAGTGACAAAGCTGTATCTTCTGTGGTTGGAAACGGTAAGGCATAGTGTTCTTATACATAGCAGTTTAGAAAATTCACAAAAAAAGTGGTTTAGAATTTTTAAACGTGAGAAAAATAATAGCTCAATCATGCTAAACAATATGATTGCTTGTTTAAATAACAATACAGTACTTCAAAGAACTAAGCTATGTTACATAAAAAGAAAGAACGAAGCAGTACCTTTCATTTACTGTAAAATAACTTGGTGGAACAGTAGAAGTGAACTGCACATTCTAATTTGTATACTCCGGGGTATGTCTTTTTATTCATTATGATTTATATGATCTATAATCCTCAACTATTCTGTTCATTTTGTAGGAAAGGTAGTTCAAGCAGAATGGAAGAGGTGATTTGAGGAAGATTGATTTTTGAAGTTGACAAGAAGTTGAAACTTGTGATGTTAACGTGTTGTCTTTGATGGAAATTGCTGAATTGACCGAACTATAGGGTGGGTGTGTCATCAAGTTTTTCTTCACTTGCTGCATTTTGGCATTTGAGAGTGATTTGTAAATCATAGGTTTTTAGTTTTGCATGAAGCAACTATACCCAAATTTATGTCCTGTTTGTTTTAGAACATTATTTCTGGGCTGTTTATATTGTTTGTTTCCCTCCCCTGAAGTGTGTGTATGGTCTAAACACGTAACTTACTAGGTGTTACAACGAACTGTGTGCTTCGAATATCGACCTAAATATTTTATTGTAACATGAATTTGCCTCTGCTGGATTGTCATATTTTTTGGCATTTCGTTAAGCTATAGTACCTCATAAAAATATTATGCATGAGATTAGAAAATGACCATACTCGAGAGAAGTTGAAACTGTACTCTTGGCACTGTTTAGGGGTGACCATGTGAAGTATATATATATATAAAGTTTTAACTCAATGAAATTGACATTACCGTTTGGAAAATATGTAATTTACACATGATAAGTGTATAGTTTTTATTTACACTTTTTTTGGTCAAAAATAAATAAATAAATTTGTTATATTTTTATTGGAAAATAGAAAGAATCACCCTAATCATCTTGGAAATTTTTCCTTCATTTGTTGACGCATATATTGCAACTAACTCTTCAACAATATCTACTAGTCAAACAAAGATATTATCATATTCTTTTTAATTAAATCCAAAAATCCTATAACTTGAACTCCTCATATATGTTGCGTAACTGACAAAACACACTTCTTTGACTTTGGATTAAGTTTGGATCAATAAGTTGGGCACTTAAAAATCCTTAGTTTGTCAAGATCAATATGACTACATGTCCATACCTCCTTCTCTGTAACCTTCTTCTGTCCATACCTCCTTTGTAACCTTTTCCTCTAATGAAGCTTGTGGTGGTGACCTGTTGATAAGATATCACATTTTATTAACTTTTTATGACAAGAAATATTTTGATTGTCTAACTTTCAACAAGAGATAACTTGCCATTTCAGTTAGAGATATAATTATTCTCTCCATTGTACTATTTTGTTGTGGTGTCTTATAAAGTGAGAAATATATTTGAATACTGTATACTTCACAAAACCTTTTGAAATTCGATTAAGTGTACTATGTTCTATTATCTAATTGCAAATATTTGATTTTTCTATCTGTTTAATCCTCTACATTTGATTTCGACAACTTGAATTCGATAAAGACTTCAGATTTCAGCTTAAGGAAATACACCCAAACCTTGTGAGAAAAATCATTGTGAAAGTCACAAAATATCTTCAACCAAATACGACAATGTTTACCAAATACACAATACTTGCATAAATCTATCTTGCAAATACGAAAACCCTTCAATAGATATCTCTTATGAAATTCCATCATCCTACACTCACTGAGATTACCCATGTATATGTCAGAGTTTGGTTGCATCATTATCAAACTCAAATGATACAACATCATATACAATAGTATTCCTCAATAATTTGTAGATGTTACATGCAGTTCTCTTTGCTCTCATCATATTTAATGCACCGTTATAACTTTCATAACGCCCCTATCTCCATCAGACATATGAGAGATCATTTTTCTGGTAAAGTACCTAGAGAAATCAAAACTTCCTCAACTATGAAATATATATCATCACATCGTTCAATGTGCACATACCACCATTATCTATGAAAATTTTAATTTGTCTCGTTCTAATGATAGTACACGCTTTATCATCCAGTAGATAAAAAATCTAAAATTACATGATCCGAGTGTAATGAACCATTCATGTATGATAATTAGGGTTACAATTTTATCAACAATATATAATACTAGAGCCCAATTTACAATAATACCCTTGAAACTCTGAGATCTTTGTAATATGAATCATACTCAACAATACCCATAATAATTTCCATTATATACACTGTACTCACAAATATCCATAATATTTTCACAAGTCATACTCACCACACTCAAATAATAAAAAGTAAAAGAAAAAAAATATTATTATATGAGAAAATGGGTATGCACCGACAATATAAAAAAAATTTATATTGTCATCCAATCATGATCATGAACCCGTTAAATTAAACTATAATTTTTAAAAAATTTATATGACATGACAAAATAATATTATTTCTATTAGATGAGTGTATTTCTTTTAACCTCATTATATCAATAATAATAATATTTAATTATTTTCTCTTCTATTTTCTAATCATTTGTGAACGTGTCCAAATAAAAAATGTTTCTGATTGTATATTTGTTATTTGTATCCATAGAAGTGTTCCTCCCACGACCTACCTGTGTAATCATCTAATTTTATTTTTTTAAATTTTAAATTTCCTAAATTCTTGGACAAGTTATAAACAAACAGCTAACTAACTTGATGTTAAAACATAACACAGCATTATTAGCGAACATCACCCGTCACTCTTATTAGAGCAATGTTGATGATAAATTATTTTTCACAACTTCTCACCCTATTAAACTAATTAAACTGATAAAAAACAAATTCCACTACCAAGATATCGATCAAACCTAGCTGTTACACGCCCTCCACTACTTCCAATAATTAATATACAAAATTATTGGAGTAAAACATTACTTCAAATGCTAAATAAACATGGAGTTTTCTTTTTTTTATTATTGAAATGCTGAACGTGTATTGAGTTGACTTAAAAAACCACGTTAACATTAGTCTGTGTGACTGTCAAACAAACAATCACAAAAACAATGACGAATCCTGCCCATGTCAGCTTCTGGACTCAAGCAAACGCACTTTTCAGGAAGAACTTAACCTTCCAGAAACGGAACGTGAAGAGTAACATTCGGCTTATTCTCTTCCCGTTGATCATTTGTGTCTTGCTGGTTCTAGTTCAAAATATGATCGATATACAATTGCGCAAATCTAAGTTCAAATGTGGCTGTATCTGTGCTAACAATAAAACAAGATGTGATCATTCAGAGAAGGTTTGTGGACCACAGTATTCCGATCAGATTCAAGTTCCAACTTGCCCCGTTTCTAATCCAGCTGAATGGCCTCCTCTCTTGCAACTTCCTGCCGTGTCATGCAAGCAAAACGGCTTCTGTCATTTTACTACGCTCTTCACCGCCGACAATCACTCCTTTGGACACAGTAATACATGTTTTTTTTTTCTCTAGTTTAATGTTACTCCTTTTGTTTGTTCTCCTCATGCTTACTTGTCTTTTTTGTGTACAGGTGTGTCTAAAAATATGTTCCCAAGTACCTTAACTATGAATGACTCTAATATCATGGATAGTTTAGCACCAAATGTGCTGGTGAGTTTATTTATTTGTTTGCTTAGCACCAATTCGAAAAAGCATTTATTTTTCTGCATAAATTTTAAATGTTGTTTATTTGGTTAATTTATTTTTGTGGACTATGTTGTTGTTGTTGTTGTTTGTGCAACTGTGAAAATATATAGGGATCTGAAACAATGACCACGGACAACAATTTTAATGAACCTGGTTTTACTTTGGAGCTTCCCATTTATTCTTTACAAAGGCATTGCCCTCAAAACAACTCTGGATCCTCGTTTCTCTTCCAGATAGCAGGCACCACTAGTGAGAAACAAGGTATGAGACATTTTGACATGAAATGGAATCAATATGTGTTTTTAGTTTACTTGAAACTTTTGGTGCAACTCCAACCTTTTCGATTAGTAAAAGTGATAGAAGTTCTACCAAATTTATGGTATCAATATCAGATTTTTAAAATTTACAAAGATTGTTACATAAAGTTTGGAGTTTTTTATTTTATTTTTTATGATCGAATTTATTTCCCCTTGATTTTAGAGATCAGGTGTGCTCGTGGTATAAACCTATGGCGGAACAGTTCTTCCGAGATCAACAAAGAGTTATACAAAGGTTATCGAAGGCGTAACCATAGAGGAAGGATCAATGAGATAGTTTCAGGTACTTTTTCACTAGTTTTCAGTTGACATACATAACATGTAGAAGAAAATACTCATTTGTTTTGATATTTGACAGCTTTTAATTTTCTAAATTCAAATGAGGATGGATTCAATGTCACTGTATGGTACAACTCAACCTACAAGAGTAACATTACTTTTGTTCCTAATGCATTATTGCGAATTCCTCGTTCCATAAATCTGGTATATGTCCAAAACCTGTTTTAATTGTTGCATAAATCTCAACACTAATTGCACCAGTATGCATGCAGATATCAAATGCCTACCTGCAGTTTCTGCGGGGACCCGGTACCAAAATGATATTTGAGTTTGTAAAGGAAATGCCAAAACCTGAGACCCCAATTAGGCTTGAGATAGCTTCCCTCTTGGGAGCTTTGTTCTTTACATGGGTAGTCCTGCAACTTTTTCCGGTAAGAAATAAGTTGTGTGTAATAGTACAGGTTGATAGAATTGAGAGGACATATTTTTGGATTTTTTGCTCTTGGAACATTTTATGACTCGGATTCAACGCCATTAAGCTCTATATGCATTTTATGTAGGTTATTTTGACATCACTGGTTTATGAGAAGCAACAAAAATTAAGAATCATGATGAAAATGCATGGTCTTGGTGATGGGCCATATTGGATTATTTCATATAGTTATTTTCTTGCCTTATCAGTGATCTACATGTTGTGTTTTGTGATATTTGGCTCTGTCTTAGGTAAGAATGTAACCATTTAATTGTATTCTTGGCACTCTCTCATCCTGTCTGATGCTGCTGATTTCTTTTTCAGGATTTAAATTCTTCACCTTGAATGACTATAGCATCCAATTCGTGTTTTATTTCATCTATATAAACTTACAAATTTCACTGGCATTTCTGTTTGCATCCTTTTTTGAAAATGTTAAAACTGCTACAGGTTTGTTAATGTCTAGTTCAAGTTGTTCATATTAATGTGCAAGTTAATATTCCTCAGATCTCATTACTAACTTATGTTTTTGATATTTGCAGTGACTGCATATATAGGCGTCTTTGGAACCGGGCTATTAGCCGGCTTTCTTTTCCAATTTTTAATTCAAGATCCTTCATTTTCAAGTAAGACCAGCAACTAGAACATTAGTAGTATTTCCAATTTGCCTATGCTGGTATCTTCTAAGTTCTAACCATCTAGCCTGTGGATCTCCTATGCTCTTTCTGCAGGAAGATGGATCATTTGTATGGAGTTGTATCCTGGGTTTGCTTTATATCGGGGTTTGTATGAGTTTGTACAGTCTGCCCCCAGTATTGGTAATTCGAGGACTGATGGTATGCGGTGGAAGGATCTGAGTGATGGCGCCAATGGCATGAAAGAGGTCTTAATTATCATGGTTGCTGAGTGGATAGCAGTGATTTTTGTTGCTTATTATATCGATCAAGTATTGTCGACAGCAAGTGGAAAAAGTCCTCTATTCTTCTTGAAAGGATTTCAGAAAAAACCTCTCCCATTATTGAAGAAGCCCAGTATTAAAAGGCAAGGATCAAAAGTTTTTGCTCAGATGGAGAAACCCGATGTCATCCAAGAGGTGAGCTTTATGTGTATTGAATAAACATATTTTTATTATATGTGCACCTTATGCAATAAGAACTGATAGAAATCTAAAACATATATTTCTCAGCATATTCAGCATCTGAGATAGATGAATTAGTTTGCCACATGTGGCTTAATTAGACGAATAATATATTAATTTCTTTCTTCATTTCGTCTAAAGAGGGAGAAGGTGGAGAAGCTGCTACTTGAGCCAACCATTAATCATGCAATTGTTTGTGACAATCTAAAAAAATTCTATCCAGGAAGGGATGGAAATCCAGGGAAATTTGCAGTGAGAGAGTTGTTCCTTGGTGTACCTCGAGGGGAATGCTTCGGTATGCTTGGTCCTAATGGTGCTGGCAAGAGTTCTTTTATCAGTATGGTGAGTTAAAAGATGATTTTGTTCAATATATTTAAATTTTTCGTAAATTACATGTACCCTACCCCGAATCATGTTTCATTCTTTGAATGGTTTTCTCCTTAATTCATAAATCTAATCAGCTTATATTTGTTTATAGATGACTGGCCTCACAAAGCCAACTTCTGGTGTAGCATATGTTCAAGGCCTCGACATAAGAAATCATATGGATGAAATATATACTAGCATGGGAGTATGCCCACAACATGAGTAAGCTGAAAAGTCCTGAAGTTTTTAAGTTTTTTTTCTTTCCTGAAATCACATTGTATCAATGGAAAGAAGTTTCTACTTTTTTCATCTTGTGATACTATAGCTTGCTGTGGGAAAGCTTAACAGGTAGAGAGCACCTACTTTTTTATGGAAGACTTAAAAATCTTACAGGTTCACTCTTGACTCAAGTAAGTTAACTCCACAAGAATTCTCACTCTTGAGCAAACTTCTCTTTAGTTGGCCTTTGTTTGGCTGAAATAATTTTAACTATATAGCGCTCGTTATAACGTTATAGGCAGTAGAAGAATCTTTAAAGAGTTTAAACCTTTACCATGGAAGAATTGCTGATAAACAAGCTGGAAAATACAGTGGAGGGATGAAGAGGAGGCTCAGTGTTGCAATTTCATTGATTGGGAACCCCAGTGTTTGTTTTTCTTTTCAATCCAATTTAATAATTTTTTTCTAGAAAAAACATTCAAATTTTCTTATTTTGAGTAAATGGCAATTCCAATTTAGGTTGTTTATATGGATGAGCCAAGTACTGGATTAGACCCTGCATCAAGGAGATGCCTATGGAAAGTTATCAAGCATGCGAAACGGGATCGTGCAATCATTTTGACCAGTATATTTCTCTCACTCTTTCATAGATTTTGTAGTTAATTCCATAACAAAATGCAGGTGTTCTTTCTTTTTCTCAATGTTTATATTGATAAATTTTGGTTTTATACTTTCAGCACATTCTATGGAAGAGGCAGAAGCCTTATGTGATCGATTAGGAATATTTGTGAATGGTGCCTTGCAGTGTGTAGGAAATCCAAAGGAGGTACATTGCCTCATTGGATGCACTTCCACAGTTTTTTCAGTTTGTTGTCAAATAGAAAACGCAAACTTGAATCATGCATAGTTTGAGTTTTGTATCTACTTTTGTTGTTTTGTTATAGTTGAAAGGAAGATATGGAGGAACATATGTGTTCACAATGACAACATCTTTGGATCACGAGAAGAATGTGGAGAACATTGTACAACAGCTCACTCCAAATGCCAAAAAGATATACCATCTCTCTGGTACTCAAAAATTTGAACTTCCAAAAGAGGACGTTAAAATAGCAAATGTTTTCCGAGCTGTTGAAGTTGCAAAAAGAAACTTCACTGTTTTTGCATGGGGTTTAGCAGACACCACATTAGAAGATGTCTTTATTAAGGTTGCACGTGAGGCCGAGGGATTTGATACCTTGTCCTAATTTTTATTAAGGAAATTTCTTCACACACCTGGTGGATTTCACCCACACCCTTGAAAAATCAAAAATACCCTTTGTAAGTGTACTTACGAATTTACGAATTCACCTTATTGGGTGAATTCGTAAGTGCACTTACGAACTGACCTTTCTGGGTGAATTCGTAAGTGCAATTACGAATTCACTTTATTTTGTACGTTTTATTCATTTAAATATAGTTTAACACATTCAGGAAATGTTTCGTAAGCGCACTTACGAATTCACCCAGAAAGGTAAATTCGTAAGTGCACTTACGAAACCTTTTTTGAATGTGTTAAACTATGTTTAAAACTACAATTATTTTCACTATAAGTCGGATTATATTTTCGTTTTTAGAAATGCAATTAAGGAACATTCTATATACGTAAACCATGTAAATATTACTATGTGATGAGAGAAAATTGTCAGAAATATCAAATTATATAAATTGTTCTGAAAGTAAGTTCGATCAAATTATATAAATTGTTCTCATGCACAATCCCTGCATCCAATGACTCCCATCCAAGCTGGAGGATACACTGACAGATGGGCACTAGATCAATGACATGGTAATCCTCGGCTTGCTCGTTCTCCAGGAAACCCTAATGTGCTGGCCTCGGTGGACATCCTTCACCACCCAGTGTCATGAAAGGGAGTGACACTCTAAAGAACCATGTCACGTAACCCTCTACACAGTGCCACATTTAGGATGCCCGCAACATCCGATACTCCTCTGGCACGAGATGATTCTCTCAATCCTAGAAGACGTCATCTAGATCCCTCCGTGTCATGGTGTCGGGAGCAGCCTGGAAAGGAGATCTAGGTATCATCTTCACAAAGTCAAACTAGCGCATACACCGCTCGGACAGATACCTGACCATCATGTTCGACCCACAAGCTAGTCACCTAGAGTATAACGAGATAGTATTGAATGTAACAACCTCCATGTAGTCCACAAATGACATCCAATTGATGTCGTCATGATTGATGCGATCAAGGAACACCCGGTAATGAAGCACAATTTGGTTGCCTCAATTTAGAATAAACCTGACAACCCTTGACATGAAGGCCTGATAGTCGGTATCTATGGTGTAACCATGGATAAAATATGATATAATCTAGCTCTGCATCAACAAAAATATAATGTGTAAGTACAAATAAATTAAAACTAATAAAAATTTATCATTAAAATAAAAACGTACCGTGAGGAGTGTGCACGAGCCGATGAGCGCCCTCGCCCTCCATCTGGAAGCTTCATTCAGCTTCTAGTAGAGGTAGGTCAAAATAGCGGCACTCCAGTTTCAGTCACGAACTGTAGACAGGTCCGTAAAACATCTCAGGTAGGCCACATCGGTGTAGGGTCCACTCGTTTCCACAAAGACAGACATGCATACCAAGTACATCAGAAAACACCGGATGTCACATCCACAGTGAAACTGAACAAAACTATCCTCGTTCACAAGCTCCCCAGCTGCATGTGCAGTTCTTTTTGCAAGAGCTTTTTGACAGAGGTGCTCCCCATATAACTCTTTTAGGTAGGAAAACCTCACGCGCACCCTGTTTGTGGAGTCGTAGTCTTGAGCAACCTGGTACGGATCATCTCCCAGATACTCAACCATTAACTCAACCGCTTCAGCTCTGGTTATCTTGACATGGTTGAGTAACCTACCTCTAATAGGTAGTTGGATCAAACAAGCAACATCGTTGAGCGTGATCGTCATCTCTCAAACTAGAAAGTGGAAAGATGACATTTGTAACACCCCAAATCTACCCGGAAATTATATAAAAAATCAGAGTATTTAAAAATCTTCAACATATTTGAGGTATCACATTTCAACATAAAACAATCAACCTGTATTGCATTTAACATAGATACATAACATTCAGATGAACAATTAACAACATACTTTATTCTTCATTAAAACAAAACAACCTTTTTATTAATTACACAGGGGAATCACAACTTTTAACTTTAAATCATTTAACAACTCTATTCAACTAAAACAACTCTAAAACAACATGTATCCAACAATAGCAACTCAACCATTAACAATTTGAGTAATAACAACATTGAAATAACAACATAGACATTCCCCCGAGTGCTACATATCAAAGCAACTAAACCGGCATGGACTAACAACAACTAATTCTTCATTCTTTAATACCTGCACGTTACCCACGTAGAGGCAACATCACAACAGAAGGGGTGAGATATCAACCAATATAAACAAGCATATGATAAACAATATATTATAATTAAGGCATACAAAATCACCACTTCAAACAACATAATTCATCATAATTCAACAACACAACAACAACTTAATTATACAACACAACAATAACATAGAAACAACTTAATTAGACAACACAACAACAACATAGCAACAACTTAATTAAACAACATAACAACTTAAATCAACACAACGTAATAGCAACAACAACTTTAATCGACCAACACATCAACATAACAAATTATGACATACAACTTTAATTTATCACAACTTAACAACCACAACAACTTTAACACACAACTCAAGATGTGACTCAACTATGCAAATGCATGTCGTACCATTGGAGCAGAACTCCCAACTTAGAAATGAAGCAGAACTCCCAACTTAAAAATTGTCTATTTATCGAGGCATAAAGGCATAATCCTTCGTCGCTAATTTTCCAATCCATACCAACGTGGTTCCAATCCAGGCCAACTTAATAATGCAATGTATGTCATGCGACATCAACTTCAACAACAAATTCACAACAACAACAACACACAACAACGACAACATAACAACATAACAACAAGTCAACCGCAATTCAACATTGGCCATAGGCCTACAACATAATATTTTCATCAACTGCAAAACAGCTTTTCAACGTTGGTCATAAGACCTACAACTCGATTTGTCCATACACCGGAACAATTCAACGCATTCAACATTGGCCATAGGCCTACAACATAATATTTGCCCATAAATAGAGGCATCTTAACGGAATACATCGTCACCTGTCAAATCCACAATTTATAACATTATCACAAACAAACAACAACAACAATTACTACACAAATGAACCTTGACGATTCTACGCATAAAACAATTTATTTACTACTGCTATTTAATTACCAAGCTTTACCTACTAAATCATTTAATTCAATCAACTGCTTAATTTTATATTACTAAACCACTGACTATATTCCACATACTCGACACAGTTCCAATACCGCGACCAACTAAAAATAACTACACACGTATACGAATTACTCCGACAATTTCCATTTAATTCTGATTAACTGATTATACCGATCGAAACTGCTAAATTTACTATGAAACTCTCCAAGTATTACATACAAAATTGATGATTTTTCAGCTCCAATAGTCCTCATGTTGTATGCATAGTTTTCTATAGTTTTATATGCTTCTTTACATCGTTCATATTCTTTGTTGTAACATGTTAAATATAAGTTGATTTTTAGTATACCTGCATGTTACCAATCAGAAGTGCTATTCATATTCATATTCTTATTTGTAATATATTTAGCTATTGAAAAGACAACCTCCCTAATGGTCAAATATGAAGATGAATATGACCAACTCCCACCATTTAAACCTCTATAGAAGTCGCAAATTGCTAAGTTTAATGGAGAATAGAAAAAGGCATGCAGGAAGAAGCAGGTGGAGAGAGGAGTAGAAAAGGATGAGAGAGGTGAAGAAAAAAGAAGGTTGTTGCTAAACATAGAGAAAATGGTTCAACTTTGACATGCTTTAAGATTCAGAACATTGAAAAGCAACTGGCGTACATTGTTAGAGGTGAGACCAAGTTCAAGTGGTATTTTACTATTAAGTCTCACATCGATTCATGTACTCCTATCTTTAGTGTTTATATATGTTTAAAAAGCATGTTTCATTGAGTGTTTGTGGACCGGAGAAATGCTTAAAGAATTTGGGCCTTCAACCCATTAAATTCATTTTAGAATATTTGTTAATAATTAAATACTAAACAAAAAACAAACAAAAATTAATAAACAACTTAATTAAAATATTATATAAAAAATATTAAATAATTAATTAGCCTAGTCACTATTTTCGTGTCATTAAAAATAATTTTTATATCTTAATCATCATTGTCACATCAGTAATATTGGAGAGGGACCAAACAAATCCCAAGTGACGTAAAGTTTAAGGATCAGAAAGTTGGATTTTAAAATAGAGGGATTAAAAGTTAATAAACATTAAACTAGAGAGACCAAAAGTGTATTTATGCCTAAAATATTAATTGATATATTTTTATTTAGTTAGTCATATTTATGATTTATATTTTACTAACTTCATTTTTAAATTTGTGTATTATTTGAAGAGATTTGGATTTAAACCCCATAGATATAAATTTTGTATTTTTTATTTTAAATTCAAAATTTTAATATTAATATAAACCTTGGAAATTATTTGTTATCAATCTACATTAATATAATTGTAAGTGAAAGTTCAATTCCTCCTAACAATAGATTTTGTTTTTATTATATATATTTTTAAATTTGAATTACTTAAAATAAAATTAAAAGTTAAAAATTAAAAATCAATTTAATATTTTTAATATAAAGATATAAAAAATAAAATCTAGACAATTTAGTCATAATTTAAAAGAAGGAAATAGTTTAATAGTAATTCAATAAAATATTAATTGATATATATTTATTTAATTAATCAAATTTATAATTTATATTTTATTAACCTTCATTTTTAAATTTGTGTATTATTTGAAGAGACTTGGATTCAGATCCCATAGATATAAATTTTGTATTTTTTATTTTAAATTCAAAATTTTAATATTAATACAAACCTCGGGAATTATTTGTTATCAATCTACATTAATCAATGGTAAATGAAAGTTCAATTCCTCCTAACAATAGATTTTGTTTTTATTATATATATTTTTATATTTGAATTATTTAAAATAGAATAAAATTAAAAATTAAAAATCAATTTAATATTTTAAAAATAAAAATATAAAAAATAAAATCTAACGTGACAATTTAGTCATAATTTAAAGGAAGGAAAATAGGGTTAAAAAATATATTAATAGAGAGACTAATATAGTGTGAGGTGTCACTTCAATCATAATTTTAAAATAGTAAAAACATTGAATTAAAAAAATATTAACAAAAAAAACTAGTATGATCCGATTAAATTTGATAAGGAATTAAATAAAATTTTCTTTATTATGAAATATTAATTTGAATTCTGTAAATTTTGTGAAAGATCAAAATTAATCTTCATTCTATAAATTACAACATAAATACTTTAATTATAGCTTACGTTTGATATAAATTATATATATTTGCTTGTCGTTTATATATATATATATATATATATATATATATATATATATATATATATATATATATATATATATATATATATATATATATATATATATATATATATATATATATATATATATATATTACTCAAAATATTATAATTATTGTTTTAATCAAGATTATATAGTAATTATATTTTGAATTGGTTAATGACATACATTAATGTAATAATATTTTGAATTATACAATATAAAATTAGTGATACGTGACACACATTTTGTATTTTTTCAATAACACACATTTTCAGGTATATATTTTAAATTTATTTCATTTGAAAATTTCTGATGTTTTTAATCTAACAAATTATTTTCTTAAAATGTATTGTATTTTAAAGTAAAAATAATTCTAAATTAAAAATATTAGTATTATAGATGATTAAAAATAAAACACAAATTATTTAGTAACATAATTAGTTTGAATTCACAAATTATTTTAAATATATTTATTTTTAAGGTTATTACCACTTTACCCCAGTCATATACGCGATTTTTAGTTTTGCTTTGTGTAATTTTTTTTTTGTTTTGAAAAACACCCTTGTCATTTTAAAATACTAAATCTCTAAAATTAAATTTTACAGATAAATTCCAAAGAAAATTTGCAGAAAATCTGTTAATACAGTACTATACCCTTATTTTTATTGTAAAAAAAATATAATAATTATTATAATAATAACTGTACAATACCAACCATACAAAATAATACTAAAATTGTAATATAAGTTTAAAATTTAATAGCAATTATTATATTTTAATAGCTTTTTTAGTATATTTATTATTATGTATTAGCATAATGAGTAATACAATTTAATACGAAAGATCATTTGAAGGGTTAAGAAATGGTTGAGATTTATTTTTACATTTCTTGTTTTTATTTTTTTTACTAATATGATAAAAGTGAATACCAAATTTGTTGCAAATTATTTTTCTTTCAAATATTAAAGGTTTACGATATACATCGGTTAAATTTTAAAAATAAAATTTAAAATTATACTCATTTATCATATAAGTTCAAGGAATATTATTATAAAAAAATATGATAAATATATAATTTCCTTCCGCATATATGCATTTTTCTCTTATTTTACTCCTTAAAAAATATTTTAAAATATTTATTATATTTTTATTGGAGAAAAGTATCAAATCACATCTATGAAATTGTATCTAAGTAATATCCTATTATTATTATTATTATTATTATTATTATTATTATTATTATTATTATTATTATTATTATTATTATTATTATATTTGACATAAATGTTATTATAATTAGTTAAAATATGATTTTTTTAATTACAAATTTTGACATATATAATACTCTTAAAAAAAGAATTAAAAAATGTTTATTAATTAAAAAATGTAATATGTATTAATTATAAATAACCATATAATTTCAATTTTGTCTCTAAACAATTTTATTCATCAATTTAAAAATGTTATATACATATTAATTATAAATAACCATATAATTGCATTTTTGTCACTAAAATTTTTTATTCATCAATTAATTTTTTTCTATATATTAATTATAAACATTTGTTCTATATTTATTTATATTTAATAAATATTTATTTAATTTTATCAAACTCATATTTATCCATTTTTAATATATAATACTCCTAATAAAATTTATTGAATCCCAGTTATGCAAAATTGCAAATGATCCTTCAAATTCAAAAATAAAAAATATTCATTATTTCATTAAATAAATTATTTATTTTAATTTCCTTTTACAAACAAGTCAATTATTTTAGAATCAATGTAATACTATATTAAAATATGCCCTTTCTCTTGTACCAAAAAAATGCACTTTCTCCCTTGTTATAAGCACTTATAATTTGTCTTACAAATTTTGTTATTTCACGCAAATTCAAAAATTATATGATTTATTTTAAATATAATTAAATTAATTTTAATTTCAATTAAAATATAGACAAAATTTAGGTACAATTTTCTAAACGTCGTTCTTATTTTGTTCCAAAGAAAATTTAACAAGTATACTTAAACATCATTTAATGAATGAAAATAAGAATAATTTACATAAAAATAGAAGCAATTTGTATATGTGTAAAAAAAAATTATACACTTATTATATTTTTATTGGCAAAATAAAAACCACATCTGAAAAATCTGAAAAATTGTACGTAAATTTTTTCCTTAAAACAATTCTATCAAAATTCAATTCAAATGTTTTAACTCACTAAGTTTTGAAATTAAAGAATAAATTTAATAAGTACAAGTTTAGTTCAATGAAAACAAAAAAAAAATGACAAACAGGATTGTCCCTATATCACTAAAAGCAGATTAATTTTACTGGAAATTCAAAATAGAGAAATATTAAAAGAATAACTATATGTAATCTATGTTTATTTTACGAACGAATTGTGTATAGCTCTTAATTTATAATATAATATGATATTTCAATATTGATGTTTTTTTTTTTTTAGGTTTTTCACTTTCTAGTTCCTAAAGGAATATAAGTGATTTTCTTTTTTAGATCGAACAATTCCATTTTAAGCACAACTAAGCATCGTGTGTTTTTGCAAAGTACACGCACATATCTATTTGAGAAAAGCTGCATGATTCACCAGAGTTATTGGTAATTAACTAATTAAATAATAAAAACCCATTAGTTAAGAGGAAGCGTGTGGTATCAAATGGAATTAGATCAAATCATTAAGGGTAAGTTTGAATTTGTGGTATCAAATGAAATTAGATGAAATAGATCGGTAATAATGAAATTAATTATAGAACAAATACACGAATAATATAATAAAATCTTTTCCTGCCAATTATATCATATGTTTTATTCCAGCCGCGTTATAATAATTGAGATTTAGTATAGAAACAATTTTGATGAAACACTAAAATGGAAATTTAAAGCCAATTCTTCCCTCTTAAGAAAAAGTTATTATGGAAAAGGAAAACTCAAATTGTCATGGATTAAAAAAAAAAAGTTATTACAAAAGTCAAGAAATAGTATAGTATATATAAAAGATAAGAGAGGTCAATTTGGCTGAGAAAACCAAGACTCTAACAAGTGCAATTTTACAGTGACGGAAAAAAAAACAATGGCAAATCATTCCAGCTTCTGGACTCAAGCAAACGCGCTTCTCAGGAAGAACTTAACCTTCCAGGTACAATACAACCACCATATTCAAAATCGATTATTCATTATTAAAATCACTTATTCATTTCTTCCATGCATGATCACGTTTACAGAAACGGAACGTGAAAACCAACCTTCGCCTCATTTTCTTCCCAGTGATCCTCTGCATCTTGCTCGTTCTTATTCAAACCTTCATCGACTCTACAGTCGATAAACCTCAATCCAAATGCTCTTGCGCCTGTCCCGATAAAGCCACAAAATGTAACAATTCGGAGAAAGTTTGTGGAGTTCCGAATTCCAAACAGAATCAATCTATAGACTGTGTAATTCCTAACCCACCGGAATGGCCTCCGCTTTTGCAACTTCCTTCTGCCTTTTGCAAGGCTAATGGCACTTGTCCGGTTAAACTGCTTTTCACTGCCAACAATCAATCCTTTGGACAGAGTATATATATAGCATTCATTTTTTCATTATCTTGTTTCAATTTTCAATTGTTGATTTTGGAGGCAAAAGTAATTTTCATTTCGCATTGTTTTTTTTTTGTGCACAGTTTTGTCTGACAATATGTTTACAAGTTCTCCCATTGTGAATGACTCTGATATCATGGCTAGTTTGGCATGGAATGTGGTGGTGAGTTTTTATTTGCAACTCGGAATATTTGATTTGAATTATTATTTATTGGTTTATTTATGTTTCTTGTTGGTGGTGCTAACTTGGAAAATAATATAGGGATCCCAAGTTTATCCTGATGACACCAATTTTGATGAACCTGCTTTTACTTCGGATAGTCCCCTTTTTTATGTACAAAATGAGTGCCCTGACGACAACTCTGGACTCACATTTCCTTACCAGATAGCAGGCACATCTTTGGACAAAGGTACGGAACATCCTTGAAATGCAAAGTAAGATGACAGACATGAGACGTGCAATGTGCATGCTCACGGCTATTTTACCATGGAAATTGATAATCCAATGTGCCATTTTTTATGTTTTCATGAGCTGTGTAGGCATGTTAATGATTGAATTTATTTCCACATGATGATGTAGAAATCAAATGTGCTCAAAGTACAAGTTTTTGGCGGAAAAGCTCTTCTGATATCAACAATGAGTTATATAATGGTCAAATCGATCAAGTAGCTTCAGGTACTTTTATTATTATGTTTCAACTTACTTGACGTTTGAATGACAATACTCATTTTTATATATGGTTTTGACATTTTGCAGCTTTTGATTTTCTTGATTCAAATGAGGATGGGTTCAATATCACTGTCTGGTACAACAAAACAAACTCCAACTCTGGCACTGATTCTCCTACACTGTTGCGGATTCCTCGTTCTGTAAATCTTGTATGTATCTAAAACTTATTATAATTGTTGCCTCCTCCATATACTACTACGAAACAGGAAACTTAATCTCAGTTTATAAAAACATCCAACTTAATAGCCTGTGCAATGAATATATACAGTTCAGTCCAAACATGTACTTGGCCTGGCAAAAAATGCATAATTTGAATGGGAAGAAGTTAGCAAAGCTATGATTATGATGATGCACATGCAGTATTGAGTTACTATTTTGCAAGTTTTAACATTAAATGCATCATTAAATTTCACTTACCTAACATAATGATAATAATTCCCCTTTCTATACATTTTCCTACTTTTTTATTTTAAAAATATATGGGCCTTTCCTTACCTGAGTCTTGGAAGATAATAGTGACTGATACTCAGTATCATTATGCATGCAGATATCAAATGCCTACCTGCAGTTTCTTCGTGGACCCGAGACCAAAATGTTATTTGAGTTTGTAAAGGAAATGCCAAAATTTTCAACCACAGCTTCGATTGAGATAGCTTCCCTCCTGGGCGGTCTGTTCTTTACATGGGTTGTCCTGCAACTTTTTCCGGTAAGTGCAGAAATAACTGAACAAAATATCAGCAAGAATAGGCAGCTATTGACCAATTTTAGTTGTTTTTAAATAGCTATGATGTTTTTTATTGTTTACCTGTCTCTAAATCACCTTTATATGTTACCATGCGGAAGGTAAACTTTCCTTTTGGATACATAATTCAGATTCAATGTCAATAGTTGTATATAGCATCCAATGCAAACACAACAGAATATATGTTTTAGTGTATTTATCTGTTTAACATGAGCAAGATCTACATGTATTTTATGTAGGTTGTTCTGACATCACTGGTTTATGAGAAGGAACAAAAACTAAGAATCATGATGAAAATGCATGGTCTTGGGGATGGACCATATTGGATGATTACATATGGTTATTTTCTTGCCTTATCAGTGATCTACATGCTGTGTTTTGTGATATTCGGCTCAGTCTTAGGTAATAATATATCCATTTAACTCTCCTTTCTTGGCATTTTTCCATTCTGTCTGATGCTTCTGACTTTATTTTCAGGACTAAAATTCTTCTACTTGAATGACTACAGCATCCAATTCGTGTTTTATTTCATCTATATAAACTTACAAATTTCTCTGGCATTTCTGTTGTCTTCCTTTTTTTCAAATGTTAAGACTGCTACAGGTTTGTTCATTATTATGTGTGTATTAGTGTTTTATTCTCTCAGATCTCATTACGGACTTATGTTTTTTTTTTATTTTTTATATTTGCAGTGACAGCATATATAGCTGTCTTTGGAACCGGGCTATTAGGCGGCTTTCTTTTCCAAAATTTTATAGATTCACCATTTCCAAGTGAGTTATATGACTAAATCCACCTACATATAATATTAATAAAGCCAAACATTAGCATTTTTTGTTCAAATCCAAGACCTCCTCCCTCCTCATATATTGACCAATACTTTCCATTGAGCTTAATCTTGTCACAAGTAAAACACAACTTCCAAACATTAGCTTGATAAAACATAGAACTTTGGCAACTAGTACTCACCAATTCACAGAAGTTGTCAATGTCCTCTTTTGTCTCTCCTTGCTTCTCTTGGTATGATCCCAAACTGTAATATAAGCAATACAAAGAAGAAGTGGAGTTATAAGCTGTTTAGTTGAGGTACCATACTAATGTGATACGACATAAGCAACTTAAATGTGATACGACATAAGGAACTTAAATGTGATACGACATAAGCACATAAGGATTAAGCACCATTACTTTACTAGCAATGCGACGTTTCTCTGAATTGAGACAGACTTGGCAGTTAAGGTTATATAGCTTATTAGTGAGAAATTCAGAAGTTGTTCAGTTCTCTACAAAATTTTAAAAATTGACTGATATGATCAGTCATTAGAAGTTTTATCTACATAGATTTCACATCAGTCATTTTATGTGTCACATGCCTCTATTCGCAGCTTCTAACCATCTAGTTTGTTCATTTCTTCTATGCTATATCTGTAGGAGGATGGATCATTTGTATGGAGTTGTATCCGGGGTTTGCTTTATATCGCGGGTTGTACGAGTTTGCACAGTATGCCACCAGTGCTAGTAATTTGGGGGCTTATGGTATGCGGTGGCAGGATCTAAGTGATAGTTCCAATGGCATGAAAGAGGTCTTAATCATCATGTTTGTTGAGTGGAAATTAGTGCTTTTTGCTGCTTATTACATCGATCAAGTATTGTCAACCGGAAGTGGAAAAAGTCCACTTTTCTTCTTGAAAGGATTTCAGAAAAAACCTGCTTTGTCATTCGGTAAGCTCGGTATTCAAAGGCAGGGGTCTAATGTTTTGACTCAGATAGGGAAACCAGATGTCATCCAAGAGGTGAGTTTTATTTGTACTGAATAAATATGTTCACCTTCTAGATTATAAAATTAACAAAGCTAATGTCAATTAAAAGGGGTGCATTTCACCGACTGTTTTTAGAAATTAACGCGCTGCATTAATCAGGAGGAGGATTGTGATTTACAAAACATAGAGATCAAAATAACTTTCCTTTCAGTCACAACCTTTTCCTATGTTTGAACATCAGTTTTGTATTATAAAAAGATTAACACCAAGGTCTGAGTTTTACATAAATATATCAACTTCAGTGGGTTTCTTCTTAAAATGTATTTTGAACTTTAAGAACCACTTCTTAACATTTCAGCTTTGGAGATGAATGATTTGGTTTGCCACACAGGGCTTACTTACATGGATAATGTATTATATAGTATTTTTTTTTTCTGTCTCAAGAGGGAGAAGGTGGAGCAGCTACTACTTGAACCAACTGTTAATCATGGAATTGTTTGTTACGACCTTAAAAAATTCTATCCAGGAAGGGATGGAAATCCAGGGAAATTTGCAGTGAGAGAATTGTTCCTTGCTGTGTCTCGAGGGGAATGCTTTGGTATGCTTGGTCCTAATGGTGCAGGGAAAACTTCTTTTATTAGTATGGTCAGTTAAAAGTTGATTTTGTTAAATATATTCTTTCTTTTTTTTGTGGTAAATTACATGTATTCAAAAAGATGCTTGGTCCACACATATGAGAATGTATGACTATGGACCTCTGACTCTGATGCACTCAGTTCAGTATCTTATGAAGTTCCACTGTAATTCAATGAATCATTTTTCATCCTTTGAATGGCTTTCTCCTTGATTTATAAATTTAATCAACTTATGTGTGCTTATAGATGATTGGTCTCACAAATCCGACATCTGGTGCGGCATATGTTCAAGGCCTAGACATTAGAGCTCATATGGATGAAATATATACTAGCATGGGAGTATGCCCACAGCATGAGTAAGCTAAAATTTCCTACAATGCTTATACTTTTCTTGAAATCAAATTTGTATCAATTTAAGGAAATTTCTAAAGTTTTTCCTCATGATACTATAGCTTGCTATGGGAAAGCTTGACCGGTAGAGAGCACCTACTTTTTTATGGTAGACTAAAAAATCTTAAAGGTTCCGTCTTGACTCAAGTAAGTTCATTCGACACAAATTCTTTATGTTAAGAAGAGTCTGGATCTATAAAAGATAATTGTTTTGTTTGGCAAGGAAATTCTTAGCTATTTATCTTCCATTCTGTTGTTACAGGCAGTAGAAGAATCTTTGAAGAGTTTAAACCTTTTCCATGGAGGGGTTGCTGATAAGCAATCTGGAAAATACAGTGGAGGGATGAAAAGGAGGCTTAGTGTTGCAATTTCATTGATTGGGGACCCCAAAGTTAGTTTTTCTTTTCAATCTAATTTGATCATTTTTTTCCTTTTCATTTTTTTAATAAAAAAGAAGATTCAAGTTTTCATATTTTGTAAATGGCAATTCAAATTTAGGTTGTTTATATGGATGAACCAAGTACTGGATTAGACCCTGCTTCAAGGAAATGCCTATGGAATGTTATCAAGCTTGCGAAAAGAGATCGTGCAATCATTCTCACTAGTATTCTCTCATCTTTCATGGATTTTATATCACTATATTCTGCTTTAGATAGTTTAGCTTGCTTAATATTTGATTCCATAACAACTTGAGTGTGTTCTTTCTTTCCCTCTCTATGTATAGATTGATAAATCTATCTTTTTTCCCTTTCAGCACATTCTATGGAAGAGGCAGAGGCCTTATGTGATCGATTAGGAATTTTTGTAGATGGTAGCTTGCAGTGCATAGGAAATCCAAAGGAGGTACATTGCTCATGCGATATGCTTTATCAAAACGAAACTGTTAAACGGTCTCGCGTATAAACTTTTTTTTCTTCTTTTGTTGTTTTGTCATAGCTGAAAGGCAGATATGGAGGAACTTATGTGTTCACAATGACAACATCATCCGATCACGAGAAGGACGTGGAAAACATGGTACAACAGCTCACCCCAAATGCGAACAAGATATACTGTCTCTCTGGTACCCAGAAATTTGAGCTACCAAAAGAGGATGTTAAAATTGCCAATGTATTCCAAGCAGTTGAAGTTGCAAAAAGAAGGTTTACTGTTTTTGCATGGGGTTTAGCTGACACCACATTAGAAGATGTCTTCATTAAGGTTGCACGCGAGGCTCAGGCATTTGATACCTTGTCATAATTTTTACTCCCTTCAAGGTTAAGATTATATCTAATTTTAACCAGAAATCCGTTTAACAAATGTTGGAGTGATTTACCTTCAGAAACTTTTCGTTGATGAGGATATGAAACCTTTACATGTCATATCACTACAAATATGCTAATGCTTAATATACTAAATAATAGTAGTATAAGATTGGATGGTTCAAACTATTTTATTCATCATATATGCTAAACACTAGACAAATGATATTGATTACTTATTCATACTGATTTGTGGTTAACGCGTTTTTTTTGCAATGGTGCAACTGGTATGCTATAATTTTATTTTGAGAGTTGGTAATTAATTATTTCTTGAGTTATAATTTTGGTTTGAAATTTTATAGTTAACTCTAAATTGAATTATGATGTCCCGTTAAGTCAGTTCAGTTGATAGTTGTACAAAGATATCAGGGACAGAGTAGCGGATTTGAAACTGTGACATCCTATTTGTTCACTTTTAAATGATGAACTCGAGCCACTATGAAAGAAAAAAAATTGAAATATGATTATAGTAAAATTTGTTATTAATTTTGTGTTGAGTTGTAACTTTGATCTTAAAGTTTGTAATTAATTTTGTGTTGAGTTTTAACTCTTTTGTAAAATTGTAACTAAATTTGTGTTGAGTGGTAATTTTATTTTGAAAGTTTGTAACTAACTATTCGATAGTAGTTAGGTTTTAACTCTTCTGTAAAATTGTAAATAAATTAGTGTTGAGTAGTAATTTTATTTTGAAAGTTTGTAACTAATTATTTGATAGTAGTTAATTACTTAAGTTGTTAAAGTTTATATTGTATATAACTACCTGGATCAATCAATAAAAATAATTTCAATTATCAAACAATTTTCCTTCTTCTTTCTTAAATTATCAATATTTTATTTAATTGGCAACAATATTAAACATTGAATGGAAGCTAGTGTTCTGGACTGGCCCAACACTTGGCCCATAGTTATAGGGGTCCAATCTGGCAGGCAGAACCAAGGCCCACTTGCCCTTAAAGAGGACAGTTTGCATCACTTACGCGAGGGTCACGTGGCCAACGGTCTTTGACTGCCACGTGCCCCCCGAGAATATCGGACCAGTTATTCACTATCTCAACCGCCAATTGCCCTTCGGAAATTCCGGAGTAAATCCGGATTTCCCGGAGCGACAATCCAGGGAGGAGGCCACGTGCTGGCCTCCATGCGCACGCAAGCCCTGACAGTCCGTTAGTGGGCCTGGATTATCACCCACTAACTGGACCTTGGCCCAGCGCTGGGGGCTATAAATACCCTCTCACTTGAGAGGGTCAGGTAACTCATTCATTCTCTATTTTCTACTTGCTTGCTTCCTCTTGCCTTTTCTTACTTTGGCATCGGAGTGTCTTGCAGGTACCCCCCTCTTCATCTTCAACTGCAGTTGCAGATTGGGCCGTGACACCTTCTGATCAGGTACGATCAGCTAGCATACTTGTATACTTTGTATGTTCTTCACAATGCCGATGTCGATGATATCGAGACATATTTTGAAAAGTACTAGAAGCATTTTAAGACGTTTAAATGAAAATTGAATAACAAGAAAACACAATTATATGCAAGAAATAATTGTATAACACCCTAAAATACCCACGTGTCAAATTATAGAATAAATTAGACATTAATCACATACATATGTTTAGGATGTCAATCAACATAATAACACATAAGTACACCTATCATCGTATGCTTACTTTCATTTAGAGTATCATCACATAGAAATTCATCAAATAAGTATGTTTCACAATTATTAAGTCTCATAAAAGTGTTTTGTTTGAGATTAAAAAAAAGAGAAAAATCTCTGCAATCAACATAAACTCAAAATATCAAAAATATAATACTTAACTCTCATTTAACGAAACCTAGCATTAGAATAACATTGTACACTCGTCCAGTGTTACAGAATCAGAGCATTAAACCACTAGAATCGCGATAAACTAATGAAAATATTTCCTACTCACATCAACAAGCTTTACTCCCGAGTATATACAAGATGTCCAGGTGGAGAACATTAAAGCAAAGGTGGGAGATAATTCTCTTCAATAAATAAAATGGTATACGCTGCAAGGTAAATACAAACATCTACACATATTCAACATCAATCACATAATCATATTCCACAATATCATATACAATCACAATCATGCATATAACTCATTTATGTAATGCGACTCATGACAACAACTCGACTTATATGCATGTGGTACCATTTATGGACAACACAGGTCCACCTCGCTCCCCAATCCCCACCATTGAATCGAATTCTCTTTTAGTCATCAAACTTCTGATGCCATTGCTTTAAAGCTTGTTTTAGACCATACATAGACTTACATAACTTTCCATGAATTACAAACCCTTCTAGTTGATCCATATGGATTTCTTCTTATAAGACACAATTTAAAAGGTTGTTTTAATACCCATTTAATGTAGTCCTAAGTTATAAATATCAACAATTGAAACCAGTACCCTAATGAATATAATTCTAGTAATTAGAGAAAAGGTATAGAAGAAACATATATTTTCTCTTTGCCTAAAATCTTTGGCTACAATGCGTGCCTTGTATTTATCAATTGTTCCATCAAGTTTTAGTTTATTTTTTGAAAACTCATTTACAACTGATTGGTTTACAACCAGGAGACAAGTCTACTAAGTTCCAGGCCATGTTAGATTCTAGATAATATATCTCATCATTAATAGTTTATTTCCACAAATCTGCATCCAGAGATGACAAGGCTTCTTGAAGATTTGTTGGATCTTATTTGCCGCATAATCGGGGTACATAGTCTTTTGTAACTGTTACTCATTTATTTCGTCAAAGTTTTGTTTCTACTTCGTCGTTGCTTTTAGTGCTTCTTATTACATGAATGAAATTTGATTAAGTTCATCCTCTATTTATCGATTTGAAAGGAAATTTGTCTTCATAGAATTCAACATCATTTGATTCTATGATCACCTTAACATTTATTTTATAATACCTATATGCCATATTATTTGTTGCATACCTAATGAATAAATATTCATAGACTCCACTAACGAGTTTAACTCGCTTCATATTCGAAATTATGACATAAGCCAGACAATCCCAAGTTCTTTAATAAAACAAGTTTGATTGTCATTACTTTAATATCTCATAATGATAGATCTTACTTTTTGAATTGGGAACTTGATTCAAGACATAACAAACAATCAATAAAAATTTTCTCCACCAGTGAGAAGCAACACCAAAATTCAACATAATAGCAACAACTAGTTTAGTAAGAGTTTTATTCTTTCTTTCTAATTTACCATTCATTTTAGAAGAATATTGTGCAGTAATTTCATGCACAATTCAAGGTCATTTATAAAATTTATTAAATAAACTAAAATCATATGCAGTTCCCCTATCACTACGAAGTCTCTTAATCTTCTTATTGAATTGAATTTCAATTTCATTCACAAAAGGTCTTAAACATAACAACTTCTCAAAAATATCATTATTAGTGATTGTGTGCAAATCTATCTCAATAGACTAGCTAAATCCCGTCTTTTTTAGAAGAAAACTAGAAAAACAATATTCATTATAAACTCTGAAGTATGCATGGCATATTTCAAGATAAAAGTCTTTTCAGAGGCGGACTTTGCACCACTTCTCTGATACTGACAACATTAATGGTGTGAGGAACTTCCAACAACACTTTCATATTCGTGCATGTTTTAAACTTTGCATGATCATAACAGACATGACGAGAGGAGCAAATGTCTAACTACCAACCATCAGATTCACCAATCATGTTGATTTCAGTGATCAAAGCAATAAATTGCTCATCAATCAGGTTAACCTGTTCATTAGAGGCAACACAAGGTTTAAGTATGATCTTACATTTCTTAATTATATGACATAATTTTCTACAATTGAACTAAGATAAAACATATGTATCATTTCTTTATCGTGGTGGTTGTTCCCTATCAATTAGAGTAACTGGGGCCCTTGAAGAGTTCTCATTCTTAATTTGGTTCACAACTTTGTGGTTCTGATTCATTAATAATCTTTCAAATGACTTCAGAACTACACTGAATTTCTTTTTGGTGTTTAAAACAACCATGACTTTTTCTTTTTGATCTTGTCTCTGAAATTCTTCTTCAACTCGGAGGTGAATAATTATACTCTCAATTAAAAATTCTTTTGTTTTATGGTGAAACAATTTTTTAAAAAACTTTCAAATTAAGGGGAAATTTATCAATAATAAAAGCAATTTGAATTTGTTCATCTAAACACATACCTTTTGTGATGATATAATAAGCAATCTTTTAAAGTTCGTAACATTGAGTCTCTATCAACCTTTCATTTATACTATTTGATACTTTAGGTAGCGGCTAATGATATACTTTTTTGCTTCAACCTCTTCGGTGTCTTACTTCTTTTTGAGAGTCTCTCAAAATTATTTTGCAATACCACAATTATTGTAATAATTATACAAATCACCTGCGAATCCATTAAAAATATGATTTTGTAGAGATAATCATTCTCTTTCCGTAAGGCAATTTATTTTCTAAGCTGGAAATCATTAGCTTTAATCTTGTTGGAAGAATATAGTAAGTGTGAGTAAGTGGAAAAATAGTCCTACATTTGATAGAAATGTGAAGACTTGATAATATATAAGTGAGAGAACCCACTCACCTATCATCTTAAGGTTTTATGTGGATACATCCTCAACTTTGTATCAATGCTCCTATTATAAACTCCCCTCACAATGGTATTAGAGCCTTTGGTTCGAGAAAGGGACCAGAAGGGACTTGTATCGAAATGCGCCCAGAAAGTGGTGTCCCGTTGCAGGATGTCAACAATGGTACAAGTGGGGGAGCATCGTGGACTCACATTTGAGGTGAGTAAGTGGGGGAAATAGTCCCACATTGGATAGAAATGTGAAGACTTGATAATATATAAGTGAGATAATCCACTCACCTATCACCTTAAGGTTTTAGGTGGATACGTGGTGTGTCTCTCACAAAGGTGCATAATCCTCAACTTTGTATCAATGCTCCTATTATAAACGGTTGATCTGTAAGTAGCAACTGGAAATTTATTTGTTAGAATATTGGCAACATTTTTTTCAAAAAAATTTGCAAATTTTGTTGCCAACGTTTGAAGTCACTTTCCTCTAAGTTGTAGCTAGCCACAAAGATACCAATAATTTCTTTGGTAGTCATGGTAGTTCGAAACGTGTTAAAATTGTTGTTTATCAGTTTTAAAAAAATTGCCACGGAAGAAATTATTGGGTCAAGTCACGGACTAGGTCGCTCTCTTTAAGACGTTTCGTGATACTGCACAACTTTATGTAAAACAATCACTTAACCATGACGCCTCAAGGATAAAATAATTTAATTCTATATTCTACGATTACTACTTACATGATAGATAATTGGTCTAGAAATACATCCTCTGATGGTTTAAAAATCAGTCAAATATAATATAAATACCACTCGCAATATCTGATATATAGATCAATCATAATAATTTCTCAAACAATGAAAAATTCAAATGACTCTCAATATGAATTGAATAATGATCATTTGACTACTCAAAATAATTTCTCAATTAAGGAGAAATTCAATTAATCTTCGAAAAAAATCCAAAAGTAATACTTTATAATTTCTCAACGCAAATGAGGATAAATTACAATAATTTACTAGAGAGAATTCAAGAAAGCACTAAAAAAATTGAAGAGTCGAAAGAATATAGTGACGAAAGTGTTTCGACAATTCAAAAGACTTAAAAGTATAAGAGTTGTGAAAGAAAAACTCAAAATAAATTTTTGGTAAGTTTTAAAATGAAACATGTAAATTCTTTAGATAGGACTTAAGAATTTTCTCACTTAATGCACAAACACAAGTGTGTGTGGACATTAGTGCATATAAATTTAAGCTTTTATTTTATGTGTTCAATAACAAGTGCGAGTTGGTATGGAGAAATTTCATCTTAATTAAAAAAAATAAAAATTTAATAATGAAAGAATTTACATGTCTATCATTTTAAAATTTTAAATAAATATCTAGTGTTATCTCACCAATGTATATGGTTTATAAAAAAAATCTCCAAACATTAAAAAAAATCTCCAAATATAAAATGTTTATTTTTGGTAATATATAAAGTGTTGTTTTGACCACCGAAAAGCCTCAATGTTATTAATTTAAAGAAAAATGAAACAGTTACTAAATATTCTTTTTTACTATTTTAGTGATTACTTAACTTAGAAGCATTGTGTACTATGCAATAAAAGTATTACTATTAATAGTATTATTATCTAAATATCTCCCTCTAGATAATTTTACCACAGACACACTACTCTTTTACTTTTCCCGGTATGAGTGTTTGTGTTACAGAAACAGACACACAAGTAAAGTAGCACCAAACAACGTTACAACTGCTGCTTGTGTCATGTTTCTCCGTCGAACAATCACAAAAACATGGCAATTCCTTCCACCTTCACGACTCAAGCAAACGCGCTTCTCAGAAAGAACTTAACCTTCCAGGTAGCACTTTACCAAATCATCATTTCACAATTCATTCTATATACCTTCTTCCATAGTTCCATGCCATAACACATTTTTTGTTTTGTTTTGTAGAAACGCAACAAGAAGACAAACATTCGTCTGTTTCTATACCCGGTCACCCTCTGCGTCATTCTGTTTCTCCTCCAACCTTTAATCGACAACCAATTCGACAAACCCCAATTCAAATGCGGTTGCGTTTGTACCAACGACACCACAACGTGTAACGACTCAGAGAAGGTTTGTGGAGTCGAGTATTCCGATCAGATTCAAGTTTTAGCTTGTGCTGTTCCCAGTCCACCTGAATGGCCTCCTCTCTTGCAACTTCCCGCCGGAAAGGCATGGTATCCGTCTGTTTATACCATGCTCTTCACAGCTGAGAATCACTCCTTTGGACAGAGTATTATAACTTGTTTTTGATTTGTTACTATTTATGTTTCATGTGTGTTTTGAATTTTGATGATTCATGTTTTGATACATTCCTTGTCTTTTGTTTGCACAGTTGTGTCTGATAACATGTTTCCGAGTAACTTGACTATGGATTACTCTGATATCATGGCTAGTTTGGCATCAAATATGCTGGTCAGTTTTTTTTGTTTTTTGTTATAACTTTGTGTATTAAATTGTTATTGGTTGTGAAACTGTGAAAAATGATATAGGGATCTGAGGTAAAGCCGGGGAGCAACAATTTTCTTGAACCTGCTTTCACTTCAGATCTTCCGATTTATTATCTGCAAAGTAAGTGTCCTCAGGACGACCTTATATTCCCACCAGTTTACTCGATAGGAGAAACTGATGCGCAGCAGTCTATGAAAACATTTCCGTACACGAAAGCAGGCTTTCACATGGATAAAGGTATGGACTTACCTTCTAATGGCAATCTATGATGCAATTAGTGCATGCAATGCATACAACTGTTTTATGATGGAAATTGACAATTCAATGTGCCATTTTTTTATGTTTCCGTGAGCTGTGTAGATTAAGACATCCTGGATGTGTTTATATTGCAATGTGTCCTTATATGGATGTGCAATGTTTAACAAATGACTGTCGTTAATGGTTGAATTTATTTCCCCTTGATGTAGAATTCAGATGTGCCGACGGTATAAATTTATGGCGTAATAGTTCTTCTGAGATCAACAATGAGTTATATGAAGGTCATGAAAGAAATTACCCAGAGCGGGTCAATGCAATATTTTCAGGTATTTTTATCATTATGTTTCCGCATACATAATGTGTGGAAGATATAATACTCATGTTTATATATTATTTTGATATTTGACAGCTTTTGATTTTCTAAATTCAAATGGGAATGGATTCAATGTTACTGTATGGTACAACTCAACCAACAAGGCTGTCCCTAATTTTGGTCCTACTGCATTGTTGCGAATTCCTCGTGCTGTAAATTTGGTACGTATCTAAAACTTGTTTTAATCGTTGCGTCCTCCTTGGAAAATAATTGTTACTGATAAGTATCATCATTATGCGTGCAGATATCAAATGCCTACCTGCAATATCTGCGAGGACCTGGTACCAAAATGTTATTTGAGTTTGTAAAGGAAATGCCAAAATCTGAGACTCCATTTAGGATTGAGATAGCTTCTCTCCTTGGCGGTCTGTTCTTTACATGGGTCGTCCTGCAACTCTTTCCAGTAAGTGCAGAAATATCTGAACAAATTTATCAGCAAGAATAAGTTGTGTAATAAGAGAATTTGACAGAACTGAGAGGACACCACTGACATTGTATTGCAGAATAGATAATTATTGGCCAATTTTGAATTTTGAAATAGCGGTGATATTCTTACCTATCTCTAAATCAAATTTATGTCTGTAAACATGATGTAAGTATACATTCTTTTTCGGATTCAAGGTCAACAATTGCATCTAACATCGAACGCAGACACAACAGATAGATGTTTTAGTATATTTATCTGTTCTGCATGAGTAAGCTCTATATGCATTTAATGTAGGTTGTTTTGACATCACTGGTTTATGAGAAGGAACAAAAACTAAGAATCATGATGAAAATGCATGGTCTTGGTGATGGGCCATATTGGATGATTACATATGGTTATTTTCTTGCCTTTTCAGTGATCTACATGTTGTGTTTTGTGACATTTGGCTCAGTATTAGGTAAGAATATAACCATTAACTGACTGTTCTTGACATTTTCCTGTTCTATCTAATGTCGCTGACTTCATTTTCAGGACTAAAATTCTTTACCTTGAATGACTACAGCATCCAATTCGTGTTTTATTTCATCTATATAAACTTACAAATTTCGTTGGCATTTCTATTGGCATCCTTTTTTTCAAGTGTTAAGACTGCTACAGGTTTAATGATAGCTACTTCAAGTTGTTTACAATAAAGAGTGTGTTAATATTGTTGATAGCTACTTCAAATTCTCATTACTGACTTTTATTCAAAATATTTGCAGTAACTGCGTATATAGGTGTCTTTGGAACCGGGCTATTATCTGGGTTTCTTTTCCAATTTTTTATCCAAGATTCGTCATTTCCAAGTAAGTTATAAGACTGAAGAATTATACCATAACCATTCCAAGTTGTTCATATGGTTTCTACAATGATATGAAGTTTTATCTTCATAAAGTTCATATCAATCTCCTTTATATGTATCACACGCCTCTATTGGCAGCTTCAAATCTTCTACCTTGTTGATTTCCTATGCAATTTATGCAGGAGTATGTATCATTTTTATGGAGTTGTATCCCGGGTTTGCTTTATATCGTGGGTTGTATGAGTTTGCACAGTCTGCCACCAGTGGCAGTAATGTGGGGACTGGTGGTATGCGGTGGCATGATCTGAGTGATAGCACCAATGGCATGAAAGAGGTCTTAATCATCATGTTTGTTGAGTGGATAGTAGTGCTTTTTGTTGCTTATTACATCGATCAAGTGTTTTCGACAGGAAGTGGAAAAAGTCCACTTTTTTTCCTGAAAGGATTTCAGAAAAAACCTCTTTCACCATGTAAGACACCCAGTATTCAAAGGCAGGGGTCAAAAGTTTTGGTTCAGATGGAGAAACCAGATGTAATCCAAGAGGTTAGCTTTTATGTTTATTGAATAAATGAAATTTTATTATATGTTCACCTTATTATGGATTAAGAAATTAAGATAGCTAATGTCTATAAATGGGAGTGCATTTCACCTACTGGTTTTAGAAAGTAATACCACCATGTCAGTTCAGTGATGACATGTATTAGTGCGGTTTACAAAACATCAATGTCTTAATACACCTAGGGAGAATTTTAATTAAGTATGGATTCTACTTCGGAATCAAATCACTTTCCTTTCATCTGGATCTCTTAGAATTTGGGTTGGACTAACTCAATCCTACAAAACCGGCTTCTAAACATATGTTTAGAAGTTGGGGCGATTCTCACCTTACGAGCCAGTTTGTTAGGTTGAATTAGATCCACCCCAAATTCTTTGATAATATCTGAGTTTGGTTTAAGATTCATTGGACCACATGCTATCTTGTTTCCTCTATCAAGTCACCCGCCATTTATATCCACCCACCAAATCCAATAGTGTTGGGGTGAATGTGTGTGTTAAAAGCCCCACATCTAACAATATATGAGTTGGACATATATTTATAAGTGGTGGCAATCTTTATGTCCGGTTTTGTAAGGTTGAGCTAGACTCAACTCAACCACAATTCTAACATATCTCTAGGAAGTATGAGATTAAACTCATCCCTCCACATCCAACACATTAAAGGAGTTGGATGTTGCATTAAAGTCAGCCCAACAGCATTCGGGAGGCTAGTAATTGACTGCAATAATGACGGAACTTTCCATTCAATCCTTTTCTATTTTGAACATCAGTTTTTTATTATAAAACTCTTTAGCATAAAGAATGAGTCTTACTTCAATAAAGCAACTTCAATGGGGTTCTTACAGTAGATTTTTAGCTTTAAGAACTAGTTCTTAACATATTTAGCATTGGAGATGAATGAATCGGTTTGCCAGCATAATGTATTAAATGATTTCTTCTTTTATTCTTTAGAGAAAGAAGGTGGAGCAGCTGCTACTTGAGCCAACCATTGATCATGCAATTGTTTGTGACAACTTAAAAAAATTCTATCCAGGAAGGGATGGAAATCCAGGGAAATTTGCAGTGAAAGAATTGTCCCTTGCTGTGCCTAGAGGGGAATGCTTCGGTATGCTTGGTCCTAATGGGGCCGGGAAGACTTCTTTTATCAGTATGGTCAGTTAAAAGTTGATTTTGTTCAATATATTCAGACTTTGGAAAATTATATGGACCTCTGATAGATGTGTTTGGTCTATGCATATAAAAATATATGGGCCTCTGATACATATGCTCGTTTCAGTTCGCTACGCAATTCTACTATATTTCAACGAATCATTTTTTTTTATCCTTTGAATGGTTTTCTCCTTATTTTATAAATCTAATCAGCTTATGTGTGCTTATAGATGATTGGTCTCACTACGCCAACATCTGGTGTGGCATATGTTCAAGGCCTGGACATAAAAACTCACATGGATGGAATATATACTAGCATGGGAGTATGCCCACAGCATGAGTAAGTAGAAATTTCTTCCAGTATTTACGTTTATCCTGAAACCGAAGTTTGTGTCGACTGAAACAGTTTCTAAATTTATTTCTCATGATATTATAGCTTGTTGTGGGAAAGCTTGACGGGTAGAGAGCACCTACTTTTTTATGGCCGGCTTAAAAATCTTAAAGGTCCAGTCTTGACTCAAGTAAGTTCATTCCACACAAAATCTTGTGCGATAAATAGGTGTTTTAGTTTAAGTATTTATCTTCCATTCTGTTGTTACAGGCAGTAGAAGAATCTTTGAAGAGTTTAAACCTTTTCCATGGAGGGGTTGCTGATAAACAATCTGGAAAATACAGTGGAGGGATGAAGAGGAGGCTTAGTGTTGCGATTTCATTGATTGGGGACCCCAAAGTTTGTTTTTCTCTTCAATCTAGTTTGATCATTTTTTTTAATTAAAAAAGAAGATTGAAGTTTTCTTATTCTGTATATGCTAATTTAAATTTAGGTTGTTTATATGGATGAGCCGGGTACTGGATTAGACCCTGCTACAAGGAAATGCCTATGGAATGTTATCAGGCTTGCGAAACGGGATCGTGCAATCATTCTCACCAGTATTCTAGCACTCTTTCATGGACTTATTAGCTTAAGTTTCTTGTTTCTTGTTCGTTTATGCTTTAGATATATTAGCCTGTTTTAGATTTGATTCCATAACAACATGAAGAAAATATTCATCTCTCTCTACATATATAGATTGATAAATCTTGATTTTTTTTCTTTCAGCACATTCTATGGAAGAGGCCGAGGCATTATGTGATCGATTAGGAATCTTTGTAAATGGTATCTTGCAGTGCATTGGAAATCCAAAAGAGGTACATTCTGCTGTTTTATAACTTACTTCCAAATAGAAAGACTTTTTATATCTACTTTTGTTGTTTTGTCATAGCTGAAAGCGAGATATGGAGGAATCTATGTGTTCACCATGACAACATCTTCAGATCACGAGAAGGATGTGGAGAACATTGTACAACAGCTGACCCCAAATGCCAACAAGATATACCATCTCTCTGGTACTCAAAAATTTGAACTTCCAAAAGAGGACGTTAAAATAGCAAATGTATTCCGAGCTGTTGAAGTTGCAAAAAGGAACTTCACTGTTTTTGCATGGGGTTTAGCTGACACTACATTAGAAGATGTCTTTATTAAGGTTGCTCGTGAGGGTCATGCATTTGATACCTTGTCATAATATATACACAGTATGCTAGGTTATGTATTATATGTGTACTCTACTGTACAACAAGCGTTTGGTGTGATTTGTCTATAATTTTTTCTCGGTTGGAGAATAATATCAAAAGGAGGAAAGAGTTGAGAAATTTTTAGTAGTCTTCAAAATCCTTTGAAGTCCTCCGATTCCTTCTGAGCTCTTTAAAATTGGAGAGTTATAGTCCTATGAAGAAAAATGAACCCCAATTCAAATATTTCTTTTCCCTTAAGTCAGAAGCAAATTAGAAAAGTATCTCACACACTTTAGAGGGTACATAGAAAAATTATAGCTTCTCCTTCACCAATAGGAAGACACTGTGCAATCGAAGGAGTTTGAAGCACCACATTTGCAATAACGAAAACTAAGATTGGCTTGCTGATTCATGTGCTTCTCATCACCTTACTCCTAACTCATATTTCTTGTACACCAATAAATCCTATGCACGTCTGGGTCGTGTTTGTGTTGTCAATAGTCAATCCCTAGCCATTAATTGTGTAATATCCTCTTGCGTTCTTTCAAGATTCTGGCCTACCATGTCTCTTAGTCTTAATGAGATTTTTTATGTTCCTTGCTTAACAAGAAACTTTCTTTCGATCTCAGTTTTCTAGAGATAATAAAGTTGTGTTTAAGTTTGTTGTTGATAAGCGTTATATCAAATATCAGGTTTCTAGACTTGTTCTATTTGAAGGCATTCTTGACTCAAGTGAATTGTATTTCTTTCCACAATTTCTAAGAGCATCCACATCCATACTACTCATATTAATTTTTTATGCCATCGACCTTTTAGTGCCAACGGATTCCTCTCGGGAAAATTCTTGTGGCGGTGGTTGTTATAAGCTTCACCAATCCTCTTCCAGAAACTATCTCCCTTTTGATCAACCCCAACAATTGGATCCCTTGAAATGTTGAGCCATGATTGAATGAGAAGTTCATCCTCCTTTGGTTGAAATCTTATTTTCGACATATTCATAACCGATGTAGTTTTGACTTCTTCACCGAGGTTGATTGTTTCCAACCCATCTTGAGCTTGAGTGCAAAATTGTGGTGTTTCGGGCTCTTGATCATTTACTTCCACATGACTACTATCCATTTGAACTCCATGCAACATAATGGGACTAGTTGATTGAGATGGAAAGTTTTGATAATAATATGGATAATTTCCAAAGTGTGGATTATTTTGTTGATTTGGGATAAAAGTAGGATTTTGAAAATTTGAGTTATGATGTGGGTTTGGATTATTGAATGCATTTTGTTGATTTGGGATAAATGATGGAATGCCACAATTTTGCATGAAATTGGACCAAGAGTTATGGTTGTTGGGGTTCATTGGCAAATAAAATGTGTAGAAGAAAAAGATTAAAAAAAGATGAAGGAAATGATTCAAGTTTAGACTAAATATAGATGAAAAATTATGATACATTGAAATGGTTGATCACTTATTTATTCTCAAACTAGTTTTTATAACAAATTAAAAATTACAAATAAAAAAAAAAAAAAAATGCAACGGTAATTTTTTTCAACGGTAACATGTTATTTTCAAATTTAATCCAACACCTATTAATGCTACAAGCTAATATATTTATTAAAAGCTACGTTGCTTCTTTTGGATACGGTGCCACTTTATACTACTATCATTTATCTTCTATTATCAATACCACTCTGACTGCAAGTAGTACACGTAAACATAAGCCACAGCGGTATTTATGCTCTAATGGGGCCTTCAAAGACATATTTGCTGAGCAACCATAATTCATTTCCTCCTTGCTCAACTATCAATACAATTCCTTCTTCTGTTGTTTCTGATGTAACTAAGCTTAGCACTAGCTTCTTGTAGCACTATAGGCTAGGTCATGCTCATTGTCCTGCCATTAAGCTTTAAAACATTGTAATATTCATGTATCAAATCAAGGAAGTACTATGTTGTGAAAATCTTCTTGTTTTGGCAAGTCTCATGGAATACATGTTCCACTTTCTTAAAATGTGTATGTTGGGGGCCTACACCTCATCCCTCTAGTTATTGTTTTCTTTATTATATTTCTTTTGTTGATGTCTGTATACTTTAATTTATTTCTTAAAACACAAGCCATAGGCTCTTTATGCATTCAAATTTTTTATAAGTTTTGTTCAAACTCAATTTGACACCACTATTAAAGCCTTAGAATTAAATTATCGGGGAGAATTTAGACCATTTATCAAACATCTTTCTGAGCGAAGGTGTCTCACATAGATTGATTTGTCCACACACCTTTCTTCAAAATGACACACTACAATGTGTTACAATTACCATACACGGACACTCATTGGTCCCCATTTAGAAGAATACTCAGATATTTAAGTAGAAATCTTCATCATGGTTTGTTGATTTCTCCTTTATATCTATACATGGACACTCATTGGTCCCCACTTAGAAGAATATTCAAATATTTAAGTGGAAATCTTCATCATGGTTTGTTGATTTCTCCTTTGTATCTGCTCAAATATTTTTCCTTAGGGCCTATAGTGACTTTGACTAGGCTAGTGAAATAGATGACAAAAGACCCACATCTGGCACGTGCGTATTCTTTGGACCAATCTGATTTCCTAGAGTTCTAAAAAGTAATCTTTGGTGGCTAGGTCGAGCACAAAGGCTGAGTACAGAGCCTTAGTTCATACAACTTCTGAATTATTGTGGGTGGAATCCTTATTGGTAGATCTTGGTATAGCTTATCATACTCCAAATATTCTTTGTGACAATTTGAGTGTTGTACTTTTGTCTCACAACCTTGTTTACCTAAGAAGCTTAAGCTTCATCATGTTCCCGCCTCTGCTCAAATTGCAGACACCTTGACATAACCTCTTGGTTCAAACCTCAAGAGTCCAAAGACAAACTCAAGGTCCTGTGTGAAGTCCAATCCCCTTGAATTTGAAAGGCGTATTAGAGATAGAGTATTGCAGCTGTTAAAACTGTTAACTAATAGAGTTAGTTAAGCAGTGGATTAATGGTTAGCTATTACAGTTAGGAGTTAAATGTAACACTGTTAGAAGTTAGAAATTGTACTGATATAAATATTTCAATGATATATGTTGTAAAGTTTTAACCAATGAATGAAACTTAGATTCTACTCATCTCACTCTATCTCTCTGAAAATGCATTGCAACATATTGCTTCAATTCTATTAATCAGAACTTTCACTCAAAAAATTTAACACGGGACTCATGGGCGGATGCATGCATAGGCATGGTGTGGCTATAGCCACACCAGAATATTTGATTTTTATGTACCACCATCATTTTGGTAATAAAATTATTTAAGTGCAGCATACATGTATATATCACCCCATATGAATTCTACAACTAGTTCTGTAACAGCATAATTGAACTACATTCATAACCACCAGAATAATTATTAGATTGAATTAAAAATTTATTAAAAATTAAAATCAGGCTTAATTACTAACAAATATAAATCATAATTAATTATATAAAAAAACACAGCATTATCAATTTTTTGTTTGATAATAATATTTTATATTAATGGTTCATGTTAATTTTTTTTTTATGTCGCCCCACAATTTCCTATGTTATATATTTTATGTAAACAATTTAAAATAAAAATATCATTGGCAAGACCTGAAATTATTATCTGTTTAAGAATTCAATTTAAACTTTATTAATTTACTTATAATTTTAAATAAGTTCAACTTTATATATAATTTTATTATTATAAAGTTATTGAGGATGATTGAATTTTATCCAAATGATTTTGTAGATGTGCCGGAAGTGGCGGTACGACATCAGCTTCAGAATTATGTTAGAAATGTTCGATGTGATCCAAAATTTGCAAATTTAAACGGACTTTTAGATCTTTGTGCAAAACTTGTGGAAACAAAAAAATGCAACACTTTTGATATAGTTTATAAGCTTCTGAAGTTGGCTTTAGTCTTGCCAAGTGGCGTGGAACGTGTTTTTTCAGCTATGAAGTTTGTGAAGAGTCAACTATGTAACAAAATGGGTGATCAATGGTTAAATGATCGTCTTGTAACTTTTATAGAAAGAGATGTTCTTGGAACAATTAACAATGATGTTATTTTAGCTCATTTTCAAGAAATTGATACTAGACGGTTTTCATTGTAAATACACTTCATCAAACAATATTATTTTTTATTTTTAATATATTTTAGTCGATAATTTCTTTTATGTTTAGCCACACCAATATATAAAGTCTAGATCCGTCCCTGACGGGACTACATATTTATGGTTAATTTGAATCCAAAATTTCGGAAAAGTCACATGAATTAACAGTAATATTCTTTTCAATTTATTTTTACTTAAAATCAATTTTACATAATCAATTCCCTTTAAATCAATTTTGTCACTTCAAAATCATTGACACTTTTACTGTGCGTTTGATTTGCAAAAGGTTAATTAAGTATTATATAGAACAATATAAATATTTAAAGTATTGAATAATTTTTTATCTTTTACAATGTTTGATGGACAATGAACAAAACAAATAAAATAAAGTAAAATTTATTTCAATACTTTATAGGTGGATTTCTTAACCCACCCCATAAGGATGTGGCGCACCTCATGAAAATTCTAAAATTTCTTTCAAAAAATTGGAAATATATTTCCGGTACGCACTACTTTTTGAAATATTTGAGTGGAATCGAAAATATATTTCTGGTATGCACCATATTTTAAAATATTTGGGTGAAAATCAGAAATATATTTCCGATTCCATACTAAATAATGCAATATTAAGAGTTTATTTCAAATTTGATCTCACATAGACACCTTATTTAAAAATTACATATAAATTAAAACCGGAAATATATTTGCGATTTACATCCAATCATTTTCAACGTAATTTACATGATAAAGGATCAGAGGTATATTTTTAGTTTTCAGGGACAATTTAGAAATTTTACCGGAGTGGGTAAGAAGGTCATGGGTGAGTTAAGAAATCTAATTGTATAGATCTAAATATTAATAGAGGAGGAGAGAGAAAGAAAGAATATTTTTAATAGAAAATAAATTAGTATTTTTGTATTTTAAATAATTTGTAATAGTGGCAATAGGATATTTTCATATTAATAGACTTGACTAAAGCTTATGATAAACTAAACTGGGAGTTCATTTGACGAATTTTAGTGAAGATTGAATTTCCGGAGGCAATTATTAACATCATAATGCATGGGGTTGCAACTGTGGAGACCAATGGAACGGGAACAGGAGCGAGTACTTTCGGCCGTATCGTGGGATTCGTCAAGGCGATCCTATATCTCCTTATCTTTTTGTTTTATGTATGGATAAGTTATCACACCTGATTGAAGAAGCTATTTTGGATAACAAGTGGAAGCCTTTCCGTTTTAAGAATACTGGTGTCAATCTTTCTCACTTGATGTTTGCGGATGATCCCCTCATTTTTGGGGAGGCTTGCGAGAAACAGCTCAAGTGTGTTAAAAGAGGTTTTGGAGGCGTTTTGCTCTATGTCAGGGCAAGAGATCAGCATTGACAAATCTAGCATTCTTTTTTCTGGCAACGTAACTTCTGGTGATAAAAGAAGACTGGCGAATCTGATAGGGTTTAGGGAGACTCAAGGATTTGGAAAATATTTAGGTGTCCCTCTCCATGGGAAAGCTTATAAACCAGTAGATTTCAGATATGTTACTGATCAAATAGCGAATAAGCTAGCTAGTTGGAAATCGCGTCAACTTTCGTTTACAGGCAGAATTACACGTTATGGAATCGATTCTGGTGTATCCTATGATGACAGGTTTGCTTCTGAAGGCTTGTATTAAGGATATTCAAAAACTCCAGCGTGATTTTGTTTGGGGAGATAATGAGGAGAAAAAGAAGGTGCATGCGATGGGGTGGGAGAATGTTATTAAAGCGAAATCTGATGGAGGCCTTGGATTTAGAGACCTTAAGGTCCTAAACCAGGTCTGCATTGTGAAGCTTAGGAGCAAGATTATCAATGGAGATGGAGATATTTGGTGGGAGATTCTGCGGAATAAGTATAAAGCTGAGAATGTTGCGGATAGATTGAGTGTTAAGTCCACTGATTCCAAGCTTTGGAAGGCAATTGTCCAGACTGTTCCTAACATGAAGAATATGGGGCAATGGAAATTAGGGAATGGGAGTAATACGTTGGCCTGGAGGGATAGCTGAATTGATAGAGGTCTGGTGTTAGAAAATGAAGATGTGAATATTCCTTCTGAGTTGGTTAATGTTACTGTGCAAGAGCTAGTTGGCTCCGACGGAAACTGGAACTGGGAGTTATTGAAGTGGTTGCCGGTGGAGTTTAGGCACAGAATAGCAGCCATTTTACCCCCCACGATTAACGACCCTTGGGAGAACCGAATGAGCTAGGGAGTCAAAAGATTTGGAGTATGATCTGGAGAATTCCGGTTCCGGAGAGGGTGAGGAGTTTTATTTGGTTTCTTAATCACAATAAACTTCTTACGAACGCTAGAGCTAGCAAATGCGGGTATGGTGTAGACGGGTGCAGAAACTGCGGGGCTGCTAGTGAAACATCTTTGCATGTTCTTAGAGATTGTATTTCGGTGAAAAAGGCTTGGGAGAATAGTGTTCCGGGAAGCTTGCTGCCTTTGTTCTTCCAAACCGAGTGGCAAGAGTGGCTTGCTATAAACATAGACCAAGACATTCATGGAGTGGAGGGTTGGAGCAGTTATTGGGCTACTTGTTGCCATACTATTTGGAATTGGAATTGGAGAAACAAAGAGACTCATGGAGTTGATTTTGTTAAACCAGTAAATCAGAAAGAGGTTATTATGCAGCTTGTTAGTAGATATCAAGAAGCCATGGCTTTGAAGAGGAAGATAATTAATAAGGTGCAGGTAGAGACTTCTGTTAGATGGTACCCTCCTAAGCAATTTTTCATGAAGGTTAATGTTGATGGTGTTAAGGACCAGAATGAAATGTCGGGTTGTGGAGGTATCATAATAGCTGAGTACGGAAATTGGCATGGAAGTTTTTCTAAATTTCTCGGAATTTGTAGTCCTTAGATGACTGAGTTGTGGAGTATCCTCATAGGGTTACAAATGGCTTCTGATCGTGGTTATAGCAGAATTATTCTTGAAATCGATTTTAAGAAAGCGGCTGATACTTTGGGTCAGGAAGGGAAAGAGAAAGGAGATTCTAATCCTCTGGTTGTAAAAATTAGGCATTATTTGACTAAGTTTGCAATTGTAGACGTTCAACATATTTATTGGAAAACAAATTTGTGTGTCCACCTTCTTGCTTAAGAGAGGAAGATTCTGCGTGGAGATACCTTTTTTTCATCATGTTATTTCTAGTTGGTTGTAAGATGTAGTGACTTTTGACTCTAATGGTGGCTGTACCTCTAGAGTGGTTGTGTTGTAGTTTTTTTGCTTTGGGCTTCAAACCCTCACTTGTACCAAAAAAAAAAAAGAGAAAAATATATTTTCAATAAAAAATAATATTTTATATTTTATAATATATTAGTAGAAAATTAAATGATATTTTTGTAATTTATACTATGGACTAAAAGTTTTTTCTTAATTTAGTGAGGGACAAAAATTTTAACTTTAGTCCTAGTTTTATATGAATCAATGAGAGAGTGAGAGTGAGTAATTTGTAGTGGATAAATAAGTGGGGGTAATTGAATCTAATTAAATTTTATGAGACTTGAAAAATACTTAATAGTAGTATAAAAAAGATTTTTAATTTTTTTTGTGGGTTTGAGTCCCAAAAATGTTTTATTTAGATTTGATTCGGCCAACATCACTAGATTATTTAACTATGAATTGTGTTACGTCTATACCAAAATTTTTACACCGTATTTATACCAGATAAAATACAACAAATATATTGTATTAAAAAAAATGAAATAGTAATTTTTAAATATGATAAAAATTGTAATTGTCATTATTTAGTGTAACAATATCATTCCTATTTAACTATTGATAAAAAAATAAATTTATTTTACTTAAGTTGAACTGGTCAAAACGTAGAAACAGTTTGAAAAAAATGTCTATTTTAGGTATCAAATGATTAACTTTAAATCAAAGGAGAATAAATAGTTTTAGAAAACGAAAAAAAAAGTTGAAATCCTAAAATTATCCATTTTCCTTAAAATATCAAGTTGATTGTGGCAATGACGCATATGCCATAACAACTTTCCTTACACAAATCAAAACTTATCCAATAATAACGTTAAACGCTAATTTGGAAGATAATCCGAATTTTGTGGGCCCCATTCTCTCTATATAATTCCATTTCCATGGTTTTTGTTAATTCATTCATTATTGTGAAAAGGTTTGAGAAACATTTTCCAATAATGTCTAAAGAATCCTTATTGTGTTGTGCCTTCTTGGGGCTTCTTGTTCTTGTTCATGCAAAGGAAGATAAAAAGATTGGATTTTATGAACTCAAAAGAGGAGATTTGAGGCTTAACTTGACTAACTATGGTGCTACAATTGTTTCTCTTTTTGCACCTGATAAACATGGTTTGTTTTTTTTCTTTTTTTTTTTTCTTTCAATTCTGAATCTGAATTTTATTTGATCTTATCTCATACATTAACACTTTTTAATATCAATTTTACAGGGAATTTAGCTGATATTGTTCTTGGTTATGATTCCATTGAGTCCTATAAGGTGTGATCCATTCATTGTTTTATAGTTTAATTTTATTTAGGTTATGATTTTTAATGTATCGAGTTTCAGGCACCAGACATTGACACAGAGTCACAGACACAGGTTGTTACAGGGACATTAATACATGAAATGGAATGTTGAAATTTGTTGCAGACTGATACATGTTACTTCGGTGCTCTAATTGGGCGTGTAGCAAATAGGATTGGAGGAGCTAAATTCACTTTGGATGGCAAAACATACAAATTGCCGGCGAATGATCATGGGAACACGCTCCATGGTAAGTTTCTGATAATAATTTCTTTCTGCTTGCAATTACTCATTATTATTATTATGTACATTTTCTGATTGATTATTGAGTGATGAAATTGCAGGTGGTACCAAAGGGTTCGGCGATAATATATGGACAGTGGGTTATCACAAGGAAGACAGTCATATCACATTTGTCTACAACAGTACCGATGGCGAACAAGGTTTGTAATTTGATTATTCACGGAGTTTTTTCCAATAGGATCTTGATTCATGAATGCAATTTGCAATGATATGTACATTTTTGTATGATTCTCTTTGTGAAAACTTGACAGGTTTTCCTGGTAAGCTTGAGGTTAGTGTGACTTACATGTTAATTGAAAAACACATATTGGGTGTGAAAATGACTGCTAGGCCAATCGACAAACCTACACCGGTAAATCTAGCACAACATACATACTGGAATCTAAGAGGGCATGACAGTGGCGACATTCTATCACACACTGTTCAAATCTTTGGTTCAAACATCACACCAGTAGACGATAAACTCATCCCAACAGGCAAACTCGAGCCTGTGAGCAACACGCCATACGATTTCCTTACACCAAAGGAAGTTGGAAGCCGAATTAACGACCTTCCTGGTTTATACGACATTAACTACGCGTTGGACAAGAATGGTAAAAGTTACTTGACCAAAGATGTTGTGGTGAGAGATCCTGTCTCAGGGAGGAAAATGGAGTTGTGGTCAAACCAAGTTGGTTTGCAATACTATACTAGTGGTATGTTGGGTGATACTAAAGGAAAGAATGGAGCTACATATCATAAATATGGTGGTATTGCTTTGGAGACACAGGGTTATCCAGATTCAGTGAATTTGCCTAACTTTCCATCTCAGATTGTGAAGCCTGGAGAGACTTACAAGCATATCATGGTTTACAGATTCACAGCTAGCTAGATTTATTTCTGGCATATCTTATATTTTTTATATGAACTGTTATTATATGAACTGTGAAAATGATCAAACTGTTATCTGATTTTTTATGAACAAAGCAAGATTTTCCCCCCTCTTATTTTATTCAAGTTACTAAGAATGAAAAAGTGAAGAATGAAGGAGAGTGATGTGTGTTAAGAAGCAGAGTCATCTGGAATTTTTGGAAGTCCAGGTTAATCATATTTTAACAATACATAACAAATAGAAATTCTATTTAAGTACGATTTAAGTGGATAAATATTTTATGATATCTTATTTGATTATAATTTAACTTTAATAAATTTAAAGTGCCGAGCAATAGTCCGTTTTGCAGGTCTTAAAGACAGCTTTGATATTAAGTGTATGTTTGGATTGACTTCTACAAACTTCAAAAGCACTTCTACTCCACTTCAACTTAAAAATTGTTTTTTTTTCTTCTTGTTTGGATACTTTTCCAAAATCAATTCTCCTCCTCCAAAGCAATTCTACTAGAAATTACAATTTCTTACTACTCTTTTTAATTTTTCTTCTTTACCCTCTTTAATTTTCATTAATTATTTTTTTTTTGTATTATAATTTTATTATTTTGGTAATTATACCCTTCAACATTAATTTTGATAAAATTATCTAAACAATATTAATCGATAACAACCACTTCTATATTATTGTATCCAAATATAAATCAATTCTACTATATTCAATTTTCTCAAAATCAATTATACCGAACTCAATTCTACTAAGTTATTAGTTTATTTTACTTTTAGAAATGAAAAAGTATAAAGAATTAATTAATTGTAATTAAAGTCTTCTTAACTATTATCACATGATTAGATTCATCCTTAAAGGCCATTTTCTTATAACTCTTGCTTTTTACAACTAATTTTACTGTCATTTTCAATAACTAATAATATAATAAAATCACATGATATGTTATTTATTGACATTGACTAACACTACTACATAATTTAATTAAATAGTATTTATTAAGAGAGAAAATGTAATGATCTAAATTCAAATCGAGAATTCCACATATAGTATAGTCACAACCAAATCTTTAAAATGTAACAAGCTCATATAATATAATCTGTACTTATTTTCAAAAATTGATTTAAGGGTACTTACATACAAAATAAAGTTATTAGTTCAATAATGTAACAAAAATGAATTTTTTTTCAACACTTTAATAAAAACAAAATGTTAATTAAATACATATATAATTTTGAATCATTTAAATAAAATCGCAGAATAGTGATAATAACTTTATATTAAAAAATAAAAAAAGTTAGTAGGTAATTTGCCATTCTTTTTTAATAACAAATTGATATTAGTTCAAATAATTTTTATATAATTCATTTATTAGAAATATATATATATATATATATATATATATATATATATATATATATATATATATATATATATATATATATATATATATATATATTGAAAATTGGTTATTGCAAAATAAATTGAAACTTTTATTAATTATTTGATTTATAAAATATGAGAAGCGGCAAATAACATGATAATTGATGTTGGTTTTAGATATTTACTATCCAATCCCTCATATATAGGTTTGAAGATTTTTGGATAAGTGAGTTATAGACTATATCCAGAATTTCCCCATAATTAAGGGTTGACCTTATCTGTTAGTTTGTATAATTCTTGTTCAGTCGAACTAGCGAGTATATGTGCTAGTCGAACTGACTTTAGGTGTTAGTCGAATATTATGTGTATCGAAGTGTTAGGATGTATTCGATGTAATCGAATACAACATGTGTTGGAGTGTGTCGAATTCTTTGGGCCTTTGTATGTTTTGGGCCTTAGCTTAGTCTACATTCTTGGGCATGCGAAAGCATTTCTTTGTAATCACAACAATGACATACAATAATTTTCATACAGTTTTAGATAATCATTCTCTCTCTCTCTCTCTCTCAATTCCATTATTATTATTATTCTTCACAAAATTATCTTTCTTGAAAACCCTTTGTTCCAACAAATTGGTATCAAGGAGCTCGGTTGCGATTCAGAGAGAATCTAATGGAAAATAGAACAACAACGTCGAAACAAATTCCAGAGAATCTGCCAGTTTTCAAAGGGGAAAACTATCAACGGTGGGTTGCACAGATGAAGGTCATTTTTAGATTTCAAGATGTTTTTGAAATCTTTAATGATGGTGTATCAGAGTTGGAAGCAAACGCGACGGATGCCCAAAAAGTTGCGCACAAAGATCAGAGGAAGAAAGATTGTAAAGCATTATTCTTGATTCATCAATGTGTAGACTCTGATGTATTCGAGAGATAATTGAAGAAGAATCAGCGAAAATTGCGTGGGACAAGTTGAAGAACTTGTATGGAGGAGGCGAGAAATTAAAAAAGGTGAAGTTGCAGACGCTGGGAAAGCAATACAAGATGATGCACATGAAAGATGATGAATCAATCTCTGCATACTTCTCAAAGATTGTGACGCTGATGAACCAAATGAAAGCATGTGGAGAAACGATCACTGATTTGCAGAAAATAGAAAAGGTACTGAGATCTCTAACTGTAGATTTTTACTATATTGTAGTGATAATTGAAGAGGACAGAACTCTATCTGGGATGAAGTTAGAAGAACTTCAAGCTTCACTGGAGGCTCATGAGATGAGATTGAAGCAGAGAAACTCAGAAAGAAAAAAGGTGGTTGAACAAGCATTGCAATCAAGATTCAACAAGAAAGTTGAGAAGTCGAAGCATCGAAAGCATCTTGCAGGTGATGAGAAGTTAAGCAAGAATATTGATTCTAGCAAGAAAGGTGTGGGCAACAAGTACTCTGGGAGGAAAGTCGACACGAAAGAGCTGCAATGTTACAATTGTCAAGGTTTTAGTCACTATGCTCGAGACTATCAAAGAAAGAAAGCAGCAAGAGCAAAAGAAAGTGATGAAGCTCAATATGCACGTGCGGGAGATAATGACTCAGATGATGTGCTGATGATGGTAAACTCTCAGTCGAACACTGAGAAAACCAACATGTGGTATCTGGATTCAGGATGTAGCAACCATATGACTGGAAATAAAGATTGGTTCACCAAGTTAGATGAGTCAGTGAAAAAGGTGATAAAGTTTGCTGATGGAAGACACATCAATTCTGGAGGCAAATGAGATATCTCGATTGCCAGAAAGGATGGTGGAAAAGCTATTATCACTGAGGTATTGTATGTACCCTCTATGTGTTACCTTGAAATTTCTTAAGGTATTCAAAGGTACATATTAAATGCAGATGTCTTTGTGAACTAAGGGTCAATCCTTAAAGATAAAAGTTCTTCAAAAGATTGAAATTTATGACCAAGAAAAAATGCTAAGACAAGGATGTCGAAGAAGAGGTACGTCGACCATATGGATAAAGCGTAGAATTTGGTCGATTCGACCAAATGTTGAATAGTGAAGGAAGTAGTCGAAGATGAGCCTAGTCGATTATTGAGGATTCTGGACTTAGAGAAATTTCATTATTTTGCTCTTGTTAAAAGAAAGCGTTTAAGCTGGGAGCAGTTTACTCTTAGAAGCCAGACGCGGGAAGATTTAAAATTCAAAGTCGTGGGCAGTTATCAAAAGCTTCGTGTGTTGTTTAAGCGCCAAATAAGTGGCGAAATCCTGTGAAGCGGTTTCTTCAAGTTTTAAATATCACCCGTAGATTGTTTTTAGGCAGTTATTTTGTAAATACTATAAATAAGCCATCTCAATGTAAATTTCGTGTGTTCATTTGTATACTCAAAATACTTGCCAAAACTCTGCCCAATTCCGAGCGTTAAGAAGAAAGAGTTGCGAAAGTGTTTAATGTACGTGAATCACCACCTTTATTTCAATGCAAAACCTTTACATTTCAGTCATTTTCTTTGAAACTTTTACTTGCATTCTATTTACTTTTCAACAATCACTTTGTGTCTTCGTGTATGTTGATGCTCTTTTTGTTACAATTTTCGAGTTAACAAAAGAGTCGGTCGACCCTTATTTTGTTTAGAACAGACTTGAATTCATAGCCTTCTGTCGGTCACAAGTCACCATAGTATGTCAAAATCATAGTGAATACTCATATTTGTCAAGTTATTTAGGTTTTTGTCTCCGTCAGTCACGAGTTACCTGTCAGTCGAACTTGAACTATTGTGTGGAAAGTCGTTGTACTTATTCCCTTAGTCTTAGAAAATCGTTTCTTAGGCAAGTATTTCGACAGAATCAGTACAATTTCAAAAATCTTAGCACATGTCTTAAGATCAATTGGTTGATCTTGCAAGTGACCCTTAGTTTTAGGACTTTGGGAGGACCAACGATTGCTTACCATTTCCACAGTAAATAAATTGGCACACCCGGTGGGACCAATGTTAAGTTTTTATTGTTAAATGTCATAAGTGTATGATACTTAGAAGTGGAAGCTTAACTAAAGAGTATAATAAACCACTCACTAGGAGACGTACACCTAGGATGTCAAACACTACTTCGAACGTGGATGAAATTCCATCACGAACTTTGGGTACATCGGACCCAGTAATTACTCAAGTTGCGCCATTTCCCCCACTAATCAACACAACTGTATCAGGGTCAACTGCATTAGTATCAATACCTATTCCCCAGACCACACTGGTGAGTCTAGGGCCTGTGGTGGCTACGAATGCCATTCCGAATACAGCGATACCTCGATTTGGTACTGTTGATCCCCCTTATGGAATGTCGTATTCCTTAATGTAGGAATATCAATCAACTTCAAATGCAGCAGTGGTGTCAGATAACGTGCAAAACATGAATTCTCTTTTACAAGGATTTAGCAGGAGGAAATAGGGGAATGCTTGCGCAACAACTAGTGTTGCCTCTAACTAATACTTCAGTGGCAGTGTTGAGGCAGAAAATGGATTATAGCAATCATGAGTTAGTTAATATGTTGACTAACCAAATGGGTAATGTATTTAACCTCATAGTGCAAAAGTCGGTTGAGACTAATAGACAGTCTGCTGAAACAAATCGATGGGTGATTGCCTAATTAACACGCTTGTGTAATTTTTTGGGCGCTCCCCAAGTATCTGGTTGACAGGCGCCACCTGTTGTTCGACTAGATCCCCCTGGTCAAGTAGAAATGGGGGCAATAGAAGATGAAACTGTCCATCAAGGACAAGTTATAGGGCCTCATAGAAATGTTGTTGTCGAACCCCCTAGGGTATTAGTTAATCGACAACAAGAGGATGATCAAATTCTTGATCAAATTCGACAGGAAGATCTAGCTGTCAAAAATAATCTAAATACCATTGTCGAGAGAATTATGGCTAGAAACGGTATGAATACCACACTCCAGAGGCCAACATATTTGTCCCCTTTGTCTGAGTACATTTTACATACTGAAAACCCTAGAGGGTGGAAAATTCCTAAATATACTAAGTTCGAGGGCGAGTCTAGTGAATCGACAGTTGAGCATATTTCTAGATACTTAACTGAATCTGGGAGTATAACGAATAATGAAAACCTAAGGGTGAAACATTTTCCTTCATCTTTGACAAAGGCAGCCTTCACGTGGTTTACCACATTACCTCCTAATTCAATTGATTCATGGACTAAGTTGGAAAAATTATTTCATGAACAATTTTATGAAGGACATTCGAAAATTAGTTTGGTCGAGTTATCAAACATTAATAAGAGGTTTGTTGAGACCATAGATGATTATCTAAATCGATTTAGGTTATTAGATGCGAGATGTTTTACCCAAGTTCCAGAACATGAACTTGTTCAAATGTCTGCTGGAGGATTAGATTATTCTATTAGAGAGAAAATCGACCCAACTTTTGTTAAGAGTATGTCACAAATAGCTGATAGGGTTCAACACCTTGAGCGTCTATGCTAGAAAATTTTAGGCATACTAAGGCTAAGGCTAAGAAAGAAAAAGTAGACTATATAGATTATGGTGATATAGATCCCATATACGAGGCAAACTATATCTCACTGACTGAGGCAGATGTCGATGTGGCTGAAATGAAGCCAGGGTCTGCGTATGAATGTAAATCTTAGTTTCCTTCTAAAGGTAAAAATACTAGTATCGAAAACAATTCTAAATTTCCTGCAAAAACTTATACATTTGATGTTTCTAAATGTGAATAAATTTTTGATTTGTTAGTTAAAGATGGTCAACGACAGAAAAGAGGTTTTTGTAGATATCATAATTATCTTGGTCACACAACCTCTCAATATTTTCTTTTCAGGGATCTTGTTCAGAAATCGCTGCAAGAGGGTCGTCTGAAATTCGCTGCCAGAATGATGAAAATCGATATTGATCCTCTTAGGCAGGATGAGGCTCTCTTCGCTAAACCTGTCGAGATTAATATGGTCGAGATTATTGAATTTCCAGATGACATGGTCGAAGAGAGTACAGGGGAGAATGCTGATGTCGCCTTAACTGAAGTTGATGTCTACTCCAGGCCAGATGAGGACTTGATAGATTTCCTGTACCGCTGCAAAAACAAGGGCTCGACAGTTTGTTTGTGCCCTAAGTGCAGGGCTTTGACTGACAAAGTTACTGCTGAGAATTTTCAAAAGCTGCAATTAGGGAAAGGCAAAGCCAAAGTCCACAACCAAAGGTTCCCTAACCCAAGGGATCCTAGGAGAAACATTTGGAACTCTCAAGCAAAGTCAAAGAGTTTCGTCTCTTCTGCTTCTGCTCCTAGAGGCACCTGGATTAAGCCTTAAGGGAAAATGTAGGCATCAAATATTGATGCTGTTGTAAGGGATGCAAAGGGAAAGTCGGATGTAAGTTACCGACATGAATTCACATCATAGAGGAAGAGCCACATATCCGAGAATTATATGGGGAAAAATCCCATGAGCAGAACTCAGTGGAGGCATTTTCAACGCAAGAAGCAGGCTGAAAGACAAGTCGTTGTTGCCGCTAGACAGGTTGCTGTTGTAGGATTTTTCCGTAAACAAGTATTTTTAATTATCGATTCCTCAGGGATTGGTGTATGTTATAGTCTTTCAATAGAAAAGTGTATTTTAAGATATTGTAACCAAGGGGTTTGTTATCTACTCTACTAGAACCATTAGTTTCCAAATAAAAACTAAAGTAATTCTTTCAAAGAGAGTTATGGTTTGGATTAAAGAGAGTTTGAGATTGTTTTCAAATTAAGAAGGCATGTCAAGATTAGTTTCATTGATCTAGTTTCATACATATTCAATTAATCAAGTGATGAACATAATAGATGATTTCTACAAATACATATTCTCCCAATCTTGTAGGTTTCCCACCAAGATTGTGAATGTTATCATGTTAATCCTTGCATGATTCCTCACTACAACTATTAACATGATAATCATTAAGTTCAATATTTTGTAAACACTAACACACAAATCTATTCCTAGCATTTGTTCATTAGAAGATGAATATCATAGGTCTACTTTGAAGTATTCTTTTCCAAGCAAAACCCAAAGCATAAAGATGAAGAACAAAGATATTCAACTATATTAATCATCAACCATGTTCATACACAAATGGATTAAAAGAAATACATATTATAAAGATCAACTACCTCTAATCTTGACACAAAAAGAGCTTAGCCACTCATTTCCATGGTTGCTTGCTCTCAAGATTGTTGGTAGAGATGATGAATACAAGAAAAATCAAGAGAAAAGCTATGGTTTTTCTTCCAAAACTTGCCCTAGATTTACAAAGATGAAAGATAATGATGATGAAGTGCTTCTTCCTTCCTTTACAAGCCAAATAAGTCAGTTGAAGTGATGGGTTGGTGGCTCAAAAGGTGAAAGCATGGGCTGTCCTTTTTTCTGAATTTCGCAGATCGCGCTGAGCGCGGTTAAGTCGCGCTGAGCGCGCTCATGCTGGCACCGCGCTGAGCGCGACCTGTAGCATGCTTCCTTCATCCAAAATTATCTTCAAAAAGAATCATCCCTAAAGCTCTTCGAAATTCTTAAATCCAAGCTTGGGAGTATTAGTAAATAAATTCCTACAATTAAGAGTTAAATAAGTCAAATAATATATATTAAACAAAAACCAAATAAGAACCTAATTAAATCAAAATACTAGAATAAATAATACTAATTAATTAAAGAGACATTGTTAAGGACCACAAAATCATGTACAAAATAACTACAATTTGGTCCTTAACAACTCTCCCCAACTTACTTCTTTGTTTGTCCCCAAACAAAAGTCAATAATCTCACAAAGCTAGAAGAACAAAATGCAAGCATGCAAACTCACACAAGAATAATGGTTCAAACTCGACATACCAGGAAAAAGCACACATCAATCGCTTCTTCGTAACACAACATGGCCATGAATTAAGTTCTAAACACAATATATCAAAACATGTAACAAAATAGAAGATATGTTCACACTTGAATCACCTAATCATTCCTTCAACAATTATGAAGAACAAAATGTATATTCACAAAGGACTAAACACTCTCACTAATAATTATGCACATCCAGAATAATTCATGCGTTCATCGAAACAAGTTAAATGATAAAATGGAAACAAAGATCACTAAGGACTTTCGAGGTTGTAACTTGGCTTAGGTTAGAAACAAGGGATATTTAAGTACAAAGCCATTGAAACGAATCGGGTAAAAGAACATGAAGAGCATTTCACAACTAATTCCCATTCCCTTCTTCTTATTCACAACCTCTTTTCTTTTTCACACAATGATCCTCTTCTTTCTTTTCTTTTCCTATATAAAATTTTTTTTCTTTTGTATTTTTCTTTTCTTTATTCTTTTTCTTTCTTTAGGATCATTGTGCCATCAATTCTAGGTTCTTTTTGATCCACCTCCCCAACTTCATTTATATCAATCCTTTTTATTTAAGAACATGCTCTTCAAGGGTTAATTAACAAAAGGGTTGGTATTCACAAACAAGAAAATTTATAGAATGAATTATCATTGAATTTTTCAAAGATTATCAATAACTATTAAGCGGCCTACTTAACAATTAGTTGATTTGATACATTCATCCTACAAATACTATTTAAGCTCAAAAGGGTTCACAAGGATTCACTCACTCACGGATAATTGAAGCCCTTTTAGAATTGGTGGTTTTTCTCAAAATGCACAAAAATTGCCTTGATCATCTCTAAATTTCCAAGTTATCATAAATAAGTAAAGATTAAACATGAATCAAACGAGTTAACACAACTATTAGATACTCTATATTTGGTAAAAAGTGGAAGCTTCTCACATATATGGTTTATGTCCTAATGATTCGAATGTGAACACAAAATTTTTGTACATGCCAAGATGTATTGCATAAAGAACAAATTTCATAGACATGTTATTATTCTACAAAACGATTAAATGTGTACCTTCTTTGTGGAATGAATCGAGAATTTTATCATCACCATCACTTTGGTGAAACACACTTACTAGCTTTAAAGAACAGTTGAAAATTTCGGACAAATCACAAGAAGTAAATTCAAACTAAATAACTATAATCTAAAAATAAAATAAAATAGAACAAAATAAAAGAAAATAAACTAAAATAAAAAGACACCCCAAAATGGTGTTTAAAACTTAAAAAGAAGTACTTAGGCTCCATGCCTACAAAATATCAATTGGAATTACAAGCCTATCCCCAAAAATGGATGGCAACCAACAAAATCCAGAGTTTTAAACTAAAATGCGAAAGTAAGAACTAAAACTAGAAAATACTGAAAGTAAAATAAAAACAGGAAAATAAAAGAGATCATCAATCATCAGCCTCGAGAATCAAATCTCCAATAGACCCTGAGTCAGAACCGGAACCAGAACTAGAATCATCTTCTCCATCATTCTCATCTCCCACCTCCTCCTCTGCATTTGGCCTGACCCCGGACCAACCAGCATATGCACTGAGCTGCTCTCCCGTGCGAGTGAAATGGTTCACTCCGGGCTCTCTAATATGCAGAGCAAGGTGCTCCATGCTCTCATGCATAAACATGAATGCTCTCTGATGAGCGAGATGCATCTGCCTGTTCCATTCTTCTGATGGACTAGCCTGAGGAAGTGCCGCTGCAACTGGTACAGCCTGGGCAGCAGTATTATCACCGAGGGCCCTACAAAATCGATCACAGTAGTGATCATCAACAACTCCATCAATGGTTAGGTGCCCCACGGCAGGAAAGGCAACCTTCGTCTTTTTTAACAAACCCATGATCAGCCCAGGATATGTGAGAGCACACTTTATACGCTCCCCCTGGAGGTATAACTAAGCGCAACCCTCTTCAGCTCATTCGCGATCAGACGGTCAAAATCAATTTGCTCCTCATCAAGCATATAAGCAATCAAACCAGCCGTCTCTATGGGTATCGAAGATGTGTGGCTACGAGGTTTCAGATTGTATAGAGCCACACACATCATAACTCTGGCACTAGTTTTCAGACTGGACCTGTTGAATTTCAATGGTTGTCCAGCCCGATTCAATTCATAGGAATGCCCAGACAAACAGAGTTTACTCCTCAGCATGTTGAAGTCCCAATTACCACGAGCCAGGTGCTCATGGTAAACATCCAGTTGGTCCTCTGGGGCTGTCCAGTTGATGCCCAGAAAACTGTTGATTGCGGTGCGAGAGAAAGATACCAACTTCCCCCGCACAATAGAAGCAAATCTGAACTCACTCCCCTCGGCCGGTATAGCATTGGCATAAAATTCCCTCACAAGCTCCACATTCACCTTTTGCTGAGGCGCACAGAGAACGTCTAACCCATAGTTGGAAAGAATAGCATCGATATCAAAATAGTTACCCTGCTCGTGGAGGCGGATGGTTCGCTCAGTCCAGATATTTCGCTCTTCAAGCTCTTTGTATCGAGCCTCCTGAGCAGGTCCCATAAATCGAACAACGTTGAAAGCAGGGCCGAGAAGGCCCAGCCCCAGTAGAGGAAACTCTTTGTCGCTTAGGTGCCATCTGAAAAATCAACACAAAAATCAACAGAAAAATGACACCGAGGTGTCCATTAGCAAATAATCATGCAAACAGCGGAGCAAATCAATCAACCAAAGCAGTACGACTAATCGGAAAACACAAAAACACAGCAGAAGAATTTTCTGAAATTCTGCAGACCGCGCTGAGCGCGCTCTGCGATTTTCAGAAAAAATTCTTCTGTAAAACAGAATTTTTCTCCACAAAAACACTTCCATAGGCAGCGAAAATAACATCCTAATACTTCTCTATCATATAAACATCCTAATTCTAAGAGAAAATTCGAAAATTCCTAACCCTAGGTTTTGAAAATCTAACCTAAACATGCAATGTACATGAAATTGAGAGAAAAAAAGTATAGAATACTTACTAGGATGCCTTAGGAGATTGATTTGACAAAGAATTTCACAAAGATTTGAAGATTTTTGGTTGGGGAATTTTGGGATTTTGAGAGAATGAAAAGTGATGAAGAAAAGAGGGAAAAAGGGTTTAAAATAACCCTAACCCCTTATAAAACTGACCAGGCCACGAATTGGGCCTCCAAAATCTATTTTTTCAAAATTATTTTTTTTTAAAATCCCAGACCGCGCTGAGCGCGACCCCTACCGCGCTGAGCGCGAAATATTCTGCCAGATGGGTCTAAATGCGCGCTGAGCGCGCTGAGCGCGACCTGTAGAATTTTGATTTTTCTGCTAAAACAGCAAATTGACAGCGGGGGCATGCATAAATGAGTTCAAGGAAGAATACTTACAATGTTGGGGTGCCTCCCAACAAGCGCTTTGTTTAACGTCGGTTGAGCTCGACGGTTCATGATGATCATTGATCATCGAAGAAGATGTTGCCAACCTCATAATTTGCTCCTCCGAAATTGTAAACCTCCACGACTTCCTCCTCCGCCGCATCATTTCGAGAAACGTCAAGTTCGACCTTGGTATGCGTTGTTCCTTCAAAAAGCTTGAAAGCAACCTCTTTATCTTGCACTCTCACTTTCATAATTTCATTATCGACATCAATCATCATGCGAGCCGTCTTCATGAATGGTCTTCCAAGAATTAATGGTATCTCTCGATCCTCTTTCATGTCAATTACCACAAAATCCACAGGAAACAAGTATTTGTCCACCTTCACTACCATGTCCTTAATAACTCCATAAGGTGAAATGGTTGACTTGTCGGCAAGTTGCAAAGCCATTTTTGTAGACTCCATTCTATCATTCCCCAATCTTTTAACAATGGATAACGGAATTAAATTGATGCTAGCCCCTAGATCGATCAAACCATTGCCCTTGAATGTATCTCCAATGGCCACCGGCAACGTGACACTCCCCGGATCGAATTCCTTCACTGGAAGAGCTCGCTTGAGTATGGAACTACAATTAGCATCAAGTGATATCGTCTCCTTATCCTTGTGCCTCTTCTTCCTTGAGAGCATATCCTTCATAAATTTCACATATTTAGGCATTTGCTCCAATGCTTCGGAAAATGGAATGTTTATGTGTGGTTGTTTAAAAAGATCCATAAACCGAGCATATTGTCTTGCCTTCTCCTTCTTCGACGGCGCATTAGGGTAAGGTAAATTTTGAATGGGAGCCGCGCTTTCTTCTTTACTTCCCTTTTTACTCTCCCTTGCATTCTTCTCTTTCTTTTTACTTCCTTTACCATTTTCTTTCCCCTTTTCAACTAAGTTTGCCTCCCCTCCAACGTCATTTCTCTTCTTTTCAACTAAATCTTCCGACTCATCCTTCTCTATATCTTCATTATTTTTTTCAACTACACCATCATTTTCAACTAAATTTTCCTCCACATCAACATAAGCAATTTTTTTAGAGGGAAGGTGAGGGTATGGTAGGCGTCTCAATGGATAAGTGACTTCCTTCTCTTTCCCCTTTCTCATCTTCTTCCTCTTCTCCTCTACTTCCTCCTTTTCAACTACACCATTCTCCTTTTCATTTTCAACTAACACCTCCGATTCATCCTCCTCTACATCTTCATCACTTTCACAATCCGTCATCTCATTTCCACTTATAGTGAAAATTGCTTTGCAATACTCCTTCGGGTTTGTTTGAGTGGTTGGAGAGAATGATGTCGAAGCTTTTTGTTCGGAAATTTGCTTGGCTAGTTGTCCCACTTGAGTTTCCAAATTCTTTATAGATGCCTCCGTGCTCTTTTGATTAGCCATAGAAGCTTGCATAAATTGAGCTAGAGTGTCTTGAATGTTGGAAGACCTCACTTGATTTTGAGGTTGATTTTGCGGTTGAGCTTGATTTTGATTTTGAGTTTGATATGGATTTTGCCTTCCTTGATTGTTGTTGTCTTGTCTCCACCCGCCTTGATAACCTTGGTTACCCCTTTGTTGGTAACCTTGGCCTTGATTTTGATAAGGGTAAGGAGCTCGTTGTTGGTATCCTTGCCCTTGGTTGGCCACATAGTTAGCTTCCTCATTTTCCGGAGGACAAAATACGGTTTTATGATCTCCTTTACACAATTCACAACAAGCTATTTGGTGAGCTTGCTTACTTGATGCTCCTTGTAACTCCATGATTTGTTGAGGGAGTTTAGCCATTTGTTTTGTCAATTCTTCAACTTGTTTCGCAAACAATTTGTTTTGCGCCACAAGTGCTTCGTGACTCGAACCAATTTCTAGAACTCCCGTTTTCACTTGTACACCTCCTTGATCATGTTGAGTTTGATGATCATTCCTACCCATCTTCTCAATAATTTGGATTGCTTCATATGGTGTTTTTGCCATCAAAGAACCTCCCGCCGTGGCATCCAACAACAATTTGTGTTGAGGTTGGAGACCATTTCGGAAAATATGAATTTGTGTAAGCTCGTCAACACCGTGGATAGGACACTTCCTAAGCATAGACTTGTACCTTTCCCAAGCCCGATTCAAAGGCTCGTTTACTCCTTGTAAAAATACCGAAATAGCGGTCTTTGCCTCTGTAACACCCCATTTCTACCCAACGTTTATTTAATAAAATCAGAGTGCGGAAATTTTAAACTAAAAACATGGGATGCCACATTTCAACATTAACACACAAACAAATAAGATACATAACACTTTTTAATTCGGAGGATCTCATAACAATTTTTTTTTTATAACTTTCAAACAAAATACTTTTTATTACTACGCAACGGAATTCATAGTTATACAACTTCATATATTTTACTAATAACAACTAGAAACATCTTGTTCGACTTTCAACATACTTAACATCCTTTTATTTCACAACATCACTTAGGATTCAACAAATTATACTAATAACACCTAGAGTCAACAATATAAACAACATAGACTAAACGTCCCCCCGAGTGTTACGTATCAGGGCAAAGACACCGACTTGGACCAACATCAACTAATTCTTCCATTCTTGGATACCTGCACGTTACCAATATAAAGGTAACAGCCAACAAAATAGAAAGGGTGAGATATCGAATAATATAAGCGAAAGTACGACAATTCATATGCTTAGGTAAAGGAACATACAATAATTACTACTTTAATCGATAACACATAATATCTACCAAACAACATTGTAGTCAACAACATATAATATCCACCCAACAACATAGAATCATCAACATATAATATCCACCAACAACATAAAATCAACAACGTATAATATCCACCAACAACATAGAATCAACAACAACTTAAATGCGACTCAACGCGACTCGACAAATGCAAATGCATGTGGATCCATTTGGAGCAAAACTCCCAACGTAAAAATATGCCAGGTTATCGAGGCATTCAACAAGGCATAAGCCTTCAACTTACAACGTGGTGCCAATCCAGGCCAACTTACAACGTGGTGCCAATCCAGGCCAACTTAATAATGCACATGCTATGTATGATACACCGACCACAACATCAACAACAACTTAAAACAACAACAACTTAATCATGCATTGACTACATCAACTTAATCAACACGATCAACTTCGACCTCAACAACTATCAACAACGTCAACAACAATGCAACGTATAATTAACATAATCAACTTCAACTTCAACAATAATTAACAACTTCAACAATAATTAGTAATATCAACCACAATATAATTTATAATTAACACGATCAAATTCAATCTCAATAACAATTAGCAACTTTAACAACAATTAGCAATATTAACAATAATACAATTATAATTTAATTCAATCAACTTCATCTTCAGCTTTTGCCGCATAATTCTACGGTTCTTAAATCATCCAATTCGTACATAAACAACAACGATTCGGCTGTATCAACAATCAAGCAACTAATGCGAAATTCAACAAAATGACACTATTTTAATTGACTACCCGTATACCCAAAATATCCCGTAAAATTTCGCTCGATTCTGACAAACTATTTTCTCCGCTTAATTCGACCGACAGTGTTATTTTCTGCACTATTTCAGTTTTCTGCAACATTACTAATTAGTTCTATTTATCCCACTAATTAATCCTGATAGCTTATTAATAATTCAACATTATTATGAATCGTTTCGTTAATTATTCTATCCTGCTAATTACGCTCTGTACTATTAAATTCTACTCTGCTGGTGTAATTTTCCCCATTGCTGTTAAAAATATTTATTTGCTACTACTTAATTATTTTCCTGCATTATGCTCTATCAGCTCACCTAATTATTTTACTCTCCCTGCTAATGGTTTGTTTACTACTAAATACTCCACTTTTGATTTAAGTACCTGTCACTGCTAGATTAATTCTACTACTACTGAGGCTAATTACACATATTGTCCTTTGATTCCTTTATTCTCTTCTATGGCTCTCTATGTCATGCTAAGATCATGGTCTCCCCATTATCCATTCCACGAATATACCAGCATCCACTTCCAAATGAAATAAGTGCAGCAATTACAGAATATGCAAAACTGAAACGGGTCCCTCATCTAACTGAGGCGGTCGCCTCAACTCCATAGTGACCAAGGGAGACGGTCGTCTCCTTCACCAAGGCGGACGCCTCACCTTCATTCTCCCCAGGAGGCGGACGCCTCCTCCTCCTTGCCACGCGGAACGGTTTTCGACCAAGACAGCACATCATTACATGAATGGCAACCAACACAATTATCACATGATTCAACACAATTTCTTCATAATTCAACATAAAATATTATAATTCAATTCAACATATAAAATTATCACCGGAATTACGATTAGCAGTATAATTATGTAGCTCTAAACCCCACATACGAACCATCCTACAATCGATTATAAAACCCGAATCCCACCCTTACGTGGATCGACGAAACTCGGAATTGATCGGGATAACGGAACTCTCGGACAGCAACGATCTCTCCGAGCACCCTTGTTTCCAACCTTCTTCCTTCTTCTCACTTCTGGTCTTTCTCCACGGCTAGGGTTTTCTTTTGGTTTGCAAGCAACAACATAAAAAAATCCTTATTTTCCTAGGTTACTCAATATATTTAGTAGCTTCTAATAAAAATTGGTTTATTGAATAATTCTCCCCAAAAATACTATTTTTCTCCTATAATTAATATTCTACATTTAATTTATTAATTCCAAATAATAGAATAATTCTAGTATTATTTTTATTCTAACTATTAGCCTTATATTTCTCCTTTTATATCTCTTATTTATTTAAACCTAATTCCTTCTCTTATAATTAAATCCAACTAATAATATTATTGTAATAATAATAAAATAGTAATAATAATAATATTTCTATTATTTCTACTTAACTTAATTTTTCACACCTCTTTTCTATACTTCTAACACCAAATAAATAACTCTATTAATTCCACACTTATTTCTAATATTATTTTCAATAATATTCTTCCACAAAATTAATTCATCACTAATTAATTTATTATTTCCACTCCTTTAATAATTCAATTATTATTCTATCATATATATTATTGGCCAATTAAGTAATACTTCTCATTTTATTTCTCATTATAATAAAACTCACTAATATTCTAGTTAATTAATTTCTACTCATAATAGTAATTCTCCGACTAAACTGATTATTTCACTTAAATAAACTAGTTCAATAAATAAATACTATTATTCTTAATATTAATCCTCCAATTAAACCAACCAAATAATCCGGCTTAAACTTAATAATCCAAATATGTCTTTTAAATAATGCCAATAAATCCAATTACTTCAATTAATTCTCAAACTTCGTCTAATTCCAATAATTAAATCTTTTAATAATTTAATTAACTAATTAATTAAATTCGGGGCGTTACAACTCTCCCCCACTTAGAATATTTTCGTCCTCGAAAATCTATCTGACACAACCATCCTTAACTCTACATTCAATCCAATCTTTCGATCCAACAACAACCCATCCATGGCTTAAATCCAAAACTTATACCTCAATCTTCCAATGCTCTTGCAACATAATCCTTACTAACTCGCCAACCATTTTGGCAATATCTTGAAACAACGTCTTATAATATAGCAACAACCTTCACTTGCTCATACTCAACTTATACATCATTGCATCATTATCCTAGCAACATCTTCAACACTGAAATACTTATACAAAATCCTTATTCTCATACTCTGAGGTCATTCATTCACAAAACACCAACAACTCTCTTAATTCTCATCAACTCAAAAGCAACTACTTTGAGACAATCACCTTACAACATAGTAACAACTACTACTCACTCACTTTCTTGTACACCATGGTATCCTCACTTTAACAACATTCTTGTATTAGCATCCACCACTTACTTACCATTAAGATAACAAAACAATTTTATATCATCCAACATGATCCCGTCTACTATCAACAAGAGATTAAGGGTGATCAGTTCCTCAATTTGTCAATAGATATCCGATAACCATAATAGAGATTAAACCGTCGTTACTAACATTAATAGTATTCTTTTTCCAACTTGCATCCATGATTCAAGGATCCCAACCACTCCAACAACTTCTATAACTTTTTAAATCAATCCCAAATAATTCCACAGCATGACCTACTTAAACAATCAACTTACTAAATTCTATCTCATAGTAACTATTCTTTCCGATACATTCCAAATCTTAAAACAACCAAATCTTAAATTCTTACCACCTTCGAATTCGAGAAACGACAAGGCTCCTACAACGTTTGCACCGTATCCTTCAGTAACATACTAATCTGATATCTCTCAACTAAACACATCCGAGAAGCAAAGCTTCTCCCCCACTTAGCTTCAACTTAATTCCTGCAAGCAATCAACCAAAAGCAACAAGTACCGACAGTGTTCCACACACTAGTCATGTACAAAGGAAGTAAACAATGTTAGACAACACTGGCCGGACAGACCGACCTGCTCTGATACCACTAATGTAACACCCCATTTCTACCCAACGTTTATTTAATAAAATCAGAGTGCGGAAATTTTAAACTAAAAACATGGGATGCCACATTTCAACATTAACACACAAACAAATAAGATACATAACACTTTTTAATTCGGAGGATCTCATAACAATTTTTTTTTTATAACTTTCAAACAAAATACTTTTTATTACTACGCAACGGAATTCATAGTTATACAACTTCATATATTTTACTAATAACAACTAGAAACATCTTGTTCGACTTTCAACATACTTAACATCCTTTTATTTTACAACATCACTTAGGATTCAACAAATTATACTAATAACACCTAGAGTCAACAATATAAACAACATAGACTAAACGTCCCCCCGAGTGTTACGTATCAGAGCAAAGACACCGACTTGGACCAACATCAACTAATTCTTCCATTCTTGGATACCTGCACGTTACCAATATAAAGGTAACGGCCAACAAAATAGAAAGGGTGAGATATCGAATAATATAAGCGAAAGTACGATAATTCATATGCTTAGGTAAAGGAACATACAATAATTACTACTTTAATCGATAACACATAATATCTACCAAACAACATTGTAGTCAACAACATATAATATCCACCCAACAACATAGAATCATCAACATATAATATCCACCAACAACATAAAATCAACAACGTATAATATCCACCAACAACATAGAATCAACAACAACTTAAATGCGACTCGACAAATGCAAATGCATGTGGATCCATTTGAAGCAAAACTCCCAACGTAAAAATATGCCAGGTTATCGAGGCATTCAACAAGGCATAAGCCTTCAACTTACAACGTGGTGCCAATCCAGGCCAACTTACAACGTGGTGCCAATCCAGGCCAACTTAATAATGCACATGCTATGTATGATACACCGACCACAACATCAACAACAACTTAAAACAACAACAACTTAATCATGCATTGACTACATCAACTTAATCAACACGATCAACTTCGACCTCAACAACTATCAACAACGTCAACAACAATGCAACGTATAATTAACATAATCAACTTCAACTTCAACAATAATTAACAACTTCAACAATAATTAGTAATATCAACCACAATATAATTTATAATTAACACGATCAAATTCAACCTCAATAACAATTAGCAACTTTAACAACAATTAGCAATATTAACAATAATACAATTATAATTTAATTCAATCAACTTCATCTTCAGCTTTTGCCGCATAATTCTACGGTTCTTAAATCATCCAATTCGTACATAAACAACAACGATTCGGCTGTATCAACAATCAAGCAACTAATGCGAAATTCAACAAAATGACACTATTTTAATTGACTACCCGTATACCCAAAATATCCCGTAAAATTTCGCTCGATTCTGACAAACTATTTTCTCCGCTTAATTCGACCGACAGTGTTATTTTCTGCACTATTTCAGTTTTCTGCAACATTACTAATTAGTTCTATTTATCCCACTAATTAATCCTGATAGCTTATTAATAATTCAACATTATTATGAATCGTTTCGTTAATTATTCTATACTGCTAATTACGCTCTGTACTATTAAATTCTACTCTGCTGGTGTAATTTTCCCCATTGCTGTTAAAAATATTTATTTGCTACTACTTAATTATTTTCCTGCATTATGCTCTATCAGCTCACCTAATTATTTTACTCTGCCTGCTAATGGTTTGTTTACTACTAAATACTCCACTTTTGATTTAAGTACCTGTCACTGCTAGATTAATTCTACTACTACTGAGGCTAATTACACATATTGTCCTTTGATTCCTTTATTCTCTTCTATGGCTCTCTATGTCATGCTAAGATCATGGTCTCCCCATTATCCATTCCACGAATATACCAGCATCCACTTCCAAATGAAATAAGTGCAGCAATTACAGAATATGCAAAACTGAAACGGGTCCCTCATCTAACTGAGGCGGTCGCCTCAACTCCATAGTGACCAAGGGAGACGGTCGTCTCCTTCACCAAGGCGGACGCCTCACCTTCATTCTCCCCAGGAGGCGGACGCCTCCCCTCCTCCTTGCCACGCGTAACGGTTTTCGACCAAGACAGCACATCATTACATGAATGGCAACCAACACAATTATCACATGATTCAACACAATTTCTTCATAATTCAACATAAAATATTATAATTCAATTCAACATATAAAATTATCACCGGAATTACGATTAGTAGTATAATTATGTAGCTCTAAACCCCACATACGAACCATCCTACAATCGATTATAAAACCCGAATCCCACCCCTTACCTGTGGACTGACGGAAACTCGGAAATTCGATCGGGATAACGGAACTCTCGGACAGCAACGATCTCTCCGAGCACCCTTGTTTCCAACCTTCTTCCTTCTTCTCACTTCTGGTCTTTCTCCACGGCTAGGGTTTTCTTTTGGTTTGCAAGCAACAACATAAAAAAATCCTTATTTTCCTAGGTTACTCAATATATTTAGTAGCTTCTAATAAAAATTGGTTTATTGAATAATTCTCCCCAAAAATACTATTTTTCTCCTATAATTAATATTCTACATTTAATTTATTAATTCCAAATAATAGAATAATTCTAGTATTATTTTTATTCTAACTATTAGCCTTATATTTCTCCTTTTATATCTCTTATTTATTTAAACCTAATTCCTTCTCTTATAATTAAATCCAACTAATAATATTATTGTAATAATAATAAAATAGTAATAATAATAATATTTCTATTATTTCTACTTAACTTAATTTTCACACCTCTTTTCTATACTTCTAACACCAAATAAATAACTCTATTAATTCCACACTTATTTCTAATATTATTTTCAATAATATTCTTCCACAAAATTAATTCATCACTAATTAATTTATTATTTCCACTCCTTTAATAATTCAATTATTATTCTATCATATATATTATTGGCCAATTAAGTAATACTTCTCATTTTATTTCTCATTATAATAAAACTCACTAATATTCTAGTTAATTAATTTCTACTCATAATAGTAATTCTCCGACTAAACTGATTATTTCACTTAAATAAACTAGTTCAATAAATAAATACTATTATTCTTAATATTAATCCTCCAATTAAACCAACCAAATAATCCGGCTTAAACTTAATAATCCAAATATGTCTTTTAAATAATGCCAATAAATCCAATTACTTCAATTAATTCTCAAACTTCGTCTAATTCCAATAATTAAATCTTTTAATAATTTAATTAACTAATTAATTAAATTCGGGGCGTTACAGCCTCCATGAAACGCGATTGAGGGAAAAATATTTCAAGAAACGTTTCCTCCAAAACGTTCCAATTTGTCATGGTTTCTTGCAATTGGTCTAGATACCAATCTTTTGCCTTCCCCACTAGAGAATGAGGGAAAAGCCTTTGAAAGTATTGTTCTTCTTGGTCTTCCGGAGCCCCGGCCGCTCCCGCGATCTCATAGAACTTCGTAAGGTGGGTGTAAGGATCTTCATGGTCATGACCATGAAATGGACTTGCATAGAGGAGTTGAAGCAAGCCCGTCTTCATCTCCGCAACCCTTGCATTTGCTTGGCGAGCAAATTGGGCATTGTAACGAGGGCTATTGACACACGGCCCCCGCGGTGGTGGTGGTGGTGGTGGTTGTGGTTGTGGTTGATTCTCCGCCATAGTGGTGGCTTCTCCAAACACGGGTGGTGTTGAAGAAGTAGATGCTTCTCCTCTTTCTTCTCTTTCTTGTCTTTGCCTAGCTTGTCTTTTTCTTCTTTTAGCACTACTATTAAGTCTTCTAGCCGTCCTTTCAATTTCGGGATCGAAAAGGAGTTGGTCGGTCGGAATACTTCCTCGCATAAACTAATTCCTGAAAAAGTCTAGCCACACAAAAGAAACAAAGAGAGGTTAGAAGAAAATGTCTCAAAACACACAACTATTGCTATACTAACAACATCAAACGCCAATCCCCGGCAACGGCGCCATTTTGTTGTAGGATTTCCGTAAACAAGTATTTTTAATTATCGATTCCTCAGGGATTGGTGTATGTTATAGTCTTTCAATAGAAAAGTGTATTTTAAGATATTGTAACCAAGGGGTTTGTTATCTACTCTACTAGAACCATTAGTTTCCAAATAAAAACTAAAGTAATTCTTTCAAAGAGAGTTATGGTTTGGATTAAAGAGAGTTTGAGATTGTTTTCAAATTAAGAAGGCATGTCAAGATTAGTTTCATTGATCTAGTTTCATACATATTCAATTAATCAAGTGATGAACATAATAGATGATTTCTACAAATACATATTCTCCCAATCTTGTAGGTTTCCCACCAAGATTGTGAATGTTATCATGTTAATCCTTGCATGATTCCTCACTACAACTATTAACATGATAATCATTAAGTTCAATATTTTGTAAACACTAACACACAAATCTATTCCTAGCATTTGTTCATTAGAAGATGAATATCATAGGTCTACTTTGAAGTATTCTTTTCCAAGCAAAACCCAAAGCATAAAGATGAAGAACAAAGATATTCAACTATATTAATCATCAACCATGTTCATACACAAATGGATTAAAAGAAATACATATTATAAAGATCAACTACCTCTAATCTTGACACAAAAAAGAGCTTAGCCACTCATTTCCATGGTTGCTTGCTCTCAAGATTGTTGGTAGAGATGATGAATACAAGAAAAATCAAGAGAAAAGCTATGGTTTTTCTTCCAAAACTTGCCCTAGATTTACAAAGATGAAAGATAATGATGATGAAGTGCTTCTTCCTTCCTTTACAAGCCAAATAAGTCAGTTGAAGTGATGGGTTGGTGGCTCAAAAGGTGAAAGCATGGGCTGTCCTTTTTTCTGAATTTCGCAGATCGCGCTGAGCGCGGTTAAGTCGCGCTGAGCGCGCTCATGCTGGCACCGCGCTGAGCGCGACCTGTAGCATGCTTCCTTCATCCAAAATTATCTTCAAAAAGAATCATCCCTAAAGCTCTTCGAAATTCTTGAATCCAATCTTGGGAGTATTAGTAAATAAATTCCTACAATTAAGAGTTAAATAAGTCAAATAATATATATTAAACAAAAACCAAATAAGAACCTAATTAAATCAAAATACTAGAATAAATAATACTAATTAATTAAAGAGACATTGTTAAGGACCACAAAATCATGTACAAAATAACTACAATTTGGTCCTTAACAGTTGCTACAAACATAGTGCGCAACCAGAAACAATACAGGGTAAAAGTCGACCCTGTTGTCAAAGAAGAAATCAAAGAGTTTGTGAACCGACCTGTTGCCAAATGTTCTGAAGAGGCAACTGATGATTTTGCTTTTGACTCAAAAGAGAGTCTCGACATCTTGGTTAATGTGGTGTCGATTCGACCTACGGAGTATGATTGCCCGACATAAGTGGAAGATTCTATTGATGTCGATGCTGAGGAAATGGCTTTACATAAGCCAACTTGCTACTTTATCATGAAAAATGGTTCAATTGAGAACCAAGATGCCTTCTTCGAAAGGCCTAACATGGTTATGAGAAGCCATTTAAAGCCCTTGCTGATCAGGGCAAAAGTCGAAGGGATAGCTATCAACAAAGTGTTGGTAGATTGTGGCGCTACCCTCAATATAATGCCACATCACATTTTGAATAAAATCGGTAAATTCGACACCGATGTTCGTTCTCACAATGTGGTCCTATCGGACTATGAAGGAAGAACCAAGAACATCATGGGTGTGATCCAGGTAAATATTAATGTCGGCTCAGTGACAAGGCCGACCATATTTATGGTAATCCAAGGAAATCCAAGTTATAATATGCTGGTTGGCAGAGAATGGCTTCATGGAGTAGGAGTTGTGTCGTCTTTTATGCACAAGCGTATAATAATCTAGAGGGAAGATGGTATAGTGGAGAATATTGAGGCCGATCAAGGGTACTTCATGGCCGATGTAAATAATATCGGAAAGGAATTCGACAAAAAGTTGGCTAATAGTTCTCCTTGCCAACCTACAGAGGAACTATATGCCAAATTAGATGAGGCATTTGTTTCCTTGAAGTTGCACAAAACCCATGGTTTCATATGGGATGTGGAACCCTTAGAGGATCCATATGCTAAAAATCGGCTGACAGGCTGGGGCGACATCAGTGATAATGATGTCTGAGCTTGAAGCTCTAAGAAGGATTTCGACGTATATTGCCGAAAACAAAATAAATTCAGCACTGAAAGCTGAAGAAAATATGGTTGTCGAAGCCAATAGACTACAAATTCTGGAATATTTCATTTTGGCTATTGAGCCAAAACCACCAGATAAAAATAAAGTAATTAACGAAAGTAAAGGTTGGTACTGGAGTCAAAGTTCAACACAGGAATCATACACAGTTATAACTGTGTTCGAAGAAGATCCACAAGATGAACCCTTAAATAGTCGAAGTGAACAAGGCAACGCTTCAACTAGTCGAAATGAAGAATCACTTGAACAAAATGAAAGGAGGTCGACAAGAACAAGAACTAAATCAACAAGGCTAGCTAGATATGGAAGGTTTCCAGATCAAGCAATTTATGATGATGGTGATTTAGTCGAAGAAGCCATGATGATAGCTAAAGCAGAACCAATCGATTTGAATAAAGCCATGAGTAATTCAAATTGGTGTGAAGCCATGAAAGAAGAACTCAGAGCCATTGAGAAGAACAAGACTTGGGAGCTTATCGAAAGAACGAATAAGAAGCCTATCAATGTAAAGTGGATATACAAAGTGAAACGAAGGCCATATGGCGAGATAGCGAAGTATAAAGCAAGATTGGTGGCTAGAGGCTTTCTACAAAATCCTGGTATAGACTTCGACGAAGTATATGCACCTATTTATAGGGTGGAAACAATTCAAATAGTTGTTTCGACAACAGTATATAGGGGATGGAAGAGGCATCAACTGGATGTAAATTCAACATTCCTGAATGGTCCATTGGAAGAAGAAGTCTATGTTACTCAACCACCAGGATTCAACGTCAAAGGGAAGGAGTCGAAGGTGTACAAATTAAGGAAGGCTCTCTATGGTTTGAAGCAAGCTCCTTGAGCTTGGAATAAGAGAATATATAGCTTCCTGATCGAAGCAGGTTTCACAAAGTGTGTCTCTAAACACGGAGTGTATGTAAATGATGTCGACAGTGTCAGTCGAATCATTTTATGCCTCTATGTAGATGACTTACTCATTACCGGAGCCGACGAAGCTGAGGTAATAAAAGTCAAGTCGAAGCTAATGCAAGAATTCGAAATGTATGACTTAGCAAATCTCTCCTATTTCTTAGGGATGGAATTAAAAAATACTGAAGAAGGAGTATTCTTGCATCAGACTAAGTATGCTCAAGATATTCTGAAGAGATTCAATATGAGCAACTGTAACGAAGCATACACTGTTAGAGAGAAGAGCAAAGATGAAGAAGGAATCGAATGATGAGTTTGTAAAATTCGACATTGTACAAACAAATCATTGGATCCATGAGATATCTTTGTAATACAAGACCAAATATCTGCCAAAGTGTAGGATTATTAAGCAGATTTATGGAGAAACCTCAAGAATGTCATCTCATCGCAGTTAAGCGGGTGTTGAGATACATCAAGGAATATATTGACCATGGCGTGTTATTGCCTAGGAAGTCGAAGAACAACACAAGTGTCAAAGTTCATGGATACACTGATTCAGATTTTAGTGGAGATCAGGATGAAAAGAAAAGCACTGCAGGCTACATTTTCATGATCGAAGGTGCTCCAATCTCTCGGAGTTCGATGAAACAAAGCGTTATGGCTTTGTCATCTTGCAAAGCAGAATATGTAGCTGCATCATATGTTGCATGCCAAGCAGCATGGATCAAAATGTTACTTGAAGAACTCAAGATAATGGAACCTAAGAAGATAAATATATTTGTTGATAACAAATCAACAATTAACTTGGAAAATCATCATGTGTGTCACGGTCGAAGCAAACACATTGAAAGAAGGTATCATTTTCTTAGAGATCAAGTCAACAAAGGGAAGGTCGAAATAAAGCACTGCAAGACTGAAGTTCAACTAGCTGACATATTCACCAAACCGCTGAAAAAGTTAGATTCGAAGATTTAAAGAGAAGAATCAGGATGAGAAGTCTCGAGAACATGAATTAAGGGGGGTGTTAGTTTGTATAATTCTTGTTCAGTCGAACTAGCAAGTATATGTGCTAGTCGAACTAACTTTAGGTGTTATTCGAATATTTTGTGTGTCGAAGTGTTAGGTTGTATTCGATGTAATTTAATACAACATGTGTTGGAGTGTGTCGAATTATTTGGGCCTTTGTATGTTTTGGGCCTTAGCTTAGTCTACATTCTTGGGCCTGCGAAATGTGTCTATATAAGGAGCATTTCTTTGTAATCACAACAATGACATACAATAATTTTCATACAATTTTAGATAATCATTCTCTCTCTCAATTCCATTATTCTTCTTCTTCACAAAACTATCTTTCTTGAAAATCCTTTGTTCCAACATTATCAACGTGACCTTTCGAGATAAGTCTCGTCTAGGTTGGATCTTAGTACCGATCCTTACGAATTGATAAGGTCACCATAGATGAAACGTGTTCTAAATAAAGGTTTCCATAATCATGGATCACATCCAAATCATCAGCAATGTGAGGGATTAGTCCTACCATGAAGACAACTTTGAACATACCTAAGTATAACCCTTGTATTCTTGATGTGACATTTCACTAGTACAATGGATCTACGTCTTAGCCTACAACTTTTTTCCAAACTTGAATTTTCACTTCACACAAAAAAAAAATATTTCAACATATATATATATATATATATATATATATATATCAAAAAATGAATAAAAAATAAATAAAACACACGAGGCTTAAAATTAGAGGATAGACATAACTCTTTTAGGGTTTTTCATGGTAACAATCAATTAATAAATTATGACAATAAAATATTCTAATTTAATTTATAAATTTTAACATAAATATTATAAATATTAATTGTAAAATGACTTTTAATTAATTAATTTTTTCTCAAAAATTCCACATAATTTAAGATGGAGGGAGTACATCCTAACTTTCTAAAATAGTATAGACGTTATTACTTAGATAATAGGAGAGTTTAGAATATTTTTCATCATTTCGAGGTTGAATCATAGTATCCTAATTTAATATGTGAATTTCTTAACCCACCCCATACTATTTTAGTGTACTATCTGAAATTTTACTATTGCTCTTATTTTCACACAAAAGACAGGTATATAAATTTCTGGTCCCGCATTATCACAAAATTATTTTATTTCCCAGACTAAATTCCCTTTCCCTTACATGAAAATTTTAGCAATTCTTTTTGAGTATCTCTAAAGCATTTCTGGTGAGAATTTCCCTCCTAACACATGGACCATTATTACTTGTATGAAGCCACTCATGCACCTTTTAGCAACACATTCTTTATATGTTTTACAAGTATATGGATCACATTTTCCAATGTTTTACAAGTATATGGATCACATTTTCCACCATCAATTTTATATATATTTTAATTGAACTTTTTGGAAAAAAGTAAAGGTATAATAAGGTTTTTCCAACTACTAGAAAACACTAGCTTGTGATTTGATTAAAGTAATTGTCATGCAAATTATAGTATTTGCATCTATCTAATCACCCACCAAAGAAAAGGAAAGTGTTACTTTCTAACCATTTTAAGAACTTCAACCACTGATATTTCAGCTACATCTAAACTATGACTAATAGAAACTTGAAACCTTAGTAGAGTGGCTAAGATATCTATTACATATTCTTAACCTAACGTTTAGTTATATAGTTTTTATATTGGTCCCTTATGATAATTACATCAAGAGGGTGTCTCAAAAAAGAAGCTAATTGAAATTTAAAACCTATAATAAATGTTAATAATGGGAAACAATTTACGGTAAAGAGAGTTTGCATAATAATTATGAATCTAGATCTATGATATGATTAAATAATAATAATAATAATAATAATAATAATAATAATAATAATAATAAAAAAAAAAAAAAAAAAATAATAATAATAATAATAATAATAATAATAATAATAATAATAATAATAATAATAATAATAATAATAATAATAATAATAATAATAATGGGTCTCTGCTAGTGGACGGTGGAATTGATCCCTCTTAAATTAGTCGGTTAAGATTTCCAAAAAAATAATAATAAACTAGATAAAACTTATTGAATAGATATAAATATAATGGAGTTGAGTCCTAAATATTTGTTCCTCTTGAATCACGAGTTCGAATATGAAATAACACAAAACAATCTTCAAGAATTAAACTGGATGAAAATTCTCCATATAGATCAGTTAATCTAAGATACCATTTATGAAAAAAATGAATATAACGTCTAAACTCTTAAAGCACGTGTGAGGGTAATGAATCTCTATTATCTGCCACCGACAGGGTTATGGAACTTAATCACGGAATAGATTGGTAGCATTTGAAATGAGAATTAAGCAAGCATAAACCTTAAGGAAAGTATCTTATACTAAATACACTACAGAGTATAGTTTGTATAGAGTGGAAAACACTACTAATAATGAGTGTTCATATTATTATTATTTTTTCTTCATTTTGTGTTGTATAGATATGTGTTAAATTTGGATAGGTGACAATCTTACCTCTCAAGTGAAGCTTTTGTTCTGTATAGGATACTCTAGTATGTACCACTTAGTATAGCTCAACCACTCCTATGCAAATTATATGCTCACCTTTATTCTTTTTAATTCTGGATTTGGAACTATTTGGTAGACCCCAGACTTTTATTTGCACCTATTAAGTTTTGTTACATTTGTATTTGTATGCTTGAAATTATTGCATATACTATAAAGTATAAACAGCTACTAGTACCATTCATTCAGTGCAGTTTTTTAAATTAAAAAGTCCAACTCAAAATCTTTTGCTCAAGTGTTGAATAAGGCATGTGCTATTATTTCTCATGGTCAATTTTCAAGATCTAATTTGAAAATGGAAGACATAGTTATCAAAATTTCTGAAGAAGAGTATAAGGTAAGTCTTGAATCATGCAAAAATCATCTTCATGGAAGGTTGATTTTGTCTAAAGGAGATCCTCCACTGAAACTTCAAGACTTGCGTGATAAACTAGACACTCATTGAAAGTCTTTAAGTAAATGTGGAATTGTTTCCTTAGGAAGAGGTTTCTATGAATTTGTTTTTTCTTCTACTGAGGATGTCCAGCGTGTTCGTGCGGTGCTTTTTTGGAGCCTAAATCCTAGTTTTCTTAAACTTTTCGCTTGGACTCCTGACTTTAATCCTAATAACCGCAAGCACACAACAGTTCAATGTTGAGTTCATTTTCTTGACTTGCCACAAGAATATTGGAGTCCTAATATTATCTTTGCAATTGCTAGTTGTCTCAGAACGCCAATGTGTATGGATGCCGCAACTAGTAAGTGTTCGCTAGAGAGATCTTTTGGACATTTTGCTAGAGTTTTAGTTCATATTGATTTCTTGTTAACGTTGAGTATGAAAATTTGTCACTTTTCTGTTCGCACTGTCATAACATTGGTCATAGTTTTTCGTCTTGTAAACTTGTTAAAGTGGACCAAGAGAAATGTGTATCTAAGGAAAAGCACAAACGCATGGGAAATAAGTCTCAGAATGAGGATCTAAGAAAGGAATCAGTTGAATGTGAACATGATACATGTGTTGATAATAATCCTCTTTTAGGATTTGTTGATTGTTTGAAAACCACTATTGATGGGAATGTTGTGAGTGTAGATGTGTTGCATCAAGGAGACTTGGGTGCCCAAGGTAATGAAAACTCACATAGTTTAGCTTATTTGGATACCAATGATCAAGGTAAAATTGACAAAAATTATGATGAAGATTCAGATTCAGATGCTCAACAAGCTATGAATGAAAACATTTGCAAACACTTTGTCAAAATACTTATAAATGAAAATGTTTTTAAAACTAAATTCAAACCCCCCTTTCTTTTGTTTTTCTCCACCCTAAATTGGTATCAGAGCCCATTTTCTAATCAAATACTTAACCGTGTAGAGAGGTCTAGTTTGAGAAAAATGTTTTTAAAATAGTTGTTGCTAACCTAGTCACGACCTAGAATCACTATTCGTGAAAGGATCGCAAAGCAACCCGAAGCCCTAAATCCAGAATCACGATGGCAATCTGAAGGAAAAGAACTACACGATGATCGATCAAGACCCAGAAACGATGAACAAAACTGGAGCGATCAGGATGTTGTCGCAAACAGAGAAAAAAAATAATCATAACAAAAAATCACATGTTTGATCTACGAGGATGATACCATGTCAACGATTCTTGACTTCGAGCATTTCTTATTATTTTTTGTATATATAGATGTTAAAGGGCTATATAGGTAATTACACTAAATAATTACATTTAAAAAGAACAAATCAATTTTTGATTTCTTTTCCTTATCCTAGGAACCGACCCTTATTCTAGGAAGAAACTAATTCTTATTTACCCAAAGTGACTTATTTTCCTTATCCTTGGAACCGACCCTTATTCTAGGAACAAACTAATTCTTATTTAACCAATGTGACTCCATATCGTAATCTGGTTTAGTCTTAGCATCACTTTTTAATTCAACATAACAGCTTTGCACCGACTAATATGGACTGATCCAACACAAGAGTTGATAGCAACCAGCAAGATTCAAACTCGGGACCTTGAGAGGGGCACACTCTCAAGACCCAAGCCTCCACCGCTAGGCCAACCCTTTCCAATTTAGTTGTAATAGTGTTTATAAACTTTTCAATTTACACTTAGGAAAAGAGTAAACAACCTAATCTCCTAGTATTGGAACTGTATTAGAAGTATTTTCTTTACTTCGACAAAATTTCAGCAACTCTAGAGAATATCATGATGCTCTGGTTTAGAAGGGTGTGAAAGCCCTTTGGAAGAATGAGATCTACATTAATATTAAAGATACGTTGGAATTGGATACATTGATATAGAATAATTCCATAGCATTGACAAAATTTAAAGATGGGACACAACAATATGTCTTGAATGACAAAGAACTTTGGAAAAAATATTTATTAGAAGTATCTCGTCTTAAATTAAAATCATTTATCAGAAGCTATCTTGGAAAAGAAACCTTTGAGAACACAAAGTCTAAGGTAAAACCTTTGAGAACACGAAGTCTAAGGTAAAACTTTTACATTTTAATATTATTAAACACACTTATTTCATCTAACAAAACTGTGTTTATTTTGTTTAGATATAAAGCAACATTTTTATTATATGGGCACATCTACCATATAAGAAAGTAGAATGTCTTGGAAAAGTCTAAAGTACCCCTTTGGCTTTTAGCCAATCATAGTTTAGCTTTTTCTTTAACTTTTTTAATATAGACAAAAATACACTTTTTGATTTGGTGTAATCACATTCGTTACATTCTCTTATTTTTTAAAACAATTTTTATATGGACAATTTATAAGTTTAATATGTTGGTCCAATCAGATGCAACTATTCTTTTTGTTTAACTTTATAAATATGGACAAAATCTCACTTTTAATGTTTGGTTTCACTTTTAATGTTAGGTCCAATCACATGGCAGGATTTTGCCAAAGCCAATCATGGATAATCATTATGTTGTAAACCCTAAACCCTCTCCTATAAATACCTCCCAGCCATGTTAACCTGAACTACTACTCTATTCAATCGTTTCAATTCTTTTCTTCATCTTTCAGATTTTCGAAAACTTCAAATTAGGTCTAAAATTTGATATGATTTTCGTCCACTTTCTTATGTACTGTCAACATGATTGAAATATCATTATTAGAATATTTCATTGATCTCTGTTTTATGGTGTAATTGACAAATTTTATTTTTCATTCTGTTTTATGATTTACAATTTTTTTTCATAAAGAAGTGATGGAAATATTTTTTGGTTTATTGTATGTTGTTTTCTATCTATGTTATATGTATTTGATGAAGATCCTTATTCTATGAACCGGTGTAGTGAAGCAACACAGTTTATCCATTAATTCAGAGCTTATAGTATAAATGTTTTAATACTACGAATCACGGATACCTGAAGAGCAATATGATTTTATGGCATTGCTTCAATATGTTCTTTCTTTATTTTCCTATTTTAACTGTAATTCAATGTTGCTTCTGTATTTGGCATTGTGATCTATAAATATTTTATTTTTGTGAATAATTTTTTTTACATTCAGCTATAACAGTCTTGTTTGTTGGATTGGATAACTATCTATGTGTTTCAAGATTGTTACCTTTATTATTGATTGAACATGTTTACTCTTTACCCACCAACTTCAAGGTTAAAATTTGATTTTATATGATTATAGAAAATTTTCATATTGAATTGCGGTAACAATGATTTTATTATTTATGTTCTGAACGAGCCAGCACCTGGCTCCCACTGCTATTAAGGCCAAATCTAATGGGCATAAGGATTCGAAGGACCATCTGCCCATAACCGCTAGGGAAGTCCCCACGTGCGTGTTAGGGCTACGTGGTCAACTGTTACTCAAACCATCGCCATGTCCTCCAAGAATAACGGGTCAACCTCCCTTGCATCTCGGAGCGGCAAACCAGGGAGGAACACACATACTAGACTCCTTACACACGTAGCCCTTGCAGTCCCTTAGTGGGTCTGGTTAAACAACCCACTAACTGGACTTTGACCCAGCGCTGGGGGTTATTAATACCCTCTCATTCGAGAGGTTCAGGTATTCCATTATATTCTATTCATTCTCTTTACTTGCTCTCTCCTCTTGCCCTTTCTTACTTTGGCATCAGAGTGTCTTGCAGGTACCCCATCTTTCTCCAACCGCAACAACTGGGGCATCGACGATCCTTCTGATCAGGTACGATCAATTTACTTTTTCTAAAAAAAATAAATATATTAATTAAAAAATGTTAACTTTCTGAACTAAAATAAATAAAATAAATTTAAAAAAAAATCAAAAACTACAAATAAAACATAAAAATATTAAACACGTCTTTTTTTTTATAAATAAAAGAGTAATTAGTTAAAACAAAAATAACTCCAACAATTTAGCAATATTAGTTAAATAAAATATTTGACTTACTTTAAACAAATCAACTACCTCAATTATAATAATTTAAGTAGATTGAATTAAACATTAAAACAACAATTTTAATATTTTATCATTAGTATGAGATGAAAATATTATTTATAAACATAACTAAATATAAGACACATATTTATCACTATTAAAAAAAGTTATCACTATTAAAGAAATAAATTTGAGATGATATGACAAATATTTATTATGATTTTTTAATGAATGGTAATTGTAAATTAGAAGGTAATAATTAAAATAAAAAATGACTACAATATCTCTATTGTGATGAATATAATTATTATTATTATAACCATAACAATTTTTTATTTTAAAGGATATTTATCAATTATGATAATAAATTATTGTAAGGGCTAATAAGTTTTGATTTTAGTAAATATTTTTATGTATAAAATATTTTTTAAATGGACATAATAATCCTATTTCTTAATTTGATATGGTAAATTAACACAATTTCAAATTTTATTTTTAAAATTTAGTGTGTGTACATCTAAAATCTTTAATTCGTTAAAGAAAAATAATTTGAAACAAATTTAGTATTCACTTATTTTACCTAAACTTTTCGTATTTTAATAATTTGTATTATTTAATAAATACAAAATATAAAAACAACATAGACATTAATATCATTGATAAATTAATATCGTGTTTTATATTTTTTTTAGGTCCCCTAATATCGTGTTTTATATAGAGGGACTAAAATGTTAAAAAAATTAATATAGGAGGACCAAAAGTGCATTTAAGCCTAATCATTTTTAAGTTAATATTTGCTAAAATACACCTATATATATATATATATATATATATATATATATATATATATATATATATATATATATATATATATATATATATATATATATATATATATATATATATATATATATATATATATAAATTATTGGAAGAATATTGAAAGAGTACTTTAACGTTATTCATTCAATCTTTTTATGGTACAAAATGATCATACAATATAAATGAATTTCAATATAAATATGGGTGAAATGCATTCAAAATTTAAGATTACAAAAGAAAATACTAATAAAATGAGACATAAAATCTAACGGGTGAAATGTATTAAAAATTTATAAGATTATAAAGTATAGTATTGTGATCTAGAATAAATACATAAATAAATTATGAATTAAATAGTATCAAAATTGTATGATAATATGAAATATTCTTAATTATTTTACTATCACAAAATTATAACTAATATATAATTATTAATTCAAACATGAAAATTATATTTATTCAAAAATTTAATATATTATATTTTCTTCCAATATGAAAATTATGCAACGGGAAAAATGAAGATATTGATCAAACAATTAAATAATAATTGAACATGTTTACTATTGATTCAAATATTTTTTATATACAGAAAAATTATAGGCACCGGTTTATTATCTCTTTTAAAAATAATTAATTTTTTTAGTTAAACAATTTTATTTTCCTATCATTTCATTTTTATTACATTTTAAATCAAATATGTGGAACTATATGAAATCGGGAAAATAAAGTTATTTATCAAAAAATTAAATAGTAACAGTAACAAATTTATTGTTGATTCAATTATTTTTGTAAATAATGTCAAAAAATTAAATAATAAGGAAAAAAAAAAATTAATATTTTTAAAGAAAAAATAATTTTATTGGTTCAAATATTTTTGATATCAAAGTTCGTGGGAACCCACAAATAATTATATTTAAATAATGTATGAATTCAAACATGAACAAAATATATGTATTGATATTATTAATATTTATTTATACAATTAAATTAAATATTTTCAAATAATATTTTGATAAAATAAATTCTTTTAACAATACTATTTTTTTTTATAAAATAATTTTATTTTTCTTTTTTATATTCTTATTTTATTTTAAAACATCAGTATCCGTGTGAACGCACATGTAAATATATTTAAAATCATTTATGAATTTAAACGCGTGAAAAATAAATTAGTTTTTAATTAATTATGTAACTCATATTTTTATATTAAAATTATTTTTAATTTAAGATATAGTATTTTTAAGATAATATATGAAAACTTGAAATATATATTATTGTTGTAAAATAATTATGATAAAATAATTTTGTTTTTCTTTTAAAAACATGTCTTTCTTTTAAAAATAATATTTTTTTTCGGTAAAATAATTTTATTTTTATTACATTAAAAAAAAAACATGTGTATCACACCACTATCCGTGCGAATGTACAAGTAATATACTAGTATTTGTATGAATGCACGGATAATATACTAGAATTCGTACGAATACACTGATAATCATACCAAAATTTGTACTGAACACAGTTTAACTGTCTTACTTGTTTATGTTGATGACATAGTCCTAGCTGGGGACTCTCATCAGGAGATTCAGATTGTCAAAATTTATTGTCAAAATATTCTATATTACTTATTTCAAACCTCTGTTGAATCCAAATGAGTTAATTCTAAAAAAAATTTAAACTTATTTTAGATATTAGTCAATTTTTCCAAACTTTGTATGACAGTTCTCCGTCAAATTTCAGTTTTAAAGTTTTATTATTATATTATAATTTTATATTTTACAAATGTATAATGTATGACAAATCCCCGTTAAATTACAAACCTAAAATATTCTTATCAGAACATATTTACATTTTTTTTACAAACATAAAATGTATAACAACACCCGTCAAAATATAATAAATTATGTAAAATATGCTGATGCAGATTTAACATGGAGATTAAAATCAAACCTATACCCTAATCTTCAATAAAATCTTCAAAATAATAATAAAAAAATTAATCATATATAAATTTATTGTAAAATTTTATTACAAAAAATATAAGTTAAAAAACCAACAAATATCTTCAATTTTTTATTAAAAACAACGGATCAAAACTTTTTAAATTTCAAATAGAGACTACTTTGGTGAATCAAATAAAATTGGAGATTAAAATAATCTTCAAAATAATAATAAAAAATTAATCATATATAAGTTTATTGTAAAATTATATTAAAAAAATATAAGTTAAAAAACCAAAAAATATCATCAATTTTCTATTAAAAACATAAGAACGGACCAAAACTTTTTAAATTTAAAATAGAGATTACTTTCGTGAATCAAATAAAATTGAAGATTAAAATTGTAATTTTTTTTTATATTCTAGATAAACCAAATATTTTGGAAAAAAATTTAGACCTATTTTAAATATTTTTTGGTATCTCTTTTTTAATGGAGTAATTTAGTTTTAGATAAAATTAATTAATAAAATATAATAAAAAACAATCAATACGATTTATTTATTAATGAAATATAAAAAAAATTAAATCAATACTATTCATTATATTTGATCCCTTAAATCAAATATTTCCTTTTTCAATAATTAAATTATTTGAATTCTTTGAAGTTTACAATTATTATACAATCTTTAGATATTAAAGCAAAGTAATAATATTTGATTTTTCAACTAATTAGTCAATAAAACGATTTTTGAATATTTAATGAACAACAAAATTTAGAAGCTTTATTTAATTGTAAAAAATAATTGTAGTTTATTCTCATTTATAAATATGATTGTATCAATAAGTTTTTACTACTTATCATTATTTTTTTCATGATTACTATCTATCATTATTTTTTCATGTTTACTATCTATCATTATTTTTTCATGATTATCATTTATTATATTTTTTGTTTTAGTAATTTTGTAAGTTTAAAAATATTACATCATGCCTACAAATTGGTTTAATATTTTAAAAAATATATGATTATAGCGCCAAAGAAAACATGATTATAAATAGATTTGATTCCTCCTTCTTAGGTTATACTAGATTAGCTTATTATTAGCATATCTTGATCCAATGGGTATATATATATATATATATATATATATATATATATATATATATATATATATATATATATATATATATATATATATATATATATATATATATATATATCAAGATAACACCACATGTATCTTATCACTTCATTTTCAATACAACAGAGAAAACTTTCCTTTCTTTGGCTTTTCTGTTACGATTACAGTTGGAAGTTTGTTACATTTCTCTTCCTCCAATGGAGTGTTTCACCATTGTTGATATGGTATCAGAGAAAATCGTGCTCTGGTAGCCATCATTTCCTTTCCATTGTTCTTGCTTCTCAGAGTGATGTTCTCTGCTTCTTCTTGTTTCTCTTCGATCGCGTTTTCTTGTGTTCGTTCTTCTTCTTCCATGGCTTACCAGAGTTATGCAGATTTTTCTACTAATTCCGCAAATCCTTTCTACTTGCATCCGAACGAAAATCCAGCGCTTGTACTTGTCTCTCCTCCACTTGACGTCAAGAACTATCATATTTGGGCTCGATCGATGCAAATTGCTTTGATATCCAAGAACAAGGACAGATTCATTGATGGCACTCTACCTAAACCACCGTTATCTGTTCCTCTCTATGCTCCTTGGATTCAGTGTAACACAATGGTCCTTGCCTGGATTCAACGCTCAATTTCGAAGTCAATTGCGAAGTCGGTGTCGTGGACCGTTATCTGTTCCTCTCTATGCAAGTTAGGTTTTCTCATGGTGATATCTTTCGCATATCTGACATCCAGGAGGAATTGTACAAATTTCGTCAAGGTACACTCGATGTCTCTAATTACTTTACTCAGATGGAGGTCATATGGGATGAACTTGAGAGTTATCGCCCTATTCCTGTTTGCACATGTGGTATTCCCTGTTCTTGTGATGCTATTGCTTTTGTTCAGAGCTATAGGGAACAAGATTATGTGCTACGTTTTCTAAAAGGATTGAATGACAAGTTCACGCATTTAAAATCACGGATTATGATGATGAATCCTCTGCCTAACATTGATAAGGCGTTCTCTCTTGTTATTCAACAAGAGAGAGGATGAATAACTCTGTTTCTAACATGATTTCCCCTGCTAGCAACACTGATGAGGCTACAGCTCTGAATGTCCAATCTCAGAATAACACCAATGGTAAGTCTGGCTATGGCAATTTCAAATGGAAATCCCAAGGATCTGGTCCTAAAGGTCACGCTAGGGTCTGCACTCATTGTAACAGGACCAATCACACCTCAGAAACCTGTTTTCTAAAGCATGGATTTCCACCTGGATATAAGGGCAAAGGAAAAGTTTCAGGTTCTTCCACTGCTTCCCAGCCCGCTGCTATGGCCAACAATGCCTCTGAGAACCAATCCACAGGCTCCTCCTCTGCATCCTCGTGTGGTCTTACTCAAGAGCAATACACTCACATCTTGGCATTGCTGCAACAGTCACAACTTAATTCTCAAGCCAATTCTATTTCCACTTCTCCTTTTGCCTTAAATTCCCATTCAAGCACCAACGGTAAGAATTCTAACCTTTGGATCCTTCATATTGGTGCTACTGACCACATTTGTTTTGACCTTAGCCTGTTTCTTGATCATAAGAATATAATTCCCATTCCTGTTAATTTACCTAATGGTTCTCAAGTGATTGCATCCATAGCTGGTACTGTTGTCATTTCTTCCTCCTTGACTTTACAGCATGTCTTGTATATCCCCAGTTTTCATGTCAATCTCATCTCTATTGCTAAGCTTGTTGACAGCAATAATTGTTTTGTTCAGATCCATGCTAATGCCTGTCACATTATGCAGAATCATTCCAAGGCAATGATTGGTATAGCTAATGTGCAAAGGGGACTTTACACTCTTGAGATCACAATACCTCATTCTTTTTCTTCTTCTGTTAATAATACCTCTTGTAATACATGGCACTTAAGACTTGGTCATGTGCCTCATTTAGGTTTACAAGAAATTTCCAAATTGTTTCCTTTCATTGATTGTAATACTAAACTGGATCCTTGTGACTCATGTCACTTTGCAAAGCAAAAGAAACTTTCTTTTCCAATTAGTACTTCTATGTCTTGTGCTCCTTTCGATATCTTACATGCTGATTTATGGGGGCCATTCTCCACTATATCTACTCTAGGGCACAAATATTTTTTGACCTTAGTTGATGACTATACTAGGTTTACCTGGGTTATTTTCCTCAAAACTAAGGATCAAACTAAAACTAGCCTTATTCAATTTGTAGCTCTTATTGAAAATAAATTTAAAACTTCTCTTAAGTGTCTTCGATCTGACAATGGTACAGAATTTATTGCCCTTACTGATTTTCTATTGTCTAAGGGTATCCTTCACCAAAGGTCTTGTGTTGAAACTCCACAACAGAATGGTGTAGTTGAAAGAAAACATCAACATATATTAAATGTTGCTAGAGCTTTATATTTTCACTCCAATGTCCCTTTGGCTCTTTGGAATTTTTGTGTGCAACATGTTGTTCATCTCATAAATAGGTTGCCTACACCCCTTTTGAAATCCAAGTCTCCTTATGAATTTTTTTTCAACAGCCTCCCTCACTCATTCACTTAAAAGTCTTTGGATGTTAATGCTTTGCATCCACTTTACAGACACATATGACTAAATTTGATCCTAGAGCTCACAAGGCTATTTTTCTTGGTTTTAGGGATGGTACCAAGGGATACATTGTTTACAATCTTCAAAGTCATGCCATATCTGTGTCCAGAAATGTTATTTTTTATGAACATGTATTCCCTTTTAAGCCTTCTTGCATGGTGACTTGAATGAGGAGGTTTATATGTCAATCCCACCTGGTCTTTCTGTTTCCAGCCCTACTCAGGTATGCAAGTTGCAAAAATCCTTGTATGGCTTAAAATAGGCCAGTAGACAGTGGTATTCAAAACTTTCTGTGTTACTTCTTTCTTTGGGATACTCCCAATCTCAAGCAGACCATTCCTTGTACACCAAGGTTACATTGTTTACAATCTTCAAAGTCATGCCATCTCTGTGTCCAGAAATGTCATTTTTTATGAACATGTATTCCCTTTTAAGCCTTCTTCTGTACCCTCATCTTCTTCTTCAAATATTCCTTCCTTTCCCACTGAGTTTCTTGATCTTCCCCCACCATCTGCTCACACTGAGCATACAAGTACTACTGAATTTTCCTCACCCTCTGCTATTTGTACATCTCCTGACAATAGTAGTACTCATCACTCACCCCTTAATACCAGTCAATTCTCTTTACCCTCTAGTCCTTCTCCTACTAGTCTTTCTAGCTCTTCAAGTGACAATTCTACACCTATACCTTCTGACCTAAACCAAGTTTCTCCCACTCCTCGTGAACCTTTCCCTGATCTTTCTAGTCATCCTATAGGTTCCAATACTCCTAATCTTTCTATCAGACAGTCCAATAGAGCTTCCAATCCTCCTAGTTACTTGGTTGACTACCATTGTTACTCTGCTCAAACTCCTAATTCTGGCCATTCTTCCAGTGTTGTATATCCTCTCTCTTCTGTTATATCATATAGAAATTGTTCTCATGCATATAAACACTATTGTTTTTCCATTTCCACAAATATTGAACCAAAAACTTATGCTCAGGCAATTAAGCATGACTGTTGGCAATATGCCATGACTGATGAGTTACAGACCCTTGCTAAGAATCACACTTGGACTGTAGTGGATCTGCCTCATGGAAAGGTTCCCATTGGTTGTAAATGGGTGTACAAGATCAAATTTAAGGCTGAGGGTTCTATTGAGAGGTATAAGGCTAGGCTTGTTGCTAAAGTGTCATACCCCAAAATTTGCCCTCCTACTCCTCAAGGCATTTCATACATCCATACTCAAGGATTCCTCAAGGGTGGACCAGACAAACCCTCTCCTACACAATCAACCCAAGCTAGGGTTTGGCAATTCTTAGATCAATATGGGTTTCCAACATCTCCAATGATTATCATACCTCCTCATATGCTTCAAAGAATCTCCATGTCAAGTTTCAAGCCTCACAGGTCAACTTTCCTCAGGCAATTGCTCAGATGGTTGAAAATCAGTTGTATTGGACAAAAAGTCAACTGTGGTCAACATACAGTCAAACTTCAAGATTTTTGGTCAACATCCTCACTTTGAAGTGACATTCATCATTTGATCAAGGGTTGATCATGATTCATCAAGAAAACTCAAGATTTGCTCAAAAGTCAAACTTTCCGAATTAGGGTTTTCTAGTGAAAAGTCAACTGAACTTTGACTGATTATAACTTCCTCATACTTTATCAGCAATTTTTCCACCACCTCTCATTTTGAAGGAAATTCAATTCTCTACAACTTCATGTCTCACAAGCATGTCCAAAAAATGCTTCATTTTGAAGATATGGATCAAAACATTACAGGTCCTTTTCAAGGTCAACAAAAAGTCAACTTTTTGTAATGAAGATTTATTGAGCATGGAAACTCCAATTGAGGTGAAACCAAAGAGGTTGTTTATAGGACACCTAGAGATTTCTAAAAAGTCCAAGAACACTAAAAAATATGGAAAATTGAGCAAAATACACCTTGTACAAGTTGGGCATTTTTGGACAATTGCACAAAGAGAGATATTTGTCAAAATCCAATTTTTTCCAAATGGGCCTATAATTTTATGATCCAAACTTGATCATGATATTATTTTTGACCTATTGATGCCTTGTCATGCCTACATTCTATTTTTTTAATTTATTTTTGAATTTAAAAGCATTTAATTCAAATTTAAATTAAATAAAATATGAAAACAAGATATAATTTCAAATGGATTAGATTTTTATCAAACTTGAGGTCCAAGATAGCCCACAAGACTTGCCAAATTCGTGCTAGCTTGCATATGGAAGAGAAAATCAAATTTTTAAAATATTTGATTTTATTTGAAAGGAAATTATTTTTGCATTCAAGAGGAGATCTTTTTTCATTCTTTTTGCTCTCATTCCTTGCTCTATAAATACTCAGCTTATTGCACAACACAAAGGAGGAAACCCTAGCCCTACAACAACCCTTATTTTTCTCAAAATTCTTCAAAGTTGTCAAAATTCGATTTTCAACTTTCAGTAGGTTTCAAGGTGTTCTAGTCATCCAAACGTGTTCTTGAGGTTCCCAGGGTTCAAAACCAACCCTTACTCGAAGCCAAATCATCCTGAATCGTGCCATATACCTTGCTCCGATTTGGTATTTTTCTCAATTATGGTTTTTACAATTCATGTGTTTCTAACTGTTTTCGTTTGCATATTTGAACTCAGGATATCCATTAGAATGCATTTGAATCATTACATGTAAGCTTGCACGTCTAGAATTCGTATTGCCATTGTTAGGGTTCCAAAACTGGAAAGCTTCGAACTGGCTTATCCAGGCGTTTTCAGGGCAAACAAGTATCCCCGTTGGATTCGCAGACCCCGATTTAGGGGGGTAGCCTTAACCTTAGCCTTTGATTTCCATTATTTCGCAGGTTTGATGTTTGTAGTCACCGGAGAAGACAACCGGAGCTAGGGCTCCGGCGTCGGTGACTTGTTGACTCCGGTTGACAGCTTGCGTGGCGCGAGGGAGCGATCCGATTCGTTCGTTCATAAGCAACTGGGCCCCATACGCTGACTGTGCTTTGAATTCAAAATCCAGGACACGTTTACACTTATATTCACACGTTTCCAATTCCATGACACCAAGTGCACGCTGGCCGAGTGGTAAAGGCAAGCAGATGTGGAGATTCCCTCAATGGTCACCAGTTCGATCCCTGACAAGACCATCATATTTTTACAAGTTTGCAAACTAACTTATATTTTTATGTTTTCTTTAATATTTTTCATGCATTTTAATTTATCTTCAATATTTTTTATCATGCATCTAAAAGACTCCAAAAATATTTATTTTTTGCATAATCATCAGAAAAATACTTATTTAATTTTTAGCATTAAAATTAATATTTTTGCATGCATATTTAATTTAATTGCTAATTAATCAATAATTTGACTTTTAATTGCATTTTAATTATCAAATCGATTCAGAAAATTACCAAAAATTTATCTTATCATGTTCATGTCATTACTAACATAAAACCTTTTTTTCCTCATTCAAAAAATATTTCTTTTTACTAACATTTTTTCTTCTTATGCAATTTTCTCGTATTTTCCGATTATGTATCTGTTCACAGGTTGTAACGTTTCGGACGATTTTTCTTGCTTTTCTTTTTCAATTATGTGACTGCCTATGGGATGTAATAGTTTAATTAGGACTTTTATTTTCCGCACTCTTATTATGTATCTGCCCCAAAGCCATGTAATAGCGTAGGATTTATCTTTATGCACTTTTACTTTCCGCAATTTATTTTCCGCACCTTATAAACTGCTAGTAATCAGGCGTGTATGGCAAGATAAAATTGGACATAGCTCACTTATAATTTCAAGATAATATATCTGAATTCAACACACTCTTTCACACATGCACCCCTTAGGGTAATTCTCTCTCGTTGCCTTAACGAATACAAAATGGTCAAGTCCCTCGAACGTAGAGGTATTCTAGCACCGCTGCCTTCAAAACAAATCATCATAGTCCCTTCGATATAAAGATCATAGACCCACAATGTCGCCTATGAATACATGATCTCGTCCCTCGATTGTTGCCTACGAAAAGTGATGATCGTCCCTTCGAATGTGCTAGGATACTTCCTACAAGTTGCCTTCTATGGCCATCCGATGTCCCTTCGAATGTCCCTTTACATCCAACGAATATGGTTACCTACCAACTAATGGTATGGATAGCGTTATTCTAAAGGAACGTAAAACAACACGAAAATGACCAATTCTGAGTAGGTAATAAGACTTTTAGTTGCTTGCTCTATCAAAAATGCTTTTTCACACCACACACTTTTGTCAAAGTTCAAATTATTTTCAAAAACAAAACATTTCCGAACACTTTGTATACATTCCTACATGAATCATTACAAAATCAAAGCGAAATGCCTTTTCAAAACATTTTTGTCAAACACACAGAAAGCACTTTTAAAAATGATCTAAGAGCAACTAAGAGCCCGTAGATAACTACGGATGGAAAGGGGTGCTAATACCTTCCCTTTTCATAACCTTCTCCCTTACTCAGAATCTAACGAAGGTCTTTTTCTGTACTTTTTACCTTCCCTTAATTGGATAAAAGAAAAGTTAGTGGCGACTCTTGCTATCCGCAACATTTGCGATACAAAAATCTCAAAGTCAGTTCACCGTATTACAGAACTGGCGACTCTGCTGGGGAAACACCCTAAAGAGAGAATGCCTTAGGGATTTCTAGATCACTTTACTGCTTTTTGTTTGACTTGCTTGCTTTATCTTTAAGGGTTGCTTGGGTATTATATTTGTGGGGGATCCTACACCCGGATCCGGGTTTCCTTTTAGGTAAGTAGCATTAGATCGTCGCGACCGTTAGGCGTATACCGAAACGGTCAACATGATGGCTACGTTAGTGTGACACTTTGGATGTCCTGATACTCTTCATTTCCAAGTTGAGGATAGTATTTGGCTTCTGCGTGGTGTCATCAAGCACTAACTAAACTTTTAGAACCTTAATTGACCCGTCTTGACCATTAGAAGGTAGTGAGATGGCCGACTTTGGTGCATACTAAGGTTGGCTGATACTCGATGCTACGCTCATTAAGATCAGACTTTTGGAATATTTTCGGTCGACCACTTGGTAGTCGTATTGAAATAAATGCCTACGAGAAAGATCAATGATGTGAGATTCCTAGAACCCGGTTACTATTATAGAACAGGATGAACCAACTCAAACTTTTGGTGGGGTAATCACCTATACCTCATGCAAGCCTTAAACCTAGGCTCATTGTGTGATTTGTTTGTGTGTGCTAAACATGACATCATGACATCATTTGCATTGCATATCATCTCTAACTATTTCAAGGACCTAGGGAATTTATCTTTGCTCTGTTTTATAGGGATAATGGCTTCTAGGAAGACTATCCGAATCAACTTCATGGGTGTATCTTCTCAGCTCAAAGAATTGGTTTCAGAAATTCTCGATTATGCTCAGTTTGTCAAAAGACATGGTTATCTGCTTGATTTGGTTACCGCCGGTTTTGAAGAAGATATGATGCACGTCTTATTCCAGTTCTTCGATCCGAAACACCATTGCTTTACATTTCCAGACTATCAGTTGGTTCCTACCTTGGAAGAGTTCTCTAAGCTACTTGGGATACCTATTCTTGACCAAATGCCATTCACCGGTTTGGAAAAAGTTCCTAGGTACGAAGACATCACATCAGCCTTACATCTAAAGCGCTCAGACATTGAAGCCAATTGGGAAACCAAAAGCGGAGTTAAGGGTTTACCTGCTAAGTTTCTGATAAAGAAAGCCCGAGAATTCCTCAAAGCTATGAGTTTCCATGCATTCGAAGACATCTTGGCTTTGCTAATCTATGGTTTGGTTCTGTTTCCTAACTCGGATCAATTCATAGATGTGAATGCCATCAAGATATTCCTTACCCGCAATCCTGTGTCTACTTTACTTAGAGATATCCTACATTCTCTCCACACTCGTACCATCAAAAGACAAGGAACTCTCATGTGTTGTATACCGTTACTTTCCAGGTGGTTTATTTTGCACCTTCCTCCATCAGTATTGAAGAACGAACAAAGGTTGAAGTGGTCTCAAAGGCTGATGTTACTCTCTCATTCAGATGTTCGTTGGTGTCTTTTCTCTCAAAAGGAATTCACATTCATTGAGCATTGTGGATAATTCCCTAATGTACCACTCCTTGGCATAAGGGGATGTATCACCTACAACCCATCTCTAGCTCTACGTCAGTTTGGTTATGCTCGAAGAGATGGTCCTCATGATATGCTTCTCCAAGATATTGTGTTCGACTACAACCACGATCTCCAGAATTACCGACGAAGGTTCATACACGCTTGAGGCATGGTAAAGAAGACTGATACCAAGACTTTGGGGCACCAGAACTCCATTCCTTGGGAACCTTACCTCAAATGGGTGCGAGCTCGAGCTCAAAACCTCATGATGCCATACACGCCTGTTCTACCAGTAATTATGGAACCTGTCGCTATAGGTGACGTACCCTATACTGTTCTCCATCCCGACATGCCTACTGATTTTGAAGACTTGAAGAGATCCTGGATTCAGCTCAGAGAAGAAAGGGATACATTCGAAGCTCAGTGTTATGCAAGCGAGAAGAAGGTACTAGAGTTGACCAAGCTACTTCACGAGGAGCGAAACATCAACGCCTACCTCGGCACCAAGAGGAAACGCCCATGGGAGACTTAGAGCTTTAGGATTTGTTTTCTTTTCTTTTTATTTTTCCGAACTATTTATTGTACTAAAAAAAAAAGAATAAAAAGAAACTAATAAAAGTTTGTTCATGCTTGTTTAACAAATTTAAATTCCTAGAGGTCCTTGAAAACATTGCATTGCATCCGCATAAACATTGCATATCATGGCATAACATTGCATAACAGGTACATTGAAGATCGGTTTTCTCATTTTCTCGCTATTTATTTTAGCAGAAATGTCTCTTGAACAGTCTGTCAAAGATCTCCAGGCTCAGAATGCTCAGTTCCAGGAGATGTTCACCAGCCTTGTCCAAGGCCAAGAAGATCTGAAGAAGCTCATCAACAGAAAGAAGAGGGTCGTTGGTGTTCTCAACATGGGCAGACGTTACAAAGGTGGTCCTAAAGTGGTTAGCCGGATAGAGCTCTCAGAGAGTGTCAAGACTGAGGGAAGTGTCAAGGGTAACGAAGAAGATCAGCATGAGAATGATCATTACTCTGATGAAGATGACAAGTTCAAGCAACTTGAAGACCATCTGAATGCTGTGGAGAATTTGAAAATGTCCGGGCTGAATTTTGATGATCTGAGCCTTGTTCCTGGTGTGGTGATTCCTCCCAAATTCAAAGTACCCACTTTTGCCAAGTATGATGGTATTTCTTGTCCGAAGCTGCATTTGAAGTCCTATGTTCAGAAGATCAACCCCCACACTGATGACAGAAAGTTGTGGATGCATTATTTTCAAGAGAGTTTGTCCGGAACTCAATTGGAGTGGTATTATCAGCTAGAAAATGACTGTATCCGTACTTGGAGTGATTTAGCAGATGCTTTCTACAGACAGTATGAGTACAATGCTGAATTGGCACCCACTCGCATGCAACTATAGAGCATGTCTATGGGTTGTGATGAGAAATTCAAAGAGTATGCTCAGAAATGGAGAGATCTAGCAGGCAGAGTTCAGCCACCCTCGTCCAATAGGGAGTTGGTTGATATGTTCATGGGGACATTGTCAGGTCCTTTCTTCAATCATCTGATTGGAAACTCCTCAGCCGGATTCACCGAGCTGATACTTATAGGAGAACGCATTGAGGCTGGTATCAAAAGCGGAAAGATTCAGGTAGAGTCATCTTCAAATGCTGCGAAGAGATCTTTTGGTGGTAAGAAAGAAGTTAATGCTGTGTATGGTCAGAAAAGCCGAGCCAAGACCGACCGTGCTCAATCTGTGGGGGCAGGGGGCAGTTGTGATCTCCAATCCTACATCAGTGCACTCTCAGCGGAACAACGCGCGTAACCAGAACGCGCCACGAAGGCAGTTTACGAAGATCAACATGCCATTGTCGCAAGCATTGCAGCACATGTTGAACGCAGAGCTGATTACCTTGAGGGATCCTCCTCAGAACATCAATACTTCCTCTCCAAGATACAATCCTAATGCTAAGTGTGCTTACCACTCCAATAGCCCAGGACATAGTACTGATGATTGTTGGGCTCTAAAGAACAAGATTCAGGACATGATCGAAGCTAAAAAGATTGAGTTTGATCCTCCTGTTGAGACTCCGAATGTGATCAACGCGCCTATGCCTGACCACGGCAAGAGTGCCAATGCTATTGACAAGAATGCTTATGTTTTCAATATAGATGACTTGACCATTCCTCTGATGACTGTTAAGAAGAATTTGCTGCGACCCGGTGTCAATCCAGGATGCCCAGAGAATTGTCGTTGGTGCCTCTCTGCGCCTGACAGTTGTGCTTGGTTGAGAAGACGTATTCAGTGTATGATGGATAACCGCGAAGTGCTATTCCTGAAACCACCTGTGGAGAAGCTGTGTGAAAACATGTCTAAACTGAAGATCGAAGATGTGGGCGAAGCTGAACTGTCTGCATGGGATACCTTGGGGCAGCCAAGTGGAAAGTTTGACTACATGGTGAAGTATACTGTTCCTGAAAGCTACAAAATTCCTATTGAAGATGTTAAGGCAACCGGATGGAGAGACGATTTCCCAGAAGACTATGCTGATGTTAACATGATAAGGATTTCCTCTGCTGATCCTGTGCCTAGAGTGGCACCTCTCATTATTACCTCTCCCAGACCAGTTCCATATTCCTCTGACAAAGCTATCCCCTGGAATTATGGAGCTAATGTTTACTATCATGGCGTCAAACAAGACCCTCTGACCATTGAGGATCTTACAGTTGAAGCTACTACTCCTGACATCGACAACATCACCGGATCAAGTAAGGTGACCAGAACTGGAAGAGTGTTCTCTCCAGATATCTCTTGTCCAAAAGACACTGCGACTCTAGTTTGCATTCCAGCTATTCAATCCCTTCCCCAAGCCAGAGGGAAAGAACCAGTGACCCATCCTGCTCAAACAGAAGTACCAAAGGAAGTTACTGAAGATGCCTCCAAACAAGAAATGGAGGAAATTCTGAAGATTATCAAGAAGAGTGACTACAATGTTGTGGAACAGTTGGGACAGACTCCGTCCAAGATCTCCATGCTTGCTTTGCTCTTGTGCTCTGAGGCTCATGCTAAGGCCTTAGTGAAGTTTCTGAAGAATGCTCATGTACCGCAAGACACTACTACTGATCAATTTGAAGTTTGTATTGCTAGCCTGGCTGCCAACAACAGCCTAGGCTTCTCTGATGCTGATTTTACTTCTGCCGGAAAGAAACACAACAAAGCCTTGCACGTCTCTGTTGAATGCAAGGGCATTACACTGTCTCATGTTTTGGTGGATACCGGTTCTGCTCTGAATATCCTACCTAAGAGTGCTTTCGACCGACTTGATGTTGAAGGATTGGTCCTGAAGCCCAGTGACATTATTGTGAGAGCTTTTGATGGTTCTAAGCGAACAGTACTTGGAGAGCTCATTCTGCCTGTCAAAGTCGGTTCCTAGACTTTTGACTCCACTTTCTTTGTCATGGACATCCGTCCAGCTTACTCTTGCCTACTTGGACGCCCTTGGATACATGGGGCAGGCACTGTTACCTCTACTTTGCATCAGAAGCTGAAGTACCCAGTGAAGGGGAAAATTGTTATAGTATGTGGTGAAGAGGAATACATGGTCAGTCATCTGCAGTCGTTCCGATACCTCGAGATGGAAGGTGAATTCTTTGAAACTCCCTGTCAAGCTTTTGAAACAATTCCCAGATTCATGCCTGTTGACTCTCCTGTCACTCCTGAAGTTACACCGGCTCCGCCTAAGATGGCCTCGTTGAAGGATGCTCAAGCTGCAGTTGAAGAAGGAGGTAGTACTATTTGGGGACAGCTCCTTGATCTTCCTTTCAAATTCGACAAGACTGGTTTAGGCTTCACCATCAAGGGTCAGAAGATGATACGTCGCGAACGTGCCGGCCAACTTCCTTTCCGCATCAGCCAGAATGGAGTCCATGCTATAGAAGACGACGACGGTGACTTCGACATCAGCAAGTGGATTTTCCCAACTCCCGACAACGGACTCAGCAATTGGAAGACCGAAGACGTCATACCAATCTCCTTTAGACAGGAGTAATTGCTTTTGTTTTCTGTTTTGCTTTTCGTTTTTTATGCTTTGAACAATAAACTTTAAAGCCTAGTGCCTTGCCCGGGGCATCATGGCTCGTTTGTGAGGGTTATTATCTGTCATTTGCATATTTTCATTCAATAAAATTGTTGGACTTTTGCATCTATGTCTTTTTCTTTTACTTTGTCACCCCTTCAGAAAGCTATGTGTTTCTTACACACACCCACGTGATACACTGCAGAATCACTCTGAATCTCGTTGATAACAGCTATGCTATTGCTAAATATGACTTCGATAATCCGATCTACCAAGCCGAAGACGAGGGTGAGGAAGATTGTGAAGTGCCAGGAGAACTTGTCAGACTGCTACAGCAAGAAGAACGAGTTATACAGCCACACGAAGAGCCAGTTGAGGTTGTGAATCGGGGTACTGACGAAGACAGAAAAGCGGTCAAGATAGGGGCGGGTCTTAAGAGCAGTGTTAAAGAAAGATTGATTCAGATGCTACGAGACTATATTGAGGTTTTTGCTTGGTCATACGAAGACATGCCAGGTCTAGACATTGATATTGTGGTACACCGGTTACCGACGAAAGAAGGTTTTCTCCCAGTGAAACAGAAGGTTCGTCGTATGCGTCCTGAGATGTCTGAGAAGATCAAAGCCGAAGTTATGGAGCAGTTCAATGTCGGTTTCCTAGCCGTTACTTCTTATCCACAGTAGGTTGCGAACGTAGTGCCCGTACCTAAGAAAGATGGTAAAGTACGAATGTGTGTGGATTATAGAGATTTGAACAAAGCGAGTCCGAAAGACGATTTTCCACTTCCTCATATTGATGTTCTGGTTGACAACACCGCTCAACACAAGGTTTTCTCCTTCATGGATGGTTTCTCCGGTTACAATCAGATCAAAATGGCTCCTGAAGACATGGAAAAGACTACTTTTGTTACGCAGTGGGGTACTTTCTGCTACAAAGTTATGCCGTTTGGACTGAAGAACGCAGGCGCCACTTATCAGCGTGCAATGGTGGCATTATTTCATGACATGATTCATCACGAGATAGAGGTCTACGTTGACGACATGATAGCTCGATCACAGTGTCATACCCCAATTTTTGACCTAATATACCACCTTACATTTGCATCATTGCATCACTAACAGTCCAGAACAGAATTAATCGGGTGTAGCTTTCACAGGTCAAAATTAGGGTTTCATCAAATTTTCATCTGATTCAAGAGGCAACCAATTAGGGTTTAAGTTTTACTCACTTCATTTGATCTATCTTGATCAAATCATCAACCTCTGATCCTCAGATATCCAACTTTTTTCATTGATCTATCAAGGATCGACCAATTAGGGTTTTGATCGAGGATGGGCAATCTCTGATTTTCTGATCAATGAATAACTTATTTGGTTGGAGTTTGATCTTCATATCTTAGATACAACATCTTGACCTAATTTCTGGATTCAAAACATCACAGAAGTTCATAGACTTCATCAGTCAATTTCTGAAACATCTGATGAAATTTCATCTGCACTGAAAAGTCAAACATTGACTTTTGGTCAACTTTTTCAAGACAAAACTTTTTCAATCATCAAAATACTTCAAATGATCCATCATGATCATAAAAAATCAAGAAATTTGAAAAAGTCAACAAAAAGTCAAAATTTTCAACACTTAGAAAAATTTTCAAGTGTTAAAATTTTGTACTTTTTCCAAACTTCATGGCATTTTTTCACATAGTTCCACTTTGAATTGGAAAAAACTCAAAACATGAAAGTTGTATCCCTTGAAACAAGCTTTCCAAAATGTCCAAGAACTCTCAAATCCGTGGAGTCTAGCCATACTTTTGAATTTGAAACATAGAGCTCCAAAATCCATAATTTTCAAGTACAAACTTTGAAATTATAGGTCATTTTTGAGTTTCTTCTTCTAGAACACATGCCACCTTGCCAAAATAAGATAAGAACTGATAAAAATAAGTTGGATGTAATTATGATGGATAGGATCAAAGTTGGAAATTAACCATGGTTAAAAGGAAGTTTCCTTTTGCATTTAATGCAAAAATGACTTCCTTGCCCTCTAAGGCAAGTCAAATTTACCAAGGCCAAACTTTCTCAATTAATTTTCAGAACTCATGGCCTATAAATAGAGGTCTTGCTTGCCATTCAAACTACACCAAAGCCATGCAAGTACATGTTTTCATTCTTCTTTCTCAAATTTCATGAAACATAGTGCAAATTGGAGAAATTGTGCATTTTTGAAAACTTGTGAAAAACATTGAAATATTTGGTGTCTAACATGTTATAAGTATCACATGTAATTGATTTGAAGCTTAAAATCAACCTAAAAACAACTGAAAATCAGAATTGCATTTCCAATTTTCAAACTTGCCTAAACTTCCTTATCATTCGAATTTGAACTTTGGCTTGAGTAATTTGAGTTCTGATCATCCAAACATCATCAACATACATCATAGACATGATGCAGACCCTTAGCAACAATCTGTAACATCCCTAACCACGATTTCCAGTTTCATTTGAAGCTACATACAGGTCGACTTGGGTAGAAGGATTCAAGCAAGCTCATGAAGTGCAGACCACTCATACACCTTCCATATAGGCCGTTGGTGCTCAAGCAATCATAAAAACTCAACTGGAAACACTCCTTCATCGAATTCGATTCCAGCTTCAACAGGTAAGAAACTCAAACTCGAACTCTATGATTCTTTGATTCAATTGAAAAAACTGTTGGCCATTTGTTTTCTGCACTATCCACGATCATTAACCCTCAATCAATTGATAAAATCATCAACCATACACGATTTCAATTAGATTTTTCAGTTTTAGGGTTCTTTGTGTTCTTCAGAAATTTAATTATGTTAGGCTTAAAATAAATGAAATTAAAGAACACCATCATGTTCCTGAGCTTGAAACGACCAAGTTTGATCTTTACATCGTTTGATTTCATCAAGAAATAAGAAATCCATGGCTGATTGAAGATTGGAGGAAGAAGAAGGTAGCTGCGCGCGTTTTTCAAATTCAAAAATCTGTTTTAAAATATATTTAGTTGGTTTAACTTCAATACACGGATGTATTGCCGCCCCAGCGGTTGCCAGCTCACTCTTAAGTCACTTACACCTTGCCATGCCTAACAGGTCCCGGGTTCAAGCCTCCATGGGACATTTTTTTACCAAACTTTTGTATTTTTTTTTTACAAACTTTGACTTTTTCAAAACCCAATCAAAACTCCTCATCTTGAGGTGAGTTTTTGTACACTTGTCAATAAATGTATCCATTTTATGATAGTGCAAAAATTTTCAGAAAAAACTTTCATCCGATTATATTTTGATCGAGCCGAAAACGACACTTTGAGCACTTTTCAAAACACCTTTAAAGGTGATTTTTTTTCAAACTTTCGAAGCCCGGTTCTTTTCAAAACTTCTTACAAGTAAACTTCACATTTAAAAACACTTTCAAATAACATTCTTCAAAACTTTTCATCAAACTTGCGTCTTTTTCCATGATCGATCCGATTAAACGATAAAATTGAATTCGTTTTCTCTCAAATTTCTTAACCGATCATGGGCCTCCCTTACGGTGTAAGTCCCAACATTCTTTATGTACATACATATTTTCTTTGTACATATCAAATACTTTTCATGTAAATACAAATTTTTACCTGTACATAATACAGACACTTCTGTAAAGATTTAAACACAGATAAACCTCGATCGTTTGTTTTCCGTTTCGTCTGTATATACACTGAATACCATTGGTATTAAAAGGAGCATTATTCCCGGTGAAACTGCTTTTAAGCCAATGGGCCTCCCTTACGGTGTAAGTCCCAACCCTCCTATGTACATCCACACCTCCTTGTACATAAATACTCGTTCGTGTACATATTTACTTCCTTGTACACAATTCAAACTTGTAAATAATCAAGTTACGCTCGTTTTAAACGTTCGTTTCACAGACACTTGTTTATATTTCCTTCATAAACTATTGTAAATAAACATCATGCATTGTTTATATTTCCTTCATACACTCCTGTGAATACATGTCACACACACACACACTTGTTTATATAACTGTCTAGTTATAACATAACCATTAGTCTAACCAATAGATTCCCCACAGTTATAGCCTCCTCTTGGGCTTTATACAAGATAACTCTCCCCATAGAGTTAGCCTTCTCTTGGGCTTTGTACAAGGAAAACTCATTCATCTGAGTTTAGCCTCCGCTTAGGCTTCATATAAGACAACACTCCCCTGTTGAGTCAGCCTCCTCTTGGGCTTCGTTCAAAAGAACTCCTCATTGAGTTTAGCCTTCTCTTGGGCATCATACAATGAAAGAGACCAGGAAATCTCTTAACAGCCTCCTATTGGGCTTACAATACAAAGAATCACCCGCGTTAGGATAGAACCCAGAGAGTATAATTTCCCGGTGAAATTGCTCTTATTTCCAAAAGGATGGTTTCCCGGTGAAACCCCTTTTAAAACCAAAGCCAGCCAAACCCTATAGCTTCCTCTTGAGCTTCATACAAGGACCCTCGATGACCCTCGATGACCCTCGGAATGCCTTCTCTTGGGCTTACAATACAAGGACCCCCGGGCTTCTTAAAAGCATCCCCTTAATCCAATCAATTTCTCCTCGAGATTTAGACGTTTATCATCTCTATGGAAGAAGTATCTTATCTATCACATCACATACAATCAAACTCTTTTTAAACTATCTTCAAACAAAAAAAAACATCTCTTAATCGTAAGTGGTAACGCTTGTACACTCAAGCAAAACACCCAATGCTTACAATTAAAAGATTCAATCATTTTTCAAACATCTTTCTTAACTCGTAAGTGGTAACGCTTGTACACTCAAGCAAAACACCTATAACTTACGATGAAAGATTTTAATCAATCAAACCTTTCAAAATGTATGTGATGAAATAGATTAGATACATTTTTTCATTAAAATGACATTTGTCTGTGTCTCTTACTAACTCCCGTTGCTTCCACTAGCATAAGTGGGAACTACGATTGCTCTAACTTTCTCAACATCCCTTTGAGAATACGTAGGCACAAGGTCTCATCCTTGGCGAGCAAATTTTTTTCTCCCTCAGACCAAACAAACTATAGATCCCTGTAAATCCGAGCTACAAATGCTCTGATTCCCACTAGGGGATATGTATGCAGAAGATCCAAAGATCTTTGCGAGCACAATAATAACAAACATTAGGATCCTTCCTAATCTATCCATCCTAAAAACCCAAAGGAGAAACTTTCCCAATCATAGAAATAACAATTAAAACACACAAACATATCAAACATATTCATATATAAAGCTATAGATAACTATATATATTTAGGGTGCTCCATCTATTCCCTTTATATAACAAACCCCCTTACCCGGAATCTCCCCAATGCGTTACGTCTAGTTTGCGCTAGTCGTTACGCATACCAAAATCAATTGAGGGTATTAACAGCTTTCCCCTTTTTCATAATCATCAAATCATCTTTTCTTGTGTTGAAAATAATAAAGCTTGATGCTCGCGGCATCTTTATAAACAAATCAAAAGAGTAAATCGTTTGAGCCGAGAATCGAATTGATTCGATTCCGTCACTTTAACGCGAACACACAGACCGAGGAAGAACATCTCGATCATCTGCGGAAACTGTTTGATAGGTTGAAGAAGTACAGACTAAGACTTAATCCCAACAAGTGCACCTTTGGAGTCAGATCCGGTAAACTCCTAGGGTTTGTTGTCAGTGGCAAAGGTATTGAGGTTGACCCCACCAAGGTCAAAGCTATTCAAGAGATGCCAGCTCCCCGCACCGAGAAGGAAGTCAGAGGTTTCTTGGGACGTTTGAAATACATTGCCAGATTCATTGCACATCTAACTGCTACTTGTGAGCCAATCTTCAAGTTACTGAAGAAAGATCAAGTAGTAGATTGGAACGACGACTGCCAGATCGCATTTGACAAAATTAAGGAGTACCTACAGAATCCTCCTATCCTGATGCCACCCAGAAGGAAGACCTCTTATCATGTACTTGAGTGTTAGAGAACTCAATGGGGTGTGTGTTGGGGCAACATGATGAGTCAGTCGAAAAGAGTATGCAATATACTACCTTAGCAAAAGTTTACCGATGAAACAAGATACTCACTCGAGAAAACTTGTTTTTTCTGTCACGACTAAGGCAGATATGTTGACTCACACTACCTTGTTGATTTCAAGATGGACCCGATAAAATACATATTTGAAAACCACTCTCGGAAGAATAGCAAGATGGCAAATGATCTTGACCGAATCGACATCCAAGACACTTCTCGAAAGTGATCAAGGGAAGTGTAGTAGCGATCATTTAGCTCATCAAGTCGTAGATGACTATCGATCTATGCGATTCGAGTTTCCGAAGATGTCTTATTAGTTCTTGACGAAGAACCGGCCCACGAAGGACACGAACAAGGATCGATGGACCATGGTCTTTGATGGAGCCTCGAATGCACTTGGCAATGGCATTGGCGCCATCATTACATCTCCGACAGGAGGACACACGCCATTCACCGCCAGACTTTGCTTCAGCTGCACTAACAACATGGCCGAGTACGAAGCGTGCATCATGGGTATCAAAGCTGCTATTGACTTAAGAATCAAGTTCTTGCAAGTGTACGGAGACTCAGCTTTGGTGATCACCGAAGTGGGATACGAAGCATCCGAATCTCATTCCATATCAAGAGCATGTTCTGAGTTTGATCCCCTATTTCGAAGAGATTACTTTCAATCACATTCCACGAGAAGAGAATCAGTTGGCAGACGCATTGGCTACCATGTCATCTATGTTCAAAGTCAGGTGGGACAACGAGGCTCCCCAGATCATCATTGAAAAGTTTGACGAAGCAGCATACTGCTATGAACTTGATAAAGAAGAAAAACCTTGGTTCTACGATGTGAAGAGGTATCTTGAGACTCAGGAATATCCCGCGGGGGCATCTGTCAATGATAAGAAGTTCTTGAGAAAATTTGCATCCAAATTCTTCCTCAAGCAACGACATCTTATACAAGCGCAACCACGACTTGTGTTTACTTCGTTGTGTAGATCAGAAAACTGTGGAACGTATCATGGAAGAGCTACACGAAGGCGCATTTGGTACCCACTCCAGTGGACATACCATGGCTAAGAAGATTTTGAGAACAGGTTATTATTGGTCCACCATGGAAGCTGATTGTCACCGCCATGCTCGCTCTTGTCACAAATGTCAGGTATATGCAGACAAAGTGCACGTACCTCCGGTACCATTGAATGTTCTAACCGCTCCTTGGCCCTTTGCAATGTGGGGCATTGACATGATCGGAGAAATCAAGCCCACCGCTTCCAACGGACATCGTTTCATCCTTGTGGCGATTGACTATTTCACCAAGTGGGTAGAAGCAGCCTCGTTCGCATCTGTTACCAAGAATGTTGTGGCTCGATTCATTAAGCATAATCTTATTTGTCGGTATGGCAACCCCGAAAGGATTATCACAGATAACGATTCTAATCTCAACAATAAATTGATCACCGAACTTTGCACGCAGTTCAAGATCACGTATCACAATTCTTCTCCATATCGGCCTAAGATGAATGGCGTAGTGGAAGCCGCCAATAAGAACATTAAGAAGATTATACAGAAGATGACAGTGACTTACAAGGATTGGCATGAGATGTTACCATTCACTCTTCATGGTTATCGCACTACAGTACGAACATCTACAGGGGCAACCCCCTTCTCTCTTGTATATGGTATGGAAGCAGTCCTGCCCATTGAGGTTCACATACCCTCAACCAGAGTCCTCCAGGACTCAAAGTTAAGCGAAGACGAATGGATCCAGACTCGCCTCGACCAGATCAACCTGATTGATGAGAAACGACTCGCATCCATCTGCCATGGACAAATCTATTAGAAGCGAATGATTAGAGCGTTCAACAAGAAAGTCAAGCACCGAGTCTACCAAGTCGGTGATCTAGTAGTCAAGCGCATCATTCTTCCACAAGGTGATCCCAGGGGAAAATGGACTCCCACTTACGAGGGACCGTTTGTAGTCAAGACAGTATTTTCAGGCGGAGCTATGATACTTAGCACCATGGATGGCGAGGACTTCCCACACCCTGTGAACGCAGACATAGTCAAAAAATACTACGCATGAACGAGACCCGCTAGGTCGACGAACCTAGGCAAAAAATAAGGGCATCCTGGCGAACCAAAAGGTTCGGGCAAAAGTTAAGGATATATGCAAACCATGTACACCCGACAATTCGAAAACTTGAAAAGGCGGCTTGGGCAAAAATGGGTATCCCGGTAGACTGAAAACCCGAAAGGGCGGTCTAGGCAAAAGTTAGGGATTCAAGCGTACAACTATGTCTCGTCCAGATCACCTACCTACAGACTACTACTAGCAGCATTCAAGATTCAAATGGCGAAGATCAATCCAATCACTTTCTACTAACAACAAGGAGATGAGATAGTCGAAATATATGAGTACTAGCATAGTTGGAACTTAACGAGATTGTTTCCGCATAAATTTTTACTTTCTTTGTACAAACTGCTTGGCCATACGCCACCCTTTCAAATTAATACAAGTTCTTTCTTTTCACAAAGTGTTTGTTTTTGTTATTTTTGCATAAAGTCCAACGATTGCTTTGAATGATTATATGCATCTGACAATAAAAATCTATTTTACAAACATGCGAAAATCAGACATACGAAAGTACTTACTACAGGCGCTAGGAATTGAGATGACGACGAAAGTCACCAATACGTTCCCCCCACAGAGCACAATCCCCGCAGAGCCTTCGCTTATCACGAATCTTCCCCAGCAAAGTATATACCTCTTTCTTCACTACATCTCTAGCAGAGGTATTCATCCAGCAGAATATCTCTCATTTCCCCGGCAACAGCATTATCCCGACTCGAAACTTAGTCAGATAGTGCATCGGAGGAAAACTGCATTTCTTACTCCCCAACAGGATCTACGCGCAAGATCCCTGACAGAGTGCTCCCCGGTTCCCGTTATCCCCAGCAGGGTCGACATACAGGATCCCCAGCGGGTTGCCTCCCTTCTTCCTCCATCCCCAGTAGGGTCTACACAAGATCCTCAGTGGAGCATTCCCGTCTTTATTCCCAAAACAGCAGTGTCCAGACCTGAAACTCGGTCAGATAGTGCATCGGAGGAATCAAAGTCACCTATCCTTATTCCAAATCAAGGTTTCCGCGGTTTCACCCTCAAACAGAAGCCAGAAATCCCCAAGCAGAACGTCCACATCCTCCTCAAGATGGATATGTTTTGAAATACCTGCATACGCATTCATACATTATATATAGAAACAGTATTCATACGCATTGCATGTAGCATAATCTGCATCAGTCTAACTATATCCTGTCAAAATTTCTCTTTCTATTTTTTTTCCCCAACAGGTGGAAATCACTTCTAAACGAAAAGTCCAGGATTAATACCCGAAGCCAGACGGGAAACCTTATCCGAACGACTACTTGAGTTGTCCTCTGACAACAGGCATTAGATCAACACCCAAAGAACAACAGGGAAGCTATCCACATTATGCCTATTATCCCCTCAGAATAATCAAGACAAAAGATTTATTCTGCTCAAACTCCTAATTCTGGCCATTCTTCCAGTGTTGTATATCCTCTCTCTTCTGTTATATCATATAGAAATTGTTCTCATGCATATAAACACTATTGTTTTTCCATTTCTACAAATATTGAACCAAAAACATATGCTCAGGCAATTAAGCATGACTGTTGGCAGAATGCCATGACTGATGAGTTACAGACCCTTGCTAAGAATCACACTTGGACTGTAGTGGATCTGCCTCATGGAAAGGTTCCCATTGGTTGTAAATGGGTGTACAAGATCAAAATTAAGGCTGAGGGATCTATTGAGAGGTATAAGGCTAGGCTTGTTGCTAAAGTGTCATACCCCAAAATTTGCCCTCCTACTCCTCAAGGCATTTCATACATCCATACTCAAGGATTCCTCAAGGATGGACCAGACAAACCCTCTCCTACACAATCAACCCAAGCTAGGGTTTGGCAATTCTTAGATCAAGATGGGTTTCCAACATCTCCAATGATCATCATACCTACTCATATGCTTCAAAGAATCTCCATGTCAAGTTTCAAGCCTCACAGGTCAACTTTCCTCAGGCAATTGCTCAGATGGTTGAAAATCAGTTGTATTGGACAAAAAGTCAACTGTGGTCAACATACAATCAAACTTTAAGATTTTTGGTCAACATCCTCATTTTGAAGTGACATTCATCATTTGATCAAGGGTTGATCATGATTCATAAAGAAAACTCAAGATTTGCTCAAAAGTCAAACTTTCCAAATTAGGGTTTTCTAGTGAAAAGTCAACTGAACTTTGACTGATCATAACTTCCTCATACTTTATCAAAAATTTTTCCACCACCTCTCACTTTGAAGGAAATTCAATTCTCTACAACTTCATGTCTCACAAGCATGTCTAAAAAATGCTTCATTTTGAAGATATGGTTCAAAACATTATAGGTCCTTTTCAAGGTCAACAAAAAGTCAACTTTTGTAATGAAGATTTATTGAGCATGGAAACTCCAATTGAGGTGAAACCAAAGAGGTTGTTTATAGGACACCTAGAGCTTTCTAAAAAGTCCAAGAACACTCAAAAATGTGGAAAATTGAGCAAAATACACCTTGTACAAGTCGGGCATTTTTGGACAATTGCACAAAGAGAGATATTTGTCAAAATCCAATTTTTTCCAAATGGGCCTATAATTTTATGATCCAAACTTGATCATGATATTATTTGTGACCTATTGATGCCTTGTCATGCCTACATTCTATTTTTTTTAATTTATTTTTGAATTTAAAAGCATTTAATTCAAATTTAAATTAAATTAAATATGAAAACAAGATATAATTTCAAATGGATTGGATTTTTATCAAACTTGAGGTCCAAGATAGCCCACAAGACTTGCCAAATTCGTGCTAGCTTGCATATGGAAGAGAAAATCAAATTTTTAAAAGATTTGATTTTATTTGAAAGGAAATTATTTTTGCATTCAAGAGGAGATCTTTTTTCATTCTTTTTGCTCTAATTCCTTGCTCTATAAATACTCAGCTTATTGCACAACACAAAGGAGGAAACCCTAGCCCTACAACAACCCTTATTTTTCTCGAAATTCTTCAAAGTTGTCAAAATTCGATTTTCAACTTTCAGTAGGTTTCAAGGTGTTCTAGCCATCCAAACGTGTTCTTGAGGTTCCCAGGGTTCAAAACCAACCCTTACTCGAAGCCAAATCATCCTGAATCGTGCCATATACCTTGCTCCAATTTGGTATTTTTCTGAATTTTGGTTTTTACAATTCATGCGTTTCTAACTGTTTTCGTTTGCATATTTGAACTCAGGATATCCATTAGAATGCATTTGAATCATTACATGTAAGCTTGCACGTCCAGAATTCGTATTGCCATTGTTAGGGTTCCAAAACTGGAAAGCTTCGAACCGGCTTATCCAGGCGTTTTCAGGGCAAACAAGTATCACCGTTGGATTCGCAGACCCCGATTTAGGGGGGGTAGCCTTAACCTTAGCCTTTGATTTCCATTATTTCACAGGTTTGATGTTTGTAGTCACCGGAGAAGACGACCAGAGCTAGGGCTCCGGCGTCGGTGACTTGTTGACTCCGGTTGACAGCTTTTGTGGCGCGAGGGAGCGATCCGATTCGTTCGTTCATAAGCAACTGGGCCCCATGCGCTGACTGTGCTTTGAATTCAAAATCCAGGACACGTTTACACTTATATTCACACGTTTCCAATTCCATGACACCAAGTGCACGCTGGCCGAGTGGTAAAGGCAAGCAGATGTGGAGATTCCCTCAATGGTCACCAGTTCGATCCCTAGCAAGACCATCATATTTTTACAAGTTTGCAAACTAACTTATATTTTTATGTTTTCTTTAATATTTTTCATGCATTTTAATTTATCTTCAATATTTTTTATCATGCATCTATAAAACTCCAAAAATATTTATTTTTTGCATAATCATCAGAAAAATACTTATTTAATTTTTAGCATTAAAATTAATATTTTTGCATGCATATTTAATTTAATTACTAATTAATCAATAATTTGACTTTTAATTGCATTTTAATTATCAAATCGATTCAGAAAATTACCAAAAATTTATCTTATCATGTTCATGTCATTACTAACATAAAACCTTTTTTTCCTCATTCAAAAAATATTTCTTTTTACTAACATTTTTTCTTCTTATGCAATTTTCTCGTATTTTCCGATTATGTATCTGTTCACAGGTTGTAACGTTTCGGATGATTTTTCTTGCTTTTCTTTTTCAATTATGTAACTGCCTATGGGATGTAATAGTTTAATTAGGACTTTTATTTTCCGCACTCTTATTATGTATCTGCCCCAAAGCCATGTAATAGCGTAGGATTTATCTTTCTGCACTTTTACTTTCCGCAATTTATTTTCCGCACCTTATAAACTGCTAGTAATCAGGCGTGTATGGCAAGATAAAATTGGACATAGCTCACTTATAATTTCAAGATAATATATCTGAATTCAACACACTCTTTCACACATGCACCCCTTAGGGTAATTCTCTCTCGTTGCCTTAACGAATACAAAATGGTCAAGTCCCTCGAACGTAGAGGTATTCTAGCACCGTTGCCTTCAAAACAAATCATCATAGTCCCTTCGTTATAAAGATCATAGACCCACAATGTCGCCTACGAATACATGATCTCGTCCCTCGATTGTTGCCTACGAAAAGTGATGATCTTCCCTTCGAATGTGCTAGGATACTTCCTACAAGTTGCCTTCTATGACCATCCGATGTACCTTTACATCCAACGAATAGGGTTACCTACCAACTAATGGTATGGATAGCGTTATTCTAAAGGAACGTAAAACAACACGAAAACGACCAATTCTGAGTAGGTAATAAGACTTTTAGTTGCTTGCTCTATCAAAAATTCTTTTTTCACACCACACACTTTTGTCAAAGTTCAAATTTCTTTAAAAAACAAAACATTTCCGAACACTTTGTATACATTCCTACATGAATCATTACAAAGTCAAAGCGAAATGCCTTTTCAAAACATTTTTGTCAAACACACAGAAAGCACTTTTAAAAATGATCTAAGAGCAACTAAGAGCCCGTAGATAACTACGGATGGAAAGGGGTGCTAATACCTTCCCTTTTCATAACCTTCTCCTTACTCGAGAATCTAACAAAGGTCTTTTTCTGTACTTTTTACCTTCCCTTAATTGGATAAAAGAAAAGTCGGTGGCGACTCTTGCTATCCGCAACATTTGCGATACAAAAATCTCAAAGTCAGTTCATCGTATTACATAAAGGATATACTCAACTTGAAGGGGTTGATTATTTTGACATTTTTTCTCCAGTTGCTAAGATCACCACTATCAAAGTCCTCTTATCCATTGCTGCTATCAAAGGTTGGTACTTGGAACAATTGGACGTGAACAATGCCTTTTTGCATGGTGACTTGAATGAGGAGGTTTATATGTCAATCCCACCTGGTCTTTCTGTTTCCAGCCCTACTCAGGTATGCAAGTTGCAAAAATCCTTGTATGGCTTAAAATAGGCCAGTAGACAGTGGTATTCAAAACTTTCTGTGTTCCTTCTTTCTTTGGGATACTCCCAATCTCAAGCAGACCATTCCTTGTACACCAAGGTTACATTGTTTACAATCTTCAAAGTCATGCCATCTCTGTGTCCAGAAATGTCATTTTTTATGAACATGTATTCCTTTTTAAGCCTTCTTCTGTACCCTCATCTTCTTCTTCAAATATTCCTTCCTTTCCCACTGAGTTTCTTGATCTGCCCCCACCATCTGCTCACACTGAGCATACAAGTACTACTGAATTTTCCTCACCCTCTGTTATTTGTACATCTCCTAACAATAGTAGTACTCATCACTCACCCCTTAATACCAGTCAATTCTCTTTACCCTCTAGTCCTTCTGTTGCCCTCTCTAATCCTTCTCCTACTAGTCCTTCTAGCTCTTCAAGTGACAATTCTACACCTATACCTTCTGACCTAAACCAAGTTTCTCCCACACCTTGTGAACCTTTCCCTGATCTTTCTAGTTAGCCTATAGGTTCCAATACTCCTAATCTTTCTATCAGACAGTCCAGTAGAGCTTCCAACCCTCCTAGTTATTTGGCTGACTACCATTGTTACTCTGCTCAAACTCCTAATTCTGGCCATTCTTCCAGTGTTGTATATCCTCTCTCTTCTGTTATATCATATAGAAATTGTTCTCATGCATATAAACACTATTGTTTTTCCATTTCCACAAATATTGAACCAAAAACATATGCTCATGCAATTAAGCATGACTGTTGGCAGAATGCCATGACTGATGAATTACAGACCCTTGCTAAGAATCACACTTGGACTGTAGTGGATCTGCCTTATGGAAAGGTTCCCATTGGTTGTAAATGGGTGTACAAGATCAAATTCAAGGCTGGGGGTTCTATTGAGAGGTATAAGGCTAGGCTTGTTGCTAAAGGATATACTCAACTTGAAGGGGTTGATTATTTTGACACTTTTTCTCCAGTTGCTAAGATCACCACTGTTAGAGTCCTCTTATCCATTGCTGCTATCAAAGGTTGGTACTTGGAACAATTGGACGTGAACAATGCCTTTTTGAATGGTGACTTGAATGAGGAGGTTTATATGTCAATCTCACCTGGTCTTTCTGTTTCCAGCCCTACTCAGGTATGCAAGTTGCAAAAATCCTTGTATGGCTTAAAATAGGCCAGTAGACAGTGGTATTCAAAACTTTATGTGTTCCTTCTTTCTTTGGGATACTCCTAATCTCAAGCAGACCATTCCTTGTACACCAAGGTTACTGAACACAGTTTCACTGCCTTACTTGTTTATGTTGATGACATAGTCCTAGTTGGGGACTCTCATCAGGAGACTCGGTTTGTCAAAATTTATTGTCAAAATATTCTATATTACTTATTTCAAATTTTAATTATATATTTATTAAATTTTTTAATGACAACAAAGATTAAAATCGATAATAACAAATTTAGAATAAATTGACAATAAATTTGGTTCCAATAATATTTTTTATATGTATGTAAAAAATATATACATTTATTTAATTAAATTATCATCTAATTTTAAAATTTATTACATTAATTTTTTATAAGTATTTATTTGACAAGACATATGAGTAAAAATAAAATTTCATTAATATATAAAATCTAAGCTAATATAAAATTTAAACTATTCTAAAGATGTTTTAAAAATACAAATTCTTCTCTTATTAAAACAAAACTAGTAAGAAACTCGTGTTACCGCACGGGTCATATTTGAATTCATTACACGTTTATAAAATTATTATTTATAAAGTTTGAATTTATTTTTTAATTGGTTAACATTCACATAGTTATAAATATAGATTAATAATATGCATTAATTTTTTTAAGCATTGATTTATACTTATAATAAACTGTACAATTGATTCCCTAACTTCAATTATATTAAACAGTAGTAAAAAAAAATTAAAAGATAAATATTAATATTAACAGATTACAATTGATATCTCATACATACGTTCACATCTACTCGTAAATCCATATGAGTTAACAAACATCTGTTGAATCCAAATGAGTTAATTCTTAAAAAAAATTAAACTTATTTTAGATATTAGTCAATTTTTCCAAACTTTGTATGACAGTTCTCCGTCAAATTTCAGTTTTAAAGTTTTATTATTATATTATAATTTTATTTTTTACAAATGTATAATGTATGACAAATCCCCGTTAAATTACAAACCTAAAATATTCTTATTAGAACATATATATACATTTTTTTTACAAACATAAAATGTATAACAACACCAGTCAAAATATAATAAACTATGTAAAATATGCTGATGCAGATTTAACATGGAGATTAAAATCAAACTTATACCCTAATCTTCAATAAAATCTTCAAAATAATAATAAAAAAATTAATCATATATAAATTTATTGTAAAATTTTATTACAAAAATAAAAGTTAAAAAACCAAAAAATATCTTCAATTTTTTATTAAAAACAACGGATCAAAATTTTTTAAATTTCAAATAGAGACTACTTTTGTGAATCAAATAAAATTGGAGATTAAAATAATCTTCAAAATAATAATAAAAAATTAATCATATATAAGTTTATTGTAAAATTATATTAAAAAAATATAAGTTAAAAAACCAAAAAATATCATCAATTTTCTATTAAAAACATAAGAACGGACCAAAACTTTTTAAATTTAAAATAGAGATTACTTTCGTGAATCAAATAAAATTGAAGATTAAAATTGTAATTTTTTTTTATATTCTAGATAAACCAAATATTTTGGAAAAAAATTTAGACCTATTTTAAATATTTTTTGGTATCTCTTTTTTTATGGAGTAATTTAGTTTTAAATAAAATTAATTAATAAAATATAATAAAAAACAATCAATACGATTTATTTATTAATGAAATATAAAAGAAAATAAATCAATACAATTCATTATATTTGATCCCTTAAATCAAATATTTCCTTTTTCAATAATTAAATTATTTGAATTCTTTGAAGTTTACAATTATTATACAATCTTTAGATATTAAAGCAAAGTAATAATATTTGATTTTTCAACTAATTAGTCAATAAAACAATTTTTGAATATTTAATGAACAACAAAATTTAGAAGCTTTATTTAATTGTAAAAAATAATTGTAGTTTATTCTCATTTATAAATATGATTGTATCAATAAGTTTTTACTACTTATCATTATTTTTTTCATGATTACTATCTATCATTATTTTTTCATGACTACCATTTATCATATTTTTTGTTTTAGTAATTTTGTAAGTTTAAAAATATTACATCATGACTACAAATTGGTTTAATATTTTAAAAAAATATATGATTATAGAGCCAAAGAAAACATGATTATAAATAGATTCGATTCCTCCTTTAATTTAAATCATAATCAAATCCAACAATCCACCTTAATTTCATTTAATTTTTTCAAACAAAATGAATGAATATTTAGTTTTTTTTTATTTTTAAAATGGAATTTAAAAATTTAAGAATAGTAATTATAATTATATTATAAATAATTATGTTATTAATTTTTTTATTATAAGTTAACAAAATATTTATTAATATATAATTATAATTATCACATATTAAAACTTTATTATTTTAAAAATTCTTTAGGTTTAATTTTTAGATTTGTAATGGTAAAAATTATAATTAGGTCATTTGTAACCAATTAATCAAGAAACTATCACATGTATACTAAAAAAATATTGAAATTTAATTTATCTAATTAACAAATAAAATAAAAAATCTCCAATTAACTTAATTAAAACCTTTATTTGAAAAATATATGATAAAATAGTAACATTCTCCCTCCATTTATAGGTGAAACATTCTTTATTTTCCAATAAAGTCTCAAATTAAAACTAAATTAAAACCACTTCCCCACTCTTTCCTTGTTTGTATTAAGAAATTAAATTACTTAAATTTTCAATTAATTTTAATTACTCATAAAAGAAAAAGAACCCACAAAAAAATTGGAACACCAAAATCTTCTTCACTCTCTTAAATTTCTCATCTTTCTAAACCACTGATGGCAACAAAGAAACAAAAACAAAGAGCTCAATAGCCCAAGTTCGCCTCTTGTTTTTTTCTTTATCACATGCATACACCTATTGTCAGATTGTTAGCTTAAATCTAAAGAACTTTTTTAACATTGATAGCAGCCAAATCAATCTAATGACTGGAGTGAAATATTTTTTGCCTTCTCAATGTGATGTTTTTGAAAAAATAACGAATCTTGGATTTCCTTTTCCCATTATCTCCGTCGCATTACTAAAATTTTCAATTAATTTTAATTACTCATAAAAGGAAAACAAAACCCACAAAATGTCGATCATAATCACAAGTTTGCTTTCATGATATTTTCTCTTCATTCATCGTAAAAAAAATGGAACACCAAAATCTTCTTCACTCTCTCAAATTCGATTCAAATCCCTCATCTTTCTTAACCACTCATCGCAACAACGCAACAAAGAAAAAAAAACAAAGAGTATCCAATAAATCTACCCCCGTCCATGAAACCCTAAAAATCCTAATCTAATATTATGCTTTGTGGTTACAAATTATAACATGGGTTTACAAAGAAATATGAAGTTCAAACAATCAACCTAGAGGGAACACGTTATAAACCGTTCGCCTCGTTTTTTTTGTTTATCACATGCATACACCTATTGTCAGTTTGTCATCAGTTTGTCAGCTTAAATCTCAAACACCTATTGTCAGTTTGTCATCAGCTTGTCAGCTTAAATCTCAAGAGCTTTATTAACATCATTTGTAGCCAAATCCAAGTCGCCCTTCTATAAAGACCTTTTACGTTTGTTCTCTCAATATTCAACATCTACCAATCCGAACAAAAAAAACTCATTCAATATATTCAATATGATTTCCAAATAAAAACATCTATGATATTCTCTAGAGTTGCTAAAATTTTGTCAGATGGAAGTAAAGAAAGAACTTCTAATGGGTTATGTTGTTTACTCTTTTTCTCATGTAGATGTGTAAGTTGCAAAGTTTTTAAATACTGTTGCAATTCAGTCCGAGAAATAGGAGATTCACCTTTCTTTAGTTTCCTCCAAAACCATGTTATGTTGAATTAGAGAGTAATGCCAAGACTAAACCTGATATGGGATCACCATGTTTTGTGCTAAGATTTTTCAAGTTGGCCTCTATTGGCCAACTTTTTGGTGAGACGTGCATGCCTATATTGCGAGATGTGACCGATGTCAACGCACTGGAAACATCTTAATGCGTAATGAGATGCCCTTAAGAAATATTCAGGAAGTTATTTCAAGAGAGTCAATCTAAAACACAGTTGGAGTGGTATTATCAGATAGAGAATACCCATATTCATACCTAGAATGATTTGATAGATGCTTTTTATAAACAATACCGGTATAATACTGAATTGGCGCCCACCCGTATGCAACAATAGAGTATGGCTCTGGACCGTGACGAGAAGTTCAAAGAGTACACCCAAAAATGAAGAGATCTAGCAGTCAGAGTTCAACCACCCTTGTCTAATAGGGAATTGGTTGATATGTTCATGGGAATGCTGGCATACTCATTCTTTAATCATCTGATTGGAAACTCTTCAGTTGGATTCACCGAGCTGATATTGACAGGCGAACATATTGAAGTTGGAATCAAGAGCGGAAAAATACAAGTAGAGACATCTTAAAATGATGCGAAGAGATCTTTTGGTGGGAAGAAAGAAGTCAGTGTTGTGTATGGTCAGAAGAGCCGTGACAAAACTTGACCACAATCAATCTGTGGGGCAGTCTTAATCTCCAATCCCACACCAGTGCAACCTCAACAAGACAACGCACGTGGGAAGAACGTGCCAAGAAGACAGTTTACGAAGATCAACATGCCATTATCTCAAGCACTACAACACATGATGAAAGCAGAGCTGATTACTTTGAGGTATCATCCTAAAGATGTCAACACTTCCTCTCCAAAGTACAATCCCAATGCAAGGTGTTTGTACCACTCCAACAGCCTAGGGAACTCAAATTCGACCCTCCTATCGAAACTCCGAATGTGATCAATGCACCAATGCCTGACCATGGTAAAAGTGCCAACACCATTGACAATGACTCTTACGTCTTTGATGTGAATGAGATGACCATTCCCTTGATGACTGTCAAGAAAGATTTGTTGTAAGCCAGTGTATTTCCAGGATATCCTGACGACTGCTGTTGGTGTGCATCTTAATCAGATGGATGTGCCTGGTTGAAGAGATGTGTTCAACGCATGATGTAAAATCGAGAAGTGCTATTCCTAAAACCTCTGCCTGTAGAGAATCTGTGCGAAGATGTTGCTAAAAATCTGAAGATCAGAGACATAAGCGAAGCCGTACCAGAAGTCTGGGATACCTTGGGGAAGCCAAGTGGAAAGTATGATTTCATGGTGAAATATACCGCTCCTGATAGCTACAAGATCGCAATTGAAGACGTCAAGGCAACCGGATGGGGAGATGATTATCCCGAAAACAAAGACGAAGTTCTTGCTATAGAAGAAGACGATGATGGTGACTTCGACATTAACAATTGGATCTTCCCGACTCCAGGCTATGGACTCAACAATTGGAAGATTGAAGATGTTATACCAATCTCCTTTAGACATGAGTAATTGCTTTTTTGTTATGCTTTTTACGCTTTGAACAAAAAACTCTAAGCCTAGTGCCTTGCCCGGGGCACCACGGCTTGTTAGTGAGGGTTATTATTTGTCATTCGCATATTTTCATTCAATAAATCATTGGACTTTTGCATTCAAATATTGTGCTCTCTGTCTTTCTTTTACTTTATCACCCTTTCAAAAGTTATGTGTTCTTACACACACCCACATAATACATTGCAGATCCACATTCACTTCGAATCTTGTCGATAACGACTCTGCTATTGCTAAATATGACTTCGATAATCTGATATACCAAACCGAAGACGAGGGTGAGGAAGATTGTGAAGTGCCAAGAGAACTTGCCAGACTACTACAGCAAGAAGAAAGGGCTATACAGCCACACGAAGAACCGGTCGAGACAACGAAGCTCCTCAAATTACTATTGAAAGACTAGACGAACCAGCACACTGTTGTGAACTTGATACCGAAGGAGTAGAAGAGAAACCTTGGTTCTACAAAGTGAAGAGGTACCTCGAGGCTCAAGAATATCCTGAATGGGCATCTGTCACCGATAAGAAGTTCCTAAGAAGATTCGCCGCTAAATTCTTTCTCAGTAATGACATATTATACAAACGCAATCACGACTTGTGCTTACTCCGATGTGTAGATCAGAAGAAAACTGAACGAATTATGGAAGAGTTACATGAAGGCGCATTTGGTACCCACTCTAGTGGACATACAATGGCTAAGAAGATTCTGGGAGTAGGTTACTATTGGTCCACTATGGAAGTTGATTGTTATTGATATGCTCGATCTTGTCACAAATGTCATATATACGCAGACAAAGTGCACGTGCCTCCAGTTCCATTGAATGTTCTGACCGCCCCGTGGTCTTTCGCAATGTGGGGTATTTACATGATTTGAGAAATCAAACCTACCTCTTCTAATGGACATCGTTTCATCCTCGTCGCTATTGATTACTTTACCAAATGGGTAGAAGCAGCCTCGTTCGCATCTGTTACCAAGAATGTTGTGGCTCGATTCATTAAGCATAATCTTATTTGTCGGTATGGCAACCCCGAAAGGATTATCACAGATAACGATTCTAATCTCAACAATAAATTGATCACCGAACTTTGCACGCAGTTCAAGATCACGTATCACAATTCTTCTCCATATCGGCCTAAGATGAATGGCGTAGTGGAAGCCGCCAATAAGAACATTAAGAAGATTATACAGAAGATGACAGTGACTTACAAGGATTGGCATGAGATGTTACCATTCACTCTTCATGGTTATCGCACTACAGTACGAACATCTACAGGGGCAACCCCCTTCTCTCTTGTATATGGTATGGAAGCAGTCCTGCCCATTGAGGTTCACATACCCTCAACCAGAGTCCTCCAGGACTCAAAGTTAAGCGAAGACGAATGGATCCAGACTCGCCTCGACCAGATCAACCTGATTGATGAGAAACGACTCGCATCCATCTGCCATGGACAAATCTATTAGAAGCGAATGATTAGAGCGTTCAACAAGAAAGTCAAGCACCGAGTCTACCAAGTCGGTGATCTAGTAGTCAAGCGCATCATTCTTCCACAAGGTGATCCCAGGGGAAAATGGACTCCCACTTACGAGGGACCGTTTGTAGTCAAGACAGTATTTTCAGGCGGAGCTATGATACTTAGCACCATGGATGGCGAGGACTTCCCACACCCTGTGAACGCAGACATAGTCAAAAAATACTACGCATGAACGAGACCCGCTAGGTCGACGAACCTAGGCAAAAAATAAGGGCATCCTGGCGAACCAAAAGGTTCGGGCAAAAGTTAAGGATATATGCAAACCATGTACACCCGACAATTCGAAAACTTGAAAAGGCGGCTTGGGCAAAAATGGGTATCCCGGTAGACTGAAAACCCGAAAGGGCGGTCTAGGCAAAAGTTAGGGATTCAAGCGTACAACTATGTCTCGTCCAGATCACCTACCTACAGACTACTACTAGCAGCATTCAAGATTCAAATGGCGAAGATCAATCCAATCACTTTCTACTAACAACAAGGAGATGAGATAGTCGAAATATATGAGTACTAGCATAGTTGGAACTTAACGAGATTGTTTCCGCATAAATTTTTACTTTCTTTGTACAAACTGCTTGGCCATACGCCACCCTTTCAAATTAATACAAGTTCTTTCTTTTCACAAAGTGTTTGTTTTTGTTATTTTTGCATAAAGTCCAACGATTGCTTTGAATGATTATATGCATCTGACAATAAAAATCTATTTTACAAACATGCGAAAATCAGACATACGAAAGTACTTACTACAGGCGCTAGGAATTGAGATGACGACGAAAGTCACCAATACGTTCCCCCCACAGAGCACAATCCCCGCAGAGCCTTCGCTTATCACGAATCTTCCCCAGCAAAGTATATACCTCTTTCTTCACTACATCTCTAGCAGAGGTATTCATCCAGCAGAATATCTCTCATTTCCCCGGCAACAGCATTATCCCGACTCGAAACTTAGTCAGATAGTGCATCGGAGGAAAACTGCATTTCTTACTCCCCAACAGGATCTACGCGCAAGATCCCTGACAGAGTGCTCCCCGGTTCCCGTTATCCCCAGCAGGGTCGACATACAGGATCCCCAGCGGGTTGCCTCCCTTCTTCCTCCATCCCCAGTAGGGTCTACACAAGATCCTCAGTGGAGCATTCCCGTCTTTATTCCCAAAACAGCAGTGTCCAGACCTGAAACTCGGTCAGATAGTGCATCGGAGGAATCAAAGTCACCTATCCTTATTCCAAATCAAGGTTTCCGCGGTTTCACCCTCAAACAGAAGCCAGAAATCCCCAAGCAGAACGTCCACATCCTCCTCAAGATGGATATGTTTTGAAATACCTGCATACGCATTCATACATTATATATAGAAACAGTATTCATACGCATTGCATGTAGCATAATCTGCATCAGTCTAACTATATCCTGTCAAAATTTCTCTTTCTATTTTTTTTCCCCAACAGGTGGAAATCACTTCTAAACGAAAAGTCCAGGATTAATACCCGAAGCCAGACGGGAAACCTTATCCGAACGACTACTTGAGTTGTCCTCTGACAACAGGCATTAGATCAACACCCAAAGAACAACAGGGAAGCTATCCACATTATGCCTATTATCCCCTCAGAATAATCAAGACAAAAGATTTATTCTGCTCAAACTCCTAATTCTGGCCATTCTTCCAGTGTTGTATATCCTCTCTCTTCTGTTATATCATATAGAAATTGTTCTCATGCATATAAACACTATTGTTTTTCCATTTCCACAAATATTGAACCAAAAACATATGCTCATGCAATTAAGCATGACTGTTGGCAATATGCCATGACTGATGAGTTACAGACCCTTGCTAAGAATCACACTTGGACTGTAGTGGATCTGCCTTATGGAAAGGTTCCCATTGGTTGTAAATGGGTGTACAAGATCAAATTCAAGGCTGGGGGTTCTATTGAGAGGTATAAGGCTAGGCTTGTTGCTAAAGGATATACTCAACTTGAAGGGGTTGATTATTTTGACACTTTTTCTCCAGTTGCTAAGATCACCACTGTTAGAGTCCTCTTATCCATTGCTGCTATCAAAGGTTGGTACTTGGAACAATTGGACGTGAACAATGCCTTTTTGAATGGTGACTTGAATGAGGAGGTTTATATGTCAATCTCACCTGGTCTTTCTGTTTCCAGCCCTACTCAGGTATGCAAGTTGCAAAAATCCTTGTATGGCTTAAAATAGGCCAGTAGACAGTGGTATTCAAAACTTTATGTGTTCCTTCTTTCTTTGGGATACTCCTAATCTCAAGCAGACCATTCCTTGTACACCAAGGTTACTGAACACAGTTTCACTGCCTTACTTGTTTATGTTGATGACATAGTCCTAGTTGGGGACTCTCATCAGGAGACTCGGTTTGTCAAAATTTATTGTCAAAATATTCTATATTACTTATTTCAAATTTTAATTATATATTTATTAAATTTTTTAATGACAACAAAGATTAAAATCGATAATAACAAATTTAGAATAAATTGACAATAAATTTGGTTCCAATAATATTTTTTATATGTATGTAAAAAATATATACATTTATTTAATTAAATTATCATCTAATTTTAAAATTTATTACATTAATTTTTTATAAGTATTTATTTGACAAGACATATGAGTAAAAATAAAATTTCATTAATATATAAAATCTAAGCTAATATAAAATTTAAACTATTCTAAAGATGTTTTAAAAATACAAATTCTTCTCTTATTAAAACAAAACTAGTAAGAAACTCGTGTTACCGCACGGGTCATATTTGAATTCATTACACGTTTATAAAATTATTATTTATAAAGTTTGAATTTATTTTTTAATTGGTTAACATTCACATAGTTATAAATATAGATTAATAATATGCATTAATTTTTTTAAGCATTGATTTATACTTATAATAAACTGTACAATTGATTCCCTAACTTCAATTATATTAAACAGTAGTAAAAAAAAATTAAAAGATAAATATTAATATTAACAGATTACAATTGATATCTCATACATACGTTCACATCTACTCGTAAATCCATATGAGTTAACAAACATCTGTTGAATCCAAATGAGTTAATTCTTAAAAAAAATTAAACTTATTTTAGATATTAGTCAATTTTTCCAAACTTTGTATGACAGTTCTCCGTCAAATTTCAGTTTTAAAGTTTTATTATTATATTATAATTTTATTTTTTACAAATGTATAATGTATGACAAATCCCCGTTAAATTACAAACCTAAAATATTCTTATTAGAACATATATATACATTTTTTTTACAAACATAAAATGTATAACAACACCCGTCAAAATATAATAAACTATGTAAAATATGCTGATGCAGATTTAACATGGAGATTAAAATCAAACTTATACCCTAATCTTCAATAAAATCTTCAAAATAATAATAAAAAAATTAATCATATATAAATTTATTGTAAAATTTTATTACAAAAATAAAAGTTAAAAAACCAAAAAATATCTTCAATTTTTTATTAAAAACAACGGATCAAAATTTTTTAAATTTCAAATAGAGACTACTTTTGTGAATCAAATAAAATTGGAGATTAAAATAATCTTCAAAATAATAATAAAAAATTAATCATATATAAGTTTATTGTAAAATTATATTAAAAAAATATAAGTTAAAAAACCAAAAAATATCATCAATTTTCTATTAAAAACATAAGAACGGACCAAAACTTTTTAAATTTAAAATAGAGATTACTTTCGTGAATCAAATAAAATTGAAGATTAAAATTGTAATTTTTTTTTATATTCTAGATAAACCAAATATTTTGGAAAAAAATTTAGACCTATTTTAAATATTTTTTGGTATCTCTTTTTTTATGGAGTAATTTAGTTTTAAATAAAATTAATTAATAAAATATAATAAAAAACAATCAATACGATTTATTTATTAATGAAATATAAAAGAAAATAAATCAATACAATTCATTATATTTGATCCCTTAAATCAAATATTTCCTTTTTCAATAATTAAATTATTTGAATTCTTTGAAGTTTACAATTATTATACAATCTTTAGATATTAAAGCAAAGTAATAATATTTGATTTTTCAACTAATTAGTCAATAAAACAATTTTTGAATATTTAATGAACAACAAAATTTAGAAGCTTTATTTAATTGTAAAAAATAATTGTAGTTTATTCTCATTTATAAATATGATTGTATCAATAAGTTTTTACTACTTATCATTATTTTTTTCATGATTACTATCTATCATTATTTTTTCATGACTACCATTTATCATATTTTTTGTTTTAGTAATTTTGTAAGTTTAAAAATATTACATCATGACTACAAATTGGTTTAATATTTTAAAAAAATATATGATTATAGAGCCAAAGAAAACATGATTATAAATAGATTCGATTCCTCCTTTAATTTAAATCATAATCAAATCCAACAATCCACCTTAATTTCATTTAATTTTTTCAAACAAAATGAATGAATATTTAGTTTTTTTTTATTTTTAAAATGGAATTTAAAAATTTAAGAATAGTAATTATAATTATATTATAAATAATTATGTTATTAATTTTTTTATTATAAGTTAACAAAATATTTATTAATATATAATTATAATTATCACATATTAAAACTTTATTATTTTAAAAATTCTTTAGGTTTAATTTTTAGATTTGTAATGGTAAAAATTATAATTAGGTCATTTGTAACCAATTAATCAAGAAACTATCACATGTATACTAAAAAAATATTGAAATTTAATTTATCTAATTAACAAATAAAATAAAAAATCTCCAATTAACTTAATTAAAACCTTTATTTGAAAAATATATGATAAAATAGTAACATTCTCCCTCCATTTATAGGTGAAACATTCTTTATTTTCCAATAAAGTCTCAAATTAAAACTAAATTAAAACCACTTCCCCACTCTTTCCTTGTTTGTATTAAGAAATTAAATTACTTAAATTTTCAATTAATTTTAATTACTCATAAAAGAAAAAGAACCCACAAAAAAATTGGAACACCAAAATCTTCTTCACTCTCTTAAATTTCTCATCTTTCTAAACCACTGATGGCAACAAAGAAACAAAAACAAAGAGCTCAATAGCCCAAGTTCGCCTCTTGTTTTTTTCTTTATCACATGCATACACCTATTGTCAGATTGTTAGCTTAAATCTAAAGAACTTTTTTAACATTGATAGCAGCCAAATCAATCTAATGACTGGAGTGAAATATTTTTTGCCTTCTCAATGTGATGTTTTTGAAAAAATAACGAATCTTGGATTTCCTTTTCCCATTATCTCCGTCGCATTACTAAAATTTTCAATTAATTTTAATTACTCATAAAAGGAAAACAAAACCCACAAAATGTCGATCATAATCACAAGTTTGCTTTCATGATATTTTCTCTTCATTCATCGTAAAAAAAATGGAACACCAAAATCTTCTTCACTCTCTCAAATTCGATTCAAATCCCTCATCTTTCTTAACCACTCATCGCAACAACGCAACAAAGAAAAAAAAACAAAGAGTATCCAATAAATCTACCCCCGTCCATGAAACCCTAAAAATCCTAATCTAATATTATGCTTTGTGGTTACAAATTATAACATGGGTTTACAAAGAAATATGAAGTTCAAACAATCAACCTAGAGGGAACACGTTATAAACCGTTCGCCTCGTTTTTTTTGTTTATCACATGCATACACCTATTGTCAGTTTGTCATCAGTTTGTCAGCTTAAATCTCAAACACCTATTGTCAGTTTGTCATCAGCTTGTCAGCTTAAATCTCAAGAGCTTTATTAACATCATTTGTAGCCAAATCCAAGTCGCCCTTCTATAAAGACCTTTTACGTTTGTTCTCTCAATATTCAACATCTACCAATCCGAACAAAAAAAACTCATTCAATATATTCAATATGATTTCCAAATAAAAACATCTATGATATTCTCTAGAGTTGCTAAAATTTTGTCAGATGGAAGTAAAGAAAGAACTTCTAATGGGTTATGTTGTTTACTCTTTTTCTCATGTAGATGTGTAAGTTGCAAAGTTTTTAAATACTGTTGCAATTCAGTCCGAGAAATAGGAGATTCACCTTTCTTTAGTTTCCTCCAAAACCATGTTATGTTGAATTAGAGAGTAATGCCAAGACTAAACCTGATATGGGATCACCATGTTTTGTGCTAAGATTTTTCAAGTTGGCCTCTATTGGCCAACTTTTTGGTGAGACGTGCATGCCTATATTGCCAGATGTGACCGATGTCAACGCACTGGAAACATCTTAATGCGTAATGAGATGCCCTTAAGAAATATTCAGGAAGTTATTTCAAGAGAGTCAATCTAAAACACAGTTGGAGTGGTATTATCAGATAGAGAATACCCATATTCATACCTAGAATGATTTGACAGATGCTTTTTATAAACAATACCGGTATAATACTGAATTGGCGCCCACCCGTATGCAACAATAGAGTATGGCTCTGGACCGTGACGAGAAGTTCAAAGAGTACACCCAAAAATGAAGAGATCTAGCAGGCAGAGTTCAACCACCCTTGTCTAATAGGGAATTGGTTGATATGTTCATGGGAATGCTGGCATACTCATTCTTTAATCATCTGATTGGAAACTCTTCAGTTGGATTCACCGAGCTGATATTGACAGGCGAACATATTGAAGTTGGAATCAAGAGCGGAAAAATACAAGTAGAGACATCTTAAAATGATGCGAAGAGATCTTTTGGTGGGAAGAAAGAAGTCAGTGTTGTGTATGGTCAGAAGAGCCGTGACAAAACTGACCACAATCAATCTGTGGGGCAGTCTTAATCTCCAATCCCACACCAGTGCAACCTCAACAAGACAACGCACGTGGGAAGAACGTGCCAAGAAGACAGTTTACGAAGATCAACATGCCATTATCTCAAGCACTACAACACATGATGAAAGCAGAGCTGATTACTTTGAGGTATCATCCTAAAGATGTCAACACTTCCTCTCCAAAGTACAATCCCAATGCAAGGTGTTTGTACCACTCCAACAGCCTAGGGAACTCAAATTCGACCCTCCTATCGAAACTCCGAATGTGATCAATGCACCAATGCCTGACCATGGTAAAAGTGCCAACACCATTGACAATGACTCTTACGTCTTTGATGTGAATGAGATGACCATTCCCTTGATGACTGTCAAGAAAGATTTGTTGTAAGCGAGTGTATTTCCAGGATATCCTGACGACTGCTGTTGGTGTGCATCTTAATCAGATGGATGTGCCTGGTTGAAGAGATGTGTTCAACGCATGATGTAAAATCGAGAAGTGCTATTCCTAAAACCTCTGCCTGTAGAGAATCTGTGCGAAGATGTTGCTAAAAATCTGAAGATCAGAGACATAAGCAAGCCGTACCAGAAGTCTGGATACCTTGGGGAAGCCAAGTGGAAAGTATGATTTCATGGTGAAATATACCGCTCCTGATAGCTACAAGATCGCAATTGAAGACGTCAAGGCAACCGGATGGGGAGATGATTATCCCGAAAACAAAGACGAAGTTCTTGCTATAGAAGAAGACGATGATGGTGACTTCGACATTAACAATTGGATCTTCCCGACTCCAGGCTATGGACTCAACAATTGGAAGATTGAAGATGTTATACCAATCTCCTTTAGACATGAGTAATTGCTTTTTTGTTATGCTTTTTACGCTTTGAACAAAAAACTCTAAGCCTAGTGCCTTGCCCGGGGCACCACGGCTTGTTAGTGAGGGTTATTATTTGTCATTCGCATATTTTCATTCAATAAATCATTGGACTTTTGCATTCAAATATTGTGCTCTCTGTCTTTCTTTTACTTTATCACCCTTTCAAAAGTTATGTGTTCTTACACACACCCACATAATACATTGCAGATCCACATTCACTTCGAATCTTGTCGATAACGACTCTGCTATTGCTAAATATGACTTCGATAATCTGATATACCAAACCGAAGACGAGGGTGAGGAAGATTGTGAAGTGCCAAGAGAACTTGCCAGACTACTACAGCAAGAAGAAAGGGCTATACAGCCACACGAAGAACCGGTCGAGACAACGAAGCTCCTCAAATTACTATTGAAAGACTAGACGAACCAGCACACTGTTGTGAACTTGATACCGAAGGAGTAGAAGAGAAACCTTGGTTCTACAAAGTGAAGAGGTACCTCGAGGCTCAAGAATATCCTGAATGGGCATCAGTCACCGATAAGAAGTTCCTAAGAAGATTCGCCGCTAAATTCTTTCTCGGTAATGACATATTATACAAACGCAATCACGACTTGTGCTTACTCCGATGTGTAGATCAGAAGAAAACTGAACGAATTATGGAAGAGTTACATGAAGGCGCATTTGGTACCCACTCTAGTGGACATACAATGGCTAAGAAGATTCTGGGAGTAGGTTACTATTGGTCCACTATGGAAGTTGATTGTTATTGATATGCTCGATCTTGTCACAAATGTCATATATACGCAGACAAAGTGCACGTGCCTCCAGTTCCATTGAATGTTCTGACCGCCCCGTGGTCTTTCGCAATGTGGGGTATTTACATGATTTGAGAAATCAAACCTACCTCTTCTAATGGACATCGTTTCATCCTCGTCGCTATTGATTACTTTACCAAATGGGTAGAAGCAGCCTCGTTCGCATCTGTTACCAAGAATGTTGTGGCTCAATTCATCGAACATAATCTCATCTGTCGATACAGCGTCCCTGAAAGGATTATCACAGACAATGGTACCAACCTCAATAACAAGATGATCACTGAACTCTGCACGCAGTTCAAGATAAAGCTTCACAATTCTTCTCCATATCGGCCAAAGATGAATGACGTAGTGGAAGCTGCCAACAAGAATCTTAAGAAGATCATACTGAAGATGACAATGACATATAAGGATTGGCACGAGATATTTCCATTTTCTCTCCAAGGTTATCGCACTTCAGTACAAACATCTACAGGGGCAACCCCTTTCTCTCTCGTATATGGTATGAAAGCAGTTCTACCTATCGAGGTTCAGATACCCTCACTCAGAGTACTAAAGGACGCAGAATTGGACGAAGACGAATGGGTCAAGAATCGACTTGACTAGATCAACTTGATCGATGAGAAACGACTCGCAGCCATCTACCATGGACAGATATATCAGAAACAAATGATCAAAGCCTTCAACAAGAAAGTCAAGCACTGAGCGTACCAAGTTGGCGATTTAGTAGTCAAGTGCATCATCCTACCACAAGGTGATCCTAGGGGCAAATGGACTCCCACCTATGAGGGACCATTTGTAGTTAAGACAGCGTTTTTCGCCGGAGCCATGCCACTAAGCACTATGGACGGAGAAGACTTCCCATACCCTGTGAACGCAGACATAGTCTAAAAATACTACGCATAAACAAGACCCGCTAGGTCGACTGGCCTATACAAAAATAAGGGCGTCCTAACGAACCAAAAGGGTTCGGAAAAAAATTAAAGACATATATACAAAAATGTACACCGACAAGTCGAAAACCTACAAAGGTGGCTTGGGCAAAAAAGGGTATCCCGATAGACTGAAAACCCGAAAGGGCGGTCTAGGAAAAAGTTAGGGACTAAAGCGTATGACTATGTCATGTCAAGATCACCTACTTACAGACTACATCACTAATACCAGTTCAAATGGCATAGATCAGTTCAATCACCTTCTTCTAACATCAAGGAGATGAGATAGTCAAAAATATATAAGCAATAGCATGGTTGAAACCCGACGAGGTTGTTTCCACATAGCTTTTACTATTTTCCTAATGTTTCCGACAATTTCCTCTTACTAGGATTTTTGTCTCTTTGTACACGAACTGCCTGTCTATAGGTCCCTTTTCAAAATCAATACAATTTCTCTTTTCCAGTTCAAATTTTTACTTTTTGCATAAAATCCAATGATTGCTTTGAATGATTATATGCATCTGACAACAAAAATTTGTTCACAAATATACGAAAAGCAAACAGAAACAATAATTACTACAGAGTCAGTCTTGCTAAAAGAATCCCCATAGGATCACCTTTACAATCCCCACAAAATCATCACTCCTAACAGAAACGCATCTCTCTAGCAAATTACTACTCTATCATCTCCTTACAGCAGCATCTACATTTCTTCTTGCTACATTAGTCCCCGAGCGGTAGCAAGATAACTTTCACATCATTACATTAGTCCCCGAGCAGTGATCATCAACATCATCACATCAGTCCCCGAGCAGTGATCCTATCTATATCATCACATTAGTCCCCGAGCAGTGATCATCAACGTCATCACGTTAGTCCCTGGGAAATGGTCCTATCTACATCATCACATTAGTCCCCGAGCAGTTATCATCAACATCATCACTTCAGTCCCCGAGAAATGATCCTATCAACTTCATCACATCAGTCCTCGAGCAGTGATCCTGACAACACCATCACGTTAGGCCCCAAGCAGTGATCCTATCAACCTTATCTACATTCTCAATTTATCACATTAGTCCATGAGCAGTGATCGTCTACATTGTCACGTCAGTCCCCACGTAGTGAACGTCAACTTAGTTACATTGGTCCCCGAGCAGTAACAAATCATCAATCAACTTATTATGTCAGTCTCCAAGCAACAATAGGTTATTCATTATCACATTATTCCCCAGCGAGGTTTATATACAAGATATTCATCCCCAAATGAGTATCTTTCAAGATTATCATCCCTCAACAACGTTGATATCTGTTAGGGACCAAATTGTATTAAATTTCATACATTTTTATTGGTCCCTTTAACCAAATTTCATTGAATTTCCACACTTTTATTCGCACAATTTATAAATATGCAATTATTCTTGTTTTTATTTTTATTTGAGTAGATAATTCACTTTATTTGTTAGTTTTGCAGAAAATTAGGAACAAGAGTTACTTGGATGCATGTGTAAGTGGAAGATCTAAGCAAGCAAGATTAAGATTAAGCAAGATTACTTGCGCCGCGAACTGTGCGTAGTCAGCCAACCTAGTTTTAATAATTAGACATGTCTTGTCTTGGAGTCATTTATGGGGTAGTGTGTAGTTAACTTTTCAGTCACTTTTTAAGTCTTTGGAAGTATATGGTTGCATGAAAAATGTCACATCAATATAATCATTATACTTTTGTTTGGTTAGAAAAAGTTAGAGAGAGGATTTTGGTGGTTATCATTAGTTTTTCTAGGAAAATCTATAGATAAGAGAGTTTTTGGGAGAATTAGAAATCATTCACTTTTTGTGGGAAGAAGTGAGCATTGGAAAAAAGGAACTTTCTCTCTATCTCTTGTTGTCAACAATGGAGATGAAGAACTAAAATTCCAACTTTGGCAAGATTGGAGGTAATAACTATCCCTAATTTACTATGTATTTTATTTAGCTCTTGTATGTGAACAATTGATTATTGAAATAGATTGATGCTTTTGTCCTATTTTGAATATTTAGATTTGGATTATTGTTGAGAAAGATTATTCAAATCTTGACCTAAAGTATGCTCTCAAGTAGTGGATAAATTGTAGAAATAGATTTATACACTACTTTTCTTTTGTATCAAACATTAAAGATTGTTAGATTAATAGTTAGATGGAGAAATCGTCTAAGGATTAATATAATGATTATCACAATCCCATTTAGAAATAAATGTCATTGAGAGGATACTAGAATATATTCAATAATCTTGAGTTCATATATTTGTTCTAAGGAAACATAGGAAATTGGGATAGTGAACCCCAATCTTGACAAACATTTTTAATTGATAAAAACCACATTTTTATTGTTTTAGTCTTATTTTAAAAGTGAAAGATAATTTTCCCAACACAAACAAACCTTTTTAATTTGTAAACTTAGAGCAATAGTAACTATAGAACGACGGTAATATCACCCAATCCTTGTGGATACGATATAAAAATATTTGCCGGAAATATACTTTTCAACAATATCCAAACCTAAAACTTGGTCAGATAGAGCATCAGAGGAATTCACATCCCTATTATTCCTCAGCCCGGGTCTCCAACCACTACATCCCTAAGTAGAAATCAAAGATCCCCAACAGGACATTCCTATCTTCTTCAAGATGGATATGTTTTGAAATACCGGAACATCTACATTCATACATTATTCATAAAAGTCATAACATGTGCATTATCATATACTCGCATGCATCATAATCTGCATAGAACTAATCATATCCTTTCAAGTTAAATTTTCCCCCGCAGGTGAAAGTTACTTTCCAGACAGAAGGTCAAAGATTAATACTCGAAACAAGACGGGAAAACTATCTAAACGACCACAAAAGTTATCACCAGACAACAGGACACAGATTAATACCCGAAACAAGACGGGAAAGCTATCTACACCCTGACGAATACTTATTCTAGATACAACTCAGACAAAGGCTCATTCTAACTCTCCCTTATCATCAATTACTCCAGATGGCATCTTTAAGCCCATCTCTGATCATATATGGTCATCAATCTCTCCACCTACAGAATGCTGCATATCTGGTTAAAAATCAGTACATACCGATAATCTCATTCCAAGACAAGCGCGTACGACTCACTTTCCAACATCAACTTCTCCAAATGGCATCTACAAGCCCATTCCAATGCATCTTCAACTAACGATCTCATTTCATATACCAGCGAGTGCAAATTTTCAAGTGTACTCGAGTGTTCAATCATCTTCTACCTTCAGGTCACGAAAGGCAAGCATACCAATCTAACTCTTCAGGTACAAGAAGATTGAACAGGGGCCACTGTTATACCCTAAAATTTTCCCTCATATTTCTCAAGACAATCCACATCTCCATACTCAAGAATTTCTCAAGGGTTGACCAGATGAACCCCCTTCTAAGCAATCAACCCACAACTAGGGTTTTGCTTCTCTCAAGACAAAATTAAGTTCTAGTTCCTCAAGTGGTCATCATACCTCCTCATATGTCTCAAGGGATCACTATGTCAAGTTTCAAGTCTTGCAGCTCAAGTTTTCTCAATCAATTGCTCAAATGTATTGGACAAAAAGTCAATTGTGGTTAACATACAGTCAAACTTCATCATTTTTGGTAAACATCAATCTTTTGAAGTCACATTCATCATATGATCAATGGTTGATCATGATTCATCAAGGAAAGTCAAGATTTGATCAAAAGTTAAAGTTTCTAAATTAGGGTTTTTGGACAAAAAGTCAACAGAATTTTGACCAGGCATAACCAGAGCAATGACTCACTGCCTAGTATAAGGATTAACTAGATAAACTCCTCAACTAGTCTCATGCGAAGCACCGCTATCCTCGGAACCTGCACGTTACCTACATAGAGGCAACATCACAACAGAAGGGTGAGAATTCACATCATTATACAAATGTATGAAAGATGGAAGCAATATAGAAACAACATATATTCAAGAATTCTACACACTTCATGTGATATTCCAAATAATAAAGATACAAATATTCTAAGCATAACATACTCACATTTATCACAAGTAGCAAGAATATCATCAATACAAGCAATTTAATGGTCAATGTAGTCAATTACCAAAAATTCCAACATACACACACATTCTTTAATGACTCATGAGACAACAATGCAATGTGACTCATGCATGTGGTACCATCGTGAACATTCCGTTCACCTCGCTTTCGATTCAATAACTTAGCATCTAAGCCACGCTTCCGATCTGGACAAGACCAAAGCCACCATATGAACATAATAGTCCATCGCTTCTATTTCCATATAGGATCAAGCACATTGTGAACCCAAATTTTCACCGCTACTATTTCCACTCAAGAATCAAGCCAACATCCAGAGTTCCAATTCCCCATGAATGCATGTACAAGTTACTCAACACATATGCAATTAAGATTACTCATAAACCTTAATTATCAAGCATACCACAATAATCCAACACATTTGAATTATCCATCATCTTGCACAAACATCATGTTCCAACATCAACAAGCATTACACAAGCATTTCCAATTATCATGGATCACCAATATCATATAACATACAAGCAATCACATGTTATTCTCAAAAATCCATCAAAAACATAACATACATACACTAATTCAAGTAGCATATAATCAATGAAATCGCATCCGAAAACAATCCAATACTCCTCAATACAATTATTAGATATCATGTAAATTAATGATAAATCCTAAGCAAGCAAATCGCTAAGCCAACTATGCAAAAATCAGCAATCTTATTTTTCTGCATACAACAAGGCGCGCTCAGCGGCCCCCGCGCGCTCAGCGGCCTTCGCGTTATGCAGAAAAATCTGTTGCGAACAACACTGCACCAGTCACGAAATTACCATCCCAAAACAATTTCAATGCTTAGTAATCATCATTTAAACATCATCTAATATGTATACACTATAGGGAACCTATCTATATCATCAAATCTAGTTTTTATCATCAAAATCCCCAAATTACAACTTCAATTTGAGAATCAAAACCTAGAAATAGAGATACTCAATCCTATAACATATTACTAATCACTACCCAACAACATAAAAATGCATAATAATGAAGATTCTCCCCTTACCTCTTGAAGATTCTTCCTTAGGGTTTCACCTCCTTTCTTTTCTTCTCCTCTTCTCTTCTTTCTTTCTCCAAATGATAATTCTAATTATATTTTCCTCTAACCCTTTACTAACTAGTAAACTCCAATTTGGGATTAACACTTAACAATTCCTTATTACTTCCATTCTTATAATTATGCCCAATACTAAATAATCACATTTCTACTCATAAAACCCAATTATTCAAATAACACACATGTTAAAATAATTCAAATATTCATTTAAATCACCCAATTAAATTAATTATCACACATTATAATAAATAATAATAATTAATAATTAAATATTAAAAATTGGGATGTTACATCTTCTGCAAGGCCGCTTAAACAACAACTTCACAGTTCATCAACAACGCTGAACATAACAACTTTCTAAATTCCATCTTACAATCATTATCCTTGTTACTTAACAATTACCTCCATCAGGAATTTGTACTATACTTGCATATCAACAACCGCTACATTGTTCCTCATCCTCTGAGAAGTAACCATCCACAACGCCTGATTATCCTTCCCTGAGGTGCTTCAACTTGATTAACAAACAGACTCTTGAATTCACGTCGCCTTCGGGTTCGGGAACAACCAAACGTCAACAACACGTTCACTGCCGTCATCCACAGCATGCAGAACCAACATCTTACAAATGAAGCAAATCCAAGAAGCAACGCTTCTCCCCCGCTGATCTTCAACCTAACTCCTGCACACAATCGATTAGAAAGCAATAAGCACTGACAGTGTTGTACACATTTATCGCGTACTAAGGGATAAACAACATTAGACAACACTGGTCGGGCAGATCGACCTGCTCTGATACCACTAATGTAACACCCTAAATCTACCAGAAAATTATAACAAGCATCAGAGTATTTAAAAACCTTCAACATATTCGAGGTATCACATTTCAACATAAAAAAGATTTCAACTTATAATTATTCAACAATTAGAGTAGTAACAACAACATATAAACATATAACATTCATTCCCCCATGAGTGCTACATATCAGAGAAACTAAACCGACTTGGACTAACAACAACTAATTCTTCATCCTTCGTTACCTGCACGTTATCCATGTAGAGGCAACATCACAACAGAAGGGGTGGGATATCAACCAATATAAACAAGTGTATGATAAATAATATATTAGATTAGCACATACAACTATCACCACTTCCTAACAACAATTATGCAACAACCAACAAACAACTTAATAACAACAACAAGACAACTTTAATCAATCAACATAACAACTTAAATCAACACAACTTAATAACAACAACAACTTTAACACACAACTCAAGATGCGACTCAACTATGCAACTCAACATAATGCATATGCATGTGGTACCATTGGATAAGAACTCCCAACATGAAAATATGTCATATTATGAGGCATCAAGGCATAAGCCTTCGTCGCTAATTTGTCAATCCAGGCCAACGTAGTGAGCATTAGCTCCAACTTAAAAATTGACAATCTAGGCCAACTAAATAACGCAAATGTATGTGTCTCAATGGATGCAAAAATCACATACAATAACAACAATAATCGTCACAAAAGGCACAAGCCCATATAAACATTGTACCAATAAACAGAGGTACTCAATGTCGCTTCAACACTGGCCATAGGCCTACAACTTAATCAACGCATCAACAACAACTTATAAACATCAACATAGTCAACAACAACTCAATTCAATCAACATTGGTCATAAGACCTGCAACTTAATAATATCCATAAACTGGGACAATTTAACATAATTTCACTTCACCTACAAATCAACTTGTTTGACATAACTACAACAAAACAAACCAACAAAAAATACCTACGTGTATATACAAATCACTTCGACAGTTTTCAACTAATTCCGATTAACTAATTTTACCGCTTAAATCTGCTAATTCTACTTCCGGTACTATTTAATATACAAGTTCTGCCAGATTATTCTTCTATTAATTAATCATTGCTACTGCTATTCAATTAGTTCCACAATTATTGCTTAATCAAATTAATTCGACCACTTATTTCTCTTCACAGTGTTTCTGTTACTAATCAGCCCTGCTATGCTACTAACTCCAACTGCTACCAACACACATACATCCTGCTACTTAAATTCATTCTGCTATAGAATGCTAGCTCTTTTATTTTTACTACTTATTAAACCAATTCAATTCCTGATGTTAACTTGACCAAAGCATTACAATACATATTCTGCAATCGTTAATTCAACATGTAGCTATGTTATCTTACCAAAAGTAATTAACTTGTAAATATATAAAATACTAACATATTCAATTAAGTATTATACTGTTAATTACTAAAGTCTAACAAAAAGGACAAAAGGTTACAACTAAGGTATTAACGAATTGGGAAAAATGACACAGGGTCCACACACACATGCAGGGCGGTCGTCCCACCCCATTAATCCTAAGGGGTGGTTTCCAGACACCCTTTAACACTCTGGGGTGGCCATCTTGCCCTTGGGGAGGCCACCTCTAAATTGGTGGCCCCTGCCCCTTTTCCCTTATGTATATGGGGCGCTCACCCCTTTTTGATGGCCCCTGTCCCTTATTTTAAACTTCATCTTTCTCATAGTGAATTTCTAGTACCACACTTATGGATTTTTTTGCAACTTTCCTTCGATTGATCCAACCAAAATGCCAACATAATAACAATGAAACTTTACGGTTTTGATTCAACTCAATCAACATAACTTATTAGCAGTAACAATTTCGACCGATTGTAAAATCAGCAACATCACCAAGTAACAGAACAATTGATCAACACATTACACAAAACTTCACAACATATATCAGACAAAAACACAAAGGCAATAATTTATACACCTAATTTATACACAAATCATATACCCAGTTATAGACATTGAACTTCACCCTTACCTTGGAATGACGATCTCTCTATAATTTTCCGGTCGATTCTGAACTTTGCCACAACTTCTAAACTTTTTCCTCGTCTGTAACTTCTACGGTCAGTTTCCGAACTGTTTCTCTGCCAACTCTACGGTTCAACGAAAATTCCTCCAAACCCTTGTTTCTTTCTCTTTTTCTTCACAACAAGTCACAAGCAATATTTTCTTTTTCTCTAGAACCCTAACTTTCCTATATATACACTTCACCAAATAATATTAACATTATTATTATTTCCAACGGGCTCATATTTTACACCTCCAACTTGTTATTTAACACACCTCAACTAAATCCAATTTAATTAAATAATAATCTAATATAATAGTATTATTTCTCCGATTAAACTGACTAATTACTCGACTATCAACTTAACCGCCCAAACAACATAATGATCGAATTACGCCTTTAGATAATATGGATAATTCCCAACTTCGACTAATTCCAACAAATAAATCCTTAATTAATTTAATTAAATAATTAATTAAATTTGGAATTTACATCATCCATCTCGACCTACACCTGATTCTTAGCCACGACCACCACATTTATACCACAACCACTAAGACCCCGCAACCACCGATGTTGTTGTTTTTGTAATTAGTGTGATAAGAATACATGAAACCACATTATTGGAGGAAATAAGATCTCACCCCCACCCCGATTATACATGCCACTCCCCCAAGGATATGAAAAGATAAAATTACCCAAACCCAAAAAAAATTATAAAATTCCAAATATGTGGTATCAAACCAAAAATTTGAAATTCCCAAGCGATATCAAAAATGTAGAGGCGATGCTGGAAATTTGCTGAACAAGTAATGAATTTATGGTAGATTTGTGAAATTTCTGGTACATGATATCGGAATTTTCAAAATATCTGATTTATTTGAACCAGAAATTTTGCAATTTCTGGTTAATACGTTTATCTTTTGTACCAGAAATTTTAAAATTTCCGTAGCTTAACAACAAGTACTAAAACTTTTAAAATTTTTGATAGTTCAATTTTTTTTTGAAAAATATCAGAAACTTAAAATTTCAGGTAGTACATATTTTTCTAATTTTTTCAATGTTTTAGTGAAAACTAGAAGCAAAGATGGTTCTGTTGCAGGTAGAGTGGCTGATAGAGTGGAACCTCAGGCCCGGAATTATGAGGCACAATCTTCCGAGCTATGGGTTGGACGACGTCCTCTGACCGGTTCTCATTAGAGATTGAAGGCTGAGCAGCAAGCGTAGTTTCGTGCACCCTTTCGTCGATGACTTAGAGTTTCTACCGCCAAGGCGGTACATACTCCTGCTTCTGCTCATGTGTTTGTGATTGAGTCGACTGTTGAGCAGCATATTGAGGAGGTTGTTCCTGTTGTGGAGGGCACAACTAAGCTGGTATCCGAGCAAGTTGTGGAGCCGACAATTGAGAAGATTGTAAAACAAGTTGAGGAGGTTGTTGTAGAGCGTGTTGACGAGGTGTCCCCCACTGATACATACACCATAACTCGTGCATTTACAGAGCCATCAATTCACACTAATTGAGCCTTTCTAGTAGGATCTCCAAACATGTCTGTGCTGACAGGATTTGCTGACCATATCGCTTACACGATATGGCATGGCGTAGTAAATATTTTGTTTTCCTTAATTGCATAATTTTCCAAGTCTTTGAAAGTTGATGTATTTTAATTTTGATTCTTACAGGACCGCCCGGTCGAGAAGGTCGTTTCTCATGGTTCGAAGTTGAAGAACTTCCTAGAGAGTCTCATGCCTGAGGATGCTAGTAGTATTGTTAAAGATTTTCATTTGTTGGAGTTCACACAGTGCTCTTTAATCATGTTGTACACCTCTCTGTTATCTGCTTTTGTTTAGTGGTGGCACCCAGAGACATCATAATTTTATCTTCTATTTGGGGAGACGACGATCACATTGGATGACGTCGACGTCTTGTTTCACATCACGGTCGCTGGTATGTTATTTACGCATGCTCATATTAACCATACGACAGCGGTGCACATGGTTATGGATGATTTTAAGGTATTTGAGGCGAGGGTGCTAGAGGAGTTTGGCTTTAATCGGGGATTTCACCTTTAGATTTATTGGTTGAGGAGATTGTACGTGGAGCTCTTGGAGACCCATACGTACCAGGCTGTCGTTGGGGCATACATGCTACATCTGATGGCATGTATTCTCTTTGCGGACAAGTATGGAGTTTACATAGATGTTCGCTACCTGTCTCTGTTCAGCACACTTGACACTACATATTGGGCTTGGGGAGTGGTCGCGTTGACCATGTTGTACACGAAACTTGACGTTTCTTCTAAGCATGAGACTATGAAGCTTGTTGGTTACCTAAGCCTTTTATAGGTATAACATAACTTATTTGATCGGGCCTTTAGTTATCCTACGACAAAATAATTTCCACGTGATCGTCACATCTTCATCATTCTTCAACTCAATTAGGTCGTATTTCACCCTTCCATTTGTAACGATCCAATCCTCCTAAAAATCGATCTTTGTCACCCATCTGTTATTGGAATCAGGCAGAAGTTCATTTAACTTGTCTTTTAAGTTGTCGAAGAATGTGGTTCCATTTGGAAGCTTGAATTCAACAGTAGGGTTGTTTCCGTTGAAATATACTTCTGTCTTAATCATAAATTGAGGATGAGGCATTGTTTGAAATGTTTTTCTGTGTAGCATTTCCCCTATTTATACAAATGGCGATGCATTTTAGACCACACAAATTTGTCGGTGCAATCTAAACCCTCCAAAGATGTCGGTAAAATCTCATCCGGTTAAAAACTTCAATACATGACCTACCAAAAATTTTAGTATAACTAAAATTTCCGGTATTGCATGGTATATTTGAAATTTCTGAAATACCAGAAATTTCAAATACACTACCGAAAATTTACATACATCGGAAATTTTGTAGGAGTGTATCGAAAATTTTGTGTATACCGGAAATTTCAATAACTCCACCAGAAATTTTGTCTAAAAATTTGTATGTAACTCATCGGGCATTGTTTGAGATGTTTTTCTTATTAGCATTTGTCTCTATTTATACAAATGGTGATGCATGCTAGACCACACAAATTTGTCGGTGCAATCTGAACCCTTCAAAGATGTCGGTAAAATCTCAATCAGTAAAAAAACTTGAATACACGGCCTATCAGAATTTTCAATATAACTAAAATTTTTGATATTGCATGGTAAATTTGAAATTTCTGAAATACCAAAAATCTCAAATACACTACTAAAATTTATATATATCAAAAATTTTATAAGGATGTAAAGGAAATTTCGTATATATCAAAAATTTCATTAATTCTATTAAAAATTTTGTCCGAAAATTTATTTGTAATTCAACAAAATTTATTTATAATTCAACAGAGATAATTGTAAAATAAAAGAAATTGGAGAAATGACATGTATATTTTGGGGGTTGGGAAGTTAATTCTGTTATCATTGTTATTTACTTCTATATTATTGTTGACAACATTTTTTTTGGTTAATTATCCGCCAACTTACTAGAAGAGGGAAAAATAGTTGATCACAACAACATTGTTTCCAAATAAAACAAACAAAAGACAAGAGAGCATAAAGTTGTAAAGAGAAAATTTTGGAGTTGTTTTAGATCACTACTATGGTACACTGTCCAACTAAGCACAGTCAATGAGAATACTGAATAGCCAACTCTCATACAAAAGGTAAGTTCCAACTCCAGCATATATTTTTAGAAGCAATTTAACCAATTTATGCCAAGAGACATTAGCTGTAACATTGTGGCTTTTGGTATCAAAGATGACATTTACAATATACTTTATATATTAAAACAAAACTAAGATATAAGAGGCAGGCCACTCATGATGATAATACACTCTTGGACTCACATAAATGTGCCAACTTTCAGTTGCATCACTATTCCTCTACTAAACTAGTCCATGGCTCACATGATTTAATGGCATCACATACATAGTTTATCTATTATGGCAAATTTACAATGGTCCATGACTTATAAATAATATTTAAAAATTGTGAGTTTATATTTAAGGCTAAGAAAGGATCAATTGAACCGCCAAATAAGAATAAGAAATAGAAATGTGAATTTTTTAACCCGTTCTATAGAGTGGAATTAAATTCTATGTATTTTCAAAAATGTTTCTAAAAAATCGGAAGTATATTTTTGATATACATCATTTTTTGAAATATTTGTTTGAAAATCGAAAGTATATCGTTTCAAATTTATTGCTTACAAAATTAATGTTGTTTTTTTTAATAGTTTTTTTTCAATTATAAATTAATAACTAAATAAACTCTTTTTTAAATGAATATTACTATCTCTTTTAAAACTGATATTATACCGAATGTGAGTTGGATCCAATAATTTTATATTTAATTTTTTTTAAAATTTTATTATAATTAAATATTATAAATCATTTAATATTATAATACAAAATTATTTCAATATAATTTGTATGATATAAAATGCGAATCAAATATATTTTCAATTTTTAAAAATATTATTGAAAATTCACGTAAGACACTGTAAAAGTAATTCACATGAAAATAACATAAGCAAACTCAACTAAAAGATACCCCATCAAAATTATTTGAGCTTTTTTTCTTCATTTTTCCATGGTTTATTACCAAATTGACCTTACAAATAGTGTCCTACTATCATCTTTGTTTGGAATATGAAGCAAGCAAATGGATTGAGATTTGAGAGTACCAAAGGGACCCCACTTGAAAATCTTTTTTAAAATCATCATAAAAAATAAAAATAGAATAAAAACTAGTTCACTAATAGAAAGTCCAAAGAATAACGGCCATAGAGTGGAACCTTTCATTTCAAGAGTGTGTGAGAGAGAAAGAGTGGAAGCATTTTCTCAATAGCAAGACAAAGGAAAGAATAGTTCCAAAAAACTTAGTTAGTTTTATTAGGTTAACCCTATACTATAAGGGTTGCTTACGTGGACAAATCTTAAACCGTTGGATTAAGAGTTGCGTAGTATCCTTAGTTGAGTACACGTGCTTCTTTACTACCCTCCCTTTTTTTTTTATTATTTCTTTGCTTTCATGCATGGATTTCTCCTCCAAATATAGAAAAAGAGAAAAAGATACAAAGAAAATAAATCAACTCTTAATAACACTTTTTATAAATGGAATATACTCTTAGTTTGGTAAATATTAATTCCTTAAATAAAAAAATTATAATGATTTGTGAATATTTAAAAAAATATATGTATTTGATGGTGAAGAGTAGTTTGGTCCAGCTCTATTGTAATTTTTTTTTTAATTTAGTACGTGAATTTGTGACCGATTAATTCAAAAAAATATAATTGTTAATTTATAAATATTTTATTTAAAGTTGTTCCGATTCTATTTGATTTTAGTTTATCTCTCTTTTCCTTAGATTGTTGATATTCATCATTAACAACAAAAGTAGCAACACAACACAACTCTTGAAGTTTTGATCTTTTCTTCAAAACTCAACCACCCAAGAAGCTAGTAGTCCTACTAGTAGTAACTAATTCCAAAGGGTACTTTGCTTTGCTTTGCTTCACTACTCATTCTCTCTCTTTCACTCTTTCTTTCTTTCCCTTTTTTCCTTCCTTAGATCTTGCACTACCTTGTAATTTTCTTCAAACTCATATCACACTTTTTCTTCTTTTCCTTTCTTATCTCATCCATTTTCATCTCAATGGAAAAACACCAAACTCAAGAACTCAAACACTCTTGCAAATTCTGCACCAAAACCTTCCCTTGTGGTAGATCCTTAGGAGGTCACATGAGGTCTCATATAAACAACTCATCACCATCATCTGAAAAAACAGAACAAAAAACAGAACCAAAAACAGAACAGAAAGAAAAGCTTGATCCAATCAACAATGGTTGCATTGGTTCTGAAAACAATGGTAGCTACGGCTTAAGAGAGAATCCAAAGAAAACATGGAGAAGGAGAATTGCAGATTCAACTGAAGAGGGTTTGGTCTATGATAAGTTCTGCAAAGAGTGTGGAAAGTGTTTTCAATCTTGGAAAGCTTTGTTTGGTCACATGAAGTGTCATTCAGAGAAAGAAAGAGTTTGCAACAGCTTGGAGGATCAAGATTCATGGACGAACAACGCGAAAGATGTTCAATCGGATAACGAAATCACTGCGCCGAGTAGAAAAAGAAGATCAAAGAGAACAAGAACAAGGTATAATAGCATAGTAGCTGTTGCTGATGCTGCAGCAACTGTAACAGCAAGAACTTGTTCTTCTGTTTCTGAAGTTAAACAAGAGCAAGAAGAAGTTGCTATGAGCTTGATTATGCTCAGTAAAGATGTTAGTCCTTGGAGTGGTATTGCTGAATCTTCGGATAACAATTCTCGATCTTCAGTTCGAACTAATCTTGTTACTAAATTCAATGCCAGCAGCATAGTGAATGGAACAGAATTGGTTACTATGGGAAAGTTTGAGTGTACTACTTGCAACAAAATCTTTCATTCATATCAAGCTCTTGGAGGTCATAGAGCGAGTCATAAAAAGAACAAAGGATGTTTCGCTTCAAAAATTGAGTTTGAAAATGATCTATCTCATGAACCAATAACCGAAAGCAAGATCATGAACAACAATGATGAACATGTTCGAAACATGAAGATCAAAGGTCATCATGAGTGTCCAATTTGCTTCAAGGTTTTTCAATCTGGTCAAGCTTTAGGTGGACATAAGAGATCCCATATGGTTGTTGCATCTTCTTCTGGTGGTGGTTCTGAGAGTAGAGTTCCACAGATTAGAGACTTTCTTGATCTTAATCTACCTGCTGCTGCTGAAGAAGGAAGTAGTAGTCATGCTGATTCTAACAGACCTTGGTGGATAGTTGAAAGTAACCATAAGCAAGAAGCACTTGTAGGGTAGAGAGACTCATAAACTTCTTAGCGTGTGTTTGGTAACCCGATTGGAGATTATTTCTCGCGTCTATGCAAAGAAAACGCGAAAAAGTAAGAAGTTTTAATTTGGAGCATTGGGCAGACGCGCGTCATTTGGCCTATTGGAGGCGGAAACAAACATAGGCTTAGTTAATTTCCTCATCATTGGTTCAACTTCAGAGTGAAGATTTTAACTGTATAGAAATAGTTCTGCATTTATTTCATTCATTCTTTACATGATTCATGTAATCTCCAAGGTATTTTTCTATTTTCTCATTTTAAGTTTTGTTTTTTCAAGTAGTAAGTGAAATGAACTTTCCTCTTTGTTTTCTTTTATGTTTTTGGGATACTACATGTTGTATTCATATTGATATTGATACTCTGTCCATAATTTGAGCAAAGCTTAATCAACATTTTGTTTCTCTTAAATACATCTATAAATAAAAACAGCAGTCACATGAAATGGTAAGAGATCTCTTCTAACTTAATCAGATGTCTTGAGTTCGAACTTAATTTTGAACATACAATTAGAGTTGTGGGCAAAGAATCCCGATTTAGATCTTGCATTGTAGAGATGAAGTTAAATTGTATAAATTCCAAAAGTGAAATGGTAGTGGGGTTATGTATGCATGAAAGACAATGAATGAGGATAGGTACCAGAAGTGATTACATAACACATGAAGAGATAGAAAGGTAGAATTTATAATACTAGACATAAAGAAAGCATGTGAGCTCAAAGGTGGTTGTTTAGTCACCTACCATAAAAACCTGACTACCCATCCATCTCTTACTTGGCAGACACATAACTGGTGTGTGCTAATAAATCCTTCTCACTAATTACTCACATTATTATTAATAATTCATCAAGACACTGAGGTCGATAGCTGGACCACTACTCTACTCTATGTAACAAACTTTTAACTCACAATAAAATTAAACTCACTTCTTAATAATCACTTTTTTTATTTCTATATTAAATTGTTATTTAACATATCAACCTTACATCATCATCTGTATTGACATAATAATTTCTATATTAAAAAAGATAAAGTCTGAATCTGATGGAAACAACAAGAAAAGAAAAAAGCTAAAATACATATAGTATAGTCTGTCAACTTAGTTTATAGATAGAGTCAATGGTTATTTAGAAGTTTGATTCCTAACTGTGTTCATAGTGGCACAATTTAATAACAGCATTACCATATAGTATATTATAAAATGGAGATTAAGATCAGATTAATAAACTCTTGATCAAATTGTGTCTCATTCACTAAAAAATGGACAAGTGGCAATTAGTTTGATATTAGTATATGGTAGGTGTCGTGAATTAAACAACAAATGATTAGTTCAGCTTTTATTGGATCTTGGGTTTTCAGTTTTAATTAAACATGATGTCAGGGACTCAAGAGGATAGATAGTGTTTATGAGTACTATGTGTTATGAATAACACTACTAATTGAATATGTGATATGAATAATATATATTAAATTTGTACCCGCCCCATATGAAGGTGTAATTGAGATTTTTATTTGATTTTAATTATTTTAATAATATATTTTAAAATATAGTCAATATATTTGATCGACTGAAGGTGTCTTGGCCTAACTGCACGTCCAATGCCAAAGTAAGGATAGGCAGAGAAGTCAAGAAGAGTAAAGAATGAGATACGACCCTCGGTGAGAGGGTATTATACCCAAGCCGCAGTCCAAGCCCACTAGCGGACTGGGACGGTCCTCCCTAGATGTCGCGAGAAGAGGATTCCGGTAACGGTGAAGAGGCGATGGACCGTCGGGCCACGCGCGACATCCCGTTCAAGCCTGTAATCATTTGGGCCAGATCAAGCCCCGATCTCGTAGCGCTGCCTTCAAGCAGGTCAGATATCGCTATTCCGCGGCATATATTATGCCCATGGCGGGATTTATGGGGGGCTCCGTGGGGAGGCGGAGCGCCATCAACGCCACTGTCACTTTTTGGCGCCTAAAGGCGTGACCTTTCGAATGCTCTTGGATTTTGTCTATAAAAGGGATTTTTAGGGTTTCATTTGTGCATTTTCCCTTGACTTTCCAGCTGAGAATCCTCTGACCGCAGAATCTTCCACAGCCTTCCGACTCAAACTCTCAACATGTCTTCAACTTCGAAAACAGGTAATGCCCTTAATTCCCTGATAATTTTCTTTCATTTCGCGCTTTAGGATGCATTTAGGATGAATTTAGGGTTTATTTCGTATGAATATCGTGGGGAGGAGGATGAATCTCGCGGGGAGTGCCTTGAATTCCGCGGGGAGAGAGTTGAATATCGCGGGGAGTGCCTTGAATTCTTTGGGGAGAGAGTTGAATCTTGCGGGGATATTCTTGGGTTTGGCGGGGAGAGAGTTGAATCTCATGGACAGGATTTTGGATGAGACGGGCAGAAACAGGAGTGACACGGGTAGGGTCTTGAATGTCACGACCAAAAAGCATGAATCCCGCGGGGAGAGCGCCGCACCCTTCGAGGATTGTGAAGTCCTCGAGAGATGTAATTGCCCGTTGCTACTCGTATGTTCGGGCCCCTCGCCGTGTCACTTGAGTCGTGGTGGAGGGGTGGATTTGATGTCCTCGAATTCACTTTTCTTTCGCTGCTTTTCAGGTGCCGGGGATCAGATATGTGGTGCCAACGAGGGGCCGAGCGGGCTTCGCCGAGTAAGGTTGGCGCCGGACCTCTCCTGGGTCGCGCCTGAAACAAGGGATTTTGGCTCAGACTTCTCAACCGACTCATCTAACGCTTTTAACGAAATCGAAGACTTAGACGAAGGAGTCGAGGGTTCCTGGGTCGTGCAAATACCTGGGCCCGGACGGAGGATCTGCTCGTCGTATTCCTCGACGAGATTTCCTATGTACGAGTTTGCTTTCCGGGAGGCGGGCTTCCGCCTGCCCTTTACTGGGTTCCAGACCGGGGTCTTCACATGGCTGAATCTTGCCCCTTCCCAACTCCACCCGAATGCCCTGGCCTTCATGCGGGCATTCGAGATTGTATGCCGCTACCTGGATATAGGGGCCACTCTCCCCCTGTTCTTCCGCATCTTTCATCTGCAGAGACAGATGGTCGGGGACAAATGCGCCTGGGTCTCGTTCAAATAGTCTGGCAAACTCTTCAGGCCGTACCTGGATTCTGTCCGGGGACTTTAAGAAACGGTTCTACGTGATAAAGCCCGTCACAAGAGAGGCTGAGAATACCCTGTTCGAGCGGACTGTGGCGACCAACGAGGACGGGCAGGAGGTTGAGAGGATATGGGCGAAGTTTCCCCTTGAATGGGATAGGGGGCACTATGAGCGGGGGACGGATTTCTATTCCGTGAAGCCCGAGAAGATGGATAGAGACGACCAACTCTCCTACGAGAGGTTGGAAAATTTTGTTAAGGGCTTTAGGCCGGCCATATGCGTTGACCGGGAGGGAAATGTGCTCCTCGACAACAACGGGGAGATCGAGATAGCCCGGCGGTACATTCATACCAAGGCCCTCCTTGACTGTGAGTCCGACGAGGACGCGCTGAGGCTCCTAGGTATTTTGTTCGGAAGTGCATAAGGGGAATTGCCCGTATATTGGCGTGCGCTAACGTCTTACTCTGTTTGTTTTGCAGATAAAATGGCGGCCATGGAGGAACGCATGCTGAAGCTGCGACCGAAGGGTGGTCGCTTGACTGCCAAGGATCGGGTCGGGGAGCTCCAACGACAACAGCGTGAGGGAACCCCGGTGGTGGTGAGTACTCCTTCCCCTGCGTCCTCCCCCGATCAACCGCTCAAGAGGCGAAGGAGGGATCGTGACGAGATGTGCCCGGCTCTGTGCTGGGATGCCCCCCTTATGCTCGTGAGGCAACTCTTTGAGGGTAGACCTCCCGTGGTGCAGCAGGCAGAGAGAGACATCATCCTGAAGCTCGACCCGCGGGAGAAAGTATGGCACCGACGCTTCGCGGTAATGGATGCTTGAGACACGACGCTCAACGACGAGGTGGCTAACCAGGCCACTGTCCGAGGCTAATGATTACGCTTGGAGCTCGAGAGCAAGGGGTATCAGCAGGAGTTGCTGAAGCTCAAAGGCGTGGACGCCAGATGTAATGCAATGGCCGCCGAGCTGAAGGAGGTGAAGGACAAGTATGAGCCCCTGGCCGAGGAGAAAACAAGCTGGAGGCTGAGCTGAGATTGCTGAGGGAACAGCTGGCTCCCGTCGAGGACGAAACTGCCGAGGAGCAGGGGCTTCTCACTCGAGCCATCTTGATTGATAGGATAAGGACCTCAAGAGGATGCAGGGGCGTCGCCCGGCTTTGAGGCGGCCAACAGTGCGGCTTGAACCACAGGGTGGGGTGACTTCCGGGATCGGCCCATTTCACCGCGTGGTGGATGGGGAGGTCGTGGCTCCTGAGGAGTGATTTTTTGTTTTCGTGTTTAGATTTGCTTGGGCCTGCGAGCCTGTTATTTCTGGCCTGCGTGCCCTTGTGTTTAATATTCGTACTCTGGGTATGTGCCCGTATTTTTTGGATAATTGTAATTTGGGTCTTGTGCCCGTGAATATTTAGCTAGCCTCTATCGGCCATTATAAATGTTTTGTTTACAGATGTTTATACTTGTGTTAATTGTGTTCGTTTGTATGATATGCTCGACCTTGTGATATGATTGCTCGATGTTGTCTTCCCTGGCTTGCGTGCCAGGTTTTGGGCTTGAGGCCCTTGGCGAGGATGTGGTCGCGATAAGAGATCACATCCTCGGGGCGTGGACCGTCCGTCGTGAGCCGGACATCCTGCCTGAGGTGCGAGAAAAACCAGCGGAGCTCGGTCGAGTGTTCCGCATCGAACGGGATTCCTACTTACTGTAGTCGAGTAGGTCCCCGTGTGTAAGTGGCTTGGGGCACGTACGAGCACCATTCCGCGACCCAAGGCTGAGCTATATCTCCGAGGAGGGGTTAGATGGCCACAAGGCGTTGAGCATGTGGTCGTTCTGTCTCAGTTGTAGTATTGTTTGAGCTTTGTGGCGTTCCGAGGTCGAGGGAGTTGCACTCCGTTTAGATTTTCGAGGTAATAGGCTCCCGTGCCCGTCTTTCCTCGGACGCGATATGGCCCCTCCCAATTGGCGGCCAACTTTCCTTCGAGATTCCTTTTGGTTTCGGCGGAGGACTAAGCCGACCTCGATCGCGTCGATGACCTTCGGTCGTGGCGCCGTGATCTTTGCTTCAAATGGGCTTTCGCTGCGCCTTCGCGAATCTCGTCGACTAGATCCAGCTCCTCGCGCAATGCCTCGTCGTTCGCTTCTTCCTCAAGGGGAAATTCGGTACGCCTTGAAGGCTCTACGATCTCGGCGTACCGCCTGCGTATGTTAACCGAAACGGGATTCGCCCGTGGTCGAATGGGCGTTGTCCGCCCAAGATGCGTTCTTCCACCCACATGTTCTTGGCTTCCCGAGTCTCCGCCGTAACAAGACTCGTCGGGCCTCCGCTGGCCGTTGGTGCCGGGATGCTCGACGGATGTGAAGTGGTGCTTGGTGCCCAGCCGTGCTACGAAATTGCGGAAGTTTTGATCGGTGAATTGCGTCCCATTGTCCGTGACGAGGGCCTGTGGAATACCGAAGCGGGCAAGGACGTTTCGTTTGTAGAATCGAAGGATGTTGAAAGAGGTGATTTTGGCGAGTGCTTCGGCCTCTATCCATTTCGTGAAGTAGTCTACGGCCACTATCAGGTATTTGTTTTGGTAGGAGCCTTGCGTGAAGGGACCAAGTATATCCATTCCCCACCAACTAAAGGGCCACGGGGAGGTGAGCGTCGTGAGCTCGTGAGGTGGTGCGATGTGCATGTCGGCGTGGCGCTGGCACTTGTCGCATTTTTTGACATGTTCCTTGGCGTCCCTTTGCATGGTGGGCCAGTAGTAGCCGACACGTAATGCTTCGCGGGCAAGAGACCGTCCTCCCAGATGTTGAGCGTTAATGCCTTCATGGATTTCATGGAGGATGCCGGCCACCTTGGACTCCTCGACGCATTTGAGGAGGGGAATGGAGAAGCCTCGTCGATACAGACGCTGCTCGAGGACAACGTAATAGCATGCGCGGCGTTTGGTGGCGGCGGCCTCTAACTTGTCAGTGGGTAACTCCCTGCGGGTGAGATAGTTGAACACAGGGGTCATCCAGCAGTCTGCATCACCGATCGCATTGATGTCGAGCGTCGTCGTGGACTTTTTAATGCTCGGTTGGGTGAGTGTTTCTTGTATTACGGACTGGTTCCCTCCTTTCTTCTTCGTGCTCGCGAGTTTGGACAAGATATCTGCCCGGTGTTCATTCGCGGGGACGGTGTCTAATCTCGCTCGAAGCCCTTGAGTTTTCCTTCACAAGGTGAAGGTATTCGATGAGGTGTCGTTTTAGCTTGGTAGTCTCAAGGACTTGCGATGCGACGAGTTGGGAGTCGGTGAATATTTGGATGTCTCGGCGCCTATGTCCTCGCCGTCGATTCCCGCGAAAGCCTCATACCGCTCGATTGTTGGATGTTGGAAAAGCCGAGTCAACGAGTGCTCGATGACGATGCCTTCTTCGCGAGGAGGGACGCCGCCGCTCCCGTCGAACTTGAGGCTCCGTCGACGCGAGTCCATCGGTCGCCGCTGGGGGCTCGCCGTGGCGGTCATTTCGGCGACGAAGTCGGCGCGCTGCGCCTTCAAGGCTTTCCGTCCCTCGTCGAATGTCGAACTCGAAAGTTCGAGGACCACCTCAAGATTCGTCCGGCCATGTCCGGGGCGAGTTTTATGGGCTGCTGCGCGCGGCGATGGCGTGGGCGAAATAGTATCGCAATCTCCTCGCAGTGATGACGCGCGACCTTTCGACGATACGGTCTCGGCCCTTGGAGGGCTTTGCTTGTGAAGTAGACGGGTTTTGGCCCGTCTTGGGTCTCTCGTATGAGGACGCTTCGCCGTTGGACACGGTGGATACAAGGTTTCCCGTCTGTGGCCGTGGTAACCGGTGGTTTGAAAGTGCTTGAGGTGTAGGAGAGCTTGCTCGCACTCTTCGTTCCATTCGAAGGTCGGCCCTTTCCTCAGCAACTTAAAAAATGGAAGGGCATGTTGTGCCGACCTTGCCACGAACCGGGATAAAGATGTTAGCATATGCCGTTCAGGACTTGAATGGAATTCTTGGATCTGGGCGTGGGCAGCTCGGAAAATGCTCGACATTTGTCGGGGTTGGCCTCAATTCCCCGTTCTATTAGGTAGAAGCCGAGGAACTTGCCGGCCTTGACTCCGAACGTGCACTTCTCCGGGTTGAAGCGCATTTTGTGCTTCCGAGCCTGGTCGAAGACTTTCTTTAGACGTGAAGCGTGGTCGTCCTCGGCTTGGGATTTCACGATCATGTCGTCCATGTATACCTCGAGCATATCGCCGATTTCATTTTGGAACACCTTGTTCATCATTCGCTGGTAGGTTGCTCCGGCGTTCTTCAGTCCGAAGGGCATTACGTTGTAGTAATAGTTACCCGACTCCGTCATGAAGGCCGTGCAGGTCCTGTCGGCCATGTCCATGGGGATCTGGTTGTAACCTGAGTAAGCATCTAAAAAAGAAAGCAGTTTATAGCCGGCCGAGTTGTTGACCAGTCTATCGATGTTAGGCAAAGGAAAAGCATCTTTGGGACATGCCCGATTAAGATCAGTATAGTCAACGCACATACGCCATTTTCCATTAGATTTTTTAACGAGTACAACGTTTGACAACCAAGTTGAATACTTGGCCTCGGAAATAAAATTTGCCTCTAGGAGGTCTTTTACAGCTTTTTCAGCAGCCTCTGCCTTCTCGGGAGACTGCTTACGCCTACGTTGTACTACGGCCCTAGCGGCTGGATTTATGGCGAGCTGATGGCAGGCGACCTCAGGGTCGAGTCCGGGCATTTCCGCTGCGCTCCACGCGAAGAGATCCGCGTTCTCCCGCAGGCAAGCTCTGAGTTGCTTCTTTGCTAGGTCGGAGAGGTCGGCGCCGATCTTGACGCATTTGCTGGGGTCTTCTCCGAGTGGAATGAGCTCGAATTCGTCGTCAGGAATGGGGCGAAGGGGATCTGCGTCTTCTGCTCGACCGTCGACTTCGTCCTGTGTGAACCTGGTGTCGAGGTCCACTGAGCTGACGTTGGGGCTTTGGTCCTCTGCGGTCTTGGGGAGCTCGACTTGGGCGTTGTCCGGCCCTGTTGTCCGGCCCTTCCTTCTTGCTGGCGGCGGGCCCTTTTGGGTCGACCAGGGTTTGCCCTCTGGCTGCGGCGTTGTGGCACCTCCTTGCGGCTTTGATGTCTCCGCAGATGGTAGCGACGCGTCCCCGTTTGGTGTAGAACTTGAGCTTCAGATGGACGGTCGAAGGAACTGCTGTGAGTTCTGCCAGCGTTGTTCTGCCCAAAATGGCGTTGTAGAGAGAGTGGCAGTCGATCACCAGGAAGCGGACTTTGACTTGTCGGGAAGCGACGTCCTCGCCGAAGGTGACGAGGAGCTCGACGTACCCCCAAGGTCGTGACGTGGAGCCGTTGAACCCCTGAAGGTCGGAGCCCACGTACGACGATAAGTGAGATTCATTGAGCTGGAGCGTTCTGAACAAGTGAGTGTACATGACGTCGACCGAGCTGCCCTCGTCGACCAGTATTCTGTGGACTTCGAAGTTGGCCATTCTTGCCTTGATGAGGAGGGGAATATGGGAGTTTGGTGCTCCTCCGGGGAGTTCTTCCAGGTAGAAGGTAATCGGCTCAAACTTTCCGCGGAACTGTTCGAGTGAGACCTCGTTGACCGGGGCTTTGTCGATCAGCTCGTCGAATTTTCTTTTGGCCGAGTTAATTGACATCTGGGTGTCGCCACCGCCGGAGATGACCATGGTCGAGGGGAATTCTTCCCAAGGGCTGTGAGTGAAAACGGGGCTCTGAAAGTCCTCGGGCCTAGTCACCGAGTAGGCTATCTGGTAGGGGCCAGAGTCCCCTTGTGGTCGGCCTTCGTCCTCGGTTTCTTTGGCCGCTCGGGCATTTCTTCCTTCTTCGGGTTTCTTGTACTGCCCTAGTCTTCCGCCTTTGATCAGTGTCTCAATTGCGTCTTTGAGGTGGACGCAATCTTCAGTCAAGTGGCCGTGGCTTCGGTGATACTGGCAGTATTTTGTTTTGCCCGTCAGGGTGGGTTTGGGTCCGACCCTCCATCTCGAACTTCAGCCGAGCACTCGCTAGATTCGCTTCGTGGAAGCGGTTGAGTGTAGTCGGTGAAGCGTCCAGCTGGGCCTCGCTACTCGCGGGTTTCCCGTGGCCTGTCTTCGCGTCGCTTCTCGTCGGGGCGTCGGGATGATCCTGCCTCAGGGCGTCGGTTATCCTGGTGTTTGATGGAGTTGCCCGAGCCTCGACTCCTCGAGTCCCTGGCGCGGTTGGCGGCTTCCTTCTCCTCATATGTGATGTACGCGCGGGCCTTATCGAGGAGAGCATCAAAAGTGGCTGGGGGCTCGATGCTGACGGCTTTCCTGAAATCTGTGCCGGGGAGGAGCCCCCTCTCCAGTAGGTACCGCTTCATCTGGTCCTCACAGGGGACTTGGATGGCTTCCCTGTTGAAGCGGTCGATGTACTCCCGGAGAGTTTCGTCGCTCTTCTGAATGATGGCCTCGAGGGAGGCCTCTGTCTTCGGGTGCCTGCGGGAGGCTGTGAAAGTGCTCGTGAACTGGGCCTTGAGCTCCCTCCACGAGTGTATAGACCTGGGGGCAAGCTCTTATACCAATCCATCGTTGTCTTCCTGAGGGTTGTGGGGAACAGCCTGCATTTGATCGGTCCTCCAACGTTGAGGTATTGGAGCATAGCTTCGAAACCGTCGATGTGGTCGATAGGGTCGTCCACTCCGTCGTATGTGGCGAGTGGGGGCGGTTTCTCCATTCCCCGAAGAATTGGGGCATTCATGATGCTGTCGGACAGGGGACCGCGGGGGTCGTCTTCGTCGCTCCGGTGGGGAGAGCGAGTGGCGTTGAGTTCTGGCGCGAGTGTGGCCGCCTTTGATCCTTCTCGATCTATCGGCTTTTCGCTCATGTCGAGGAGGTGATTGAGGTCGTTCCTTGGGCTGTTCTTGGTCTTGCCGCTCGGGCGCGGGTCCCCTACCTCGAGAGCGGCGTGTCGAGCTACGAGAACTATCTCTCTTGTTCCTCCGCGGGGGAGTTTGAGAGCGATGTCGGTGTGGTGATGGCGACCACGAGTCTGGTCGTCGACGTCTCCGCGGTGATCGACGGGAAGCTTCGAGAACGTGGAGACGCTCCTCCTGGGTGAAGAGCAGGAGGTTGGTGTTGTTGATGGCTGCGAAGAGAGCCTTGACCGTAGGATCAGCGTCGGGGGGTGGTTGCACCTCTTGGAATACTGCAGGTTCAGTTGCCCGACGGTGATCTCGATTCCCTCGCTCCTCCCGATAGGATCCAGTGGAGGAGGGAGTTTGCCCATCTCGAGGATCTCCGCTCGGGAAGACGGTGTCGTGCTGCTCGGCCTGATCCTCGTGAGGGGGGTTTTGTTCGTTGGTTGCAGTGTTGGCCATGACAAAAGGAGTTTTTGGTTTGCTTTGGTCAACTGAATGAAAGGAGACGGGGAAGCAAGGTTCCCACAGACGGCGCCACTGATCGTACCTGACCAGAAGGTGTCTTGGCCCAATCTGCAACGGTGGTCCAAAGTGGAAGAGAAGGGGGGGTACCTGCAAGACACTCCGATGCCAAAGTAAGGATAGGCAGAGAGAGAGAGAGCAAGCAAGTCAGAAGAAGAGTAAAGAATGAGATACCTGACCCTCTCAGGTGAGAGAGTATTTATAGCCCCCAGCGCTGGGTCAAGATCCAGCTAGTGGGCAGAAGTCCAAGCCCACTAGCGGATTGCTAGGGCTTGCGTGAGCAGGGAGGCCAGCACGTGGCCTCCTCCCTAGATTGTCGCCCGAGAGATCCGGGTTAGTTCCGAGATTCTCGTGGGCGTGTGGCGGTTACAGACTTGGTAAAAGAGGACCGATACAATCGGGGAGCACGTGGCAGTCATGGACCGTTGGCCACGTGGCCCCCGCGTGGACATCCCAAGCTGTTTTCCAAAGGGCAATTGGGCCCAAAATCTGTTGGGCCTAGAGCATGGGCCAGTCCAGAACAATATTTATATTATTATAATTTATTATAGATTTATTTTAATAAATATAGTCAATATCTTCTTTTGAACAATAATACTCATTTATTTTATAATTTAATATGTTTTAATAAAACATAAATGTTAAATTTACATAAAAATTATACTTTGTTAAATATTTTGAATTCACGTAGCTGAGTTTATTATTCAATAAACACTTTTGATTTTTTTTTGAATTTAACCTTTGAAATATAAAATTGTTGGATTATGTGTAGAGATGCTAATTTTTATGTTTATATATATTTTTATTCAATTTAGAAAAAAAACGAACTTGATAAGAAATGAATAATCTTTTTAATATATGGTGAATAATTTATTTAAAACTTTTTAATTAATAATTATTTATTTAATAGTAATTAAATAACTTACTTATATTTAAGTGTTGTTTATATTATAACTAATAGTGAATGTTAGTCAAAAAACTAATAGTGAGTGTACTATTAGGAAATAGAATGATACTATTCAAAAAACTGAAACTTTAATATTAATATTAATCTGTTGTATAGAATAAAAAGTATAATAGTTACAACGTGTAATGAGTAAATTGTGATAAAAAGTAATAAGTTTGTGAAAAAAAATTATAATATATTTAAGTGTTACAAAATAAAATGAAATAAAATAATAAAAAATTATATTATTTAGTTGTAATAGTTAAAATAAAAATCAATTGAATAAGCTAAAATGCAATAACAATAAAGACAATTTCATAAAATATACAAAATAACTTATTATTATAGATATAGTATTTGTTTTATCATACAGATAATACTTATTTCTCTAAACTTAAATAAGGAAATTAGAAATACGAATATTATGGAAAAACAAAAATGTAATAATGGAAACGTCTCAATAATAATATTAGTGTTTCGATAATTATATAGTCAAATATTTTTATTTGGCCATATAATTATCGAAATACTAATATAAAATTATATTATTAAAATATTTCAACAATCTTCTATTTATTTTAATAATTATATAATAATTCTTTAGGCGCGCATATGAATGCTAATTATTTTTAGATTTCAACTTTATAATCTGGTCCACCTCATAATCAATAATGAAACTATCGCGGTTGTCGTCACTAACGTATAACGTGACGGAACCCCGACGACCACCACATAAATGTACTTGATGACATAGATCGATATAGATGAGTGACATGGAAATTTCATGCAATGTGATCTTTAAATCATGTATGTTTTCAACTGGTCCAAATGAAGTCTTTATTGAGATCAAACTAAAGTTTGCAAATTCAATATTTGCACAAATAATACATAAATGGTTATAACATAAATAACCTTATAAACATTATTTCTGCAGATAATCTTAACATAAATTATGTATCTATATCAAAATAATTTATTAAACATAAAGAAAGAGTGACTCTCACTAATCTAAGACATCTTTAGTGAGAATAATCATATGAAAGTTCTTATATATCAAGTTTTTGATTAGTGAGTCTTTAGGTTAAATTTCATATGCATATATTCAGGTTAAGTGTCGGCTGATTTTCATTCCGCTTCATTCCAAACCATTAATTTTATTTAATTGCATGGAAGAAAAAAGTGAAAGAAAATTAAACTTTTAAAGTCAAATGCAATGGTCAATATTGTTAGAATATGTGTATAATTCATGTTGGATAGTAATCGAATAAGATAGTGATCGAAATAGCTTGATTGTTTCGATATGTTATCCTTAGTATGTAGAGTCAAATACTTTGGGCTTTAGTTTAGTTTACACTATTGGGCCCAGGAAATGTGTCTATATAAGGAGCATTTCTTTGTAAGCAAAATAATGCTTTTCATTTTTTACACAATATACAATTTTCATTCTTTTAGTATCACAATTATTTCTCTCTCATTTTTCTCTAAACTTCTTCATCACAAATCTTGTTCTTTCATCCTCTGTTCCAACAAATTGGTATCAAGGAGCTCGGTTGCGATTCAAGGAGAATCTAATGGCAAACGGAACAACAACGTCAACACAGATTCCAGCAAATCTACCAGTTTTCAAAGGAGAAAACTACCAACGATGGGTTGCACAAATGAAGGTCATTTTCAGATTTCAAGATGTTGTTGAAATCTTGAATGATGGTGTATCGGAGCTGGAAGCAAATGCGACGGAAGCCCACAGAAAGCTGCGCACAAAGATCAGAGGAAGAAAGACTGTAAAGCATTGTTCTTAATTCATCAGTGTGTAGATTCTGATGTATTTGAGAAAATAATCGAAGAAGAATCAGAAAAAGAAGCATGGGACAAGTTAAAGAACTTGTATGGCGGAGGAGAAAAATTGAAGAAGGTGAAGTTGCAGACGCTGAGAAAGCAATACGAAATGATGCACATGAAGGATGATGAATCGATTTCTGCATACTTCTCAAAGATTGTGACATTGACGAACCAAATGAAAGCATGCGGTGAAACCATCACAGACCTGCAGAAAATAGAAAAGGTATTGAGATCTTTAACAGCAGATTTTGATTATATTGTTGTGACAATTGAAGAAGCAAAGAATCTTTCTGAGATGAAGTTAGAAGAACTTCAAGCTTCATTAGAGGCTCACGAGATGAGACTGAAGCAAAGAAACTCAGAAAGAGAGAAGGTAGCTGAACAAGCATTGCAATCAAGATTCAGCAAGAAAGCTGAAAAATCGAAAGTTTCGAAAGCATCTTGCAGACGATGAGAAGTCAAGCAAGAATGCTGATTCGAGAAAAGTGGTGAACAACAAGTATTCTGGGAAGAAAGTTGACAAGAAAGATAAGCAATGCTACAATTGTCAAGGTTTTGGTCACTTCGCTCGAGACTGTCGAAGGAGGAAAGTAGAAAGAGCGAAAGAAAGTGATGAAGCTCAATATGCACGTGCAGGAGATAGTGATTCAGATGATGTCCTGATGATGGTTAATTCTCAATCGAATTTTGAGAAAACCAACATGTGGTATCTGGATTCAGGATGTAGCAATCACATGACTGGCAACAAAAATTGGTTCACCAAACTAGATGAGTCAGTAAAAAGGGTGATAAAGTTTGTTGATGGAAGACACATCGATTCTGCTGGCAAAGGAGATATTTCGATTGCCAGAAAGGATGGTGGAAAAGCTACTATAACTGAGGTATTGTATGTACCCTCTATGACAAGTAACTTGATAAGTGTAGGTCAATTACTTGCAAAGGGATTCAGGATGAACCTTGAAAGGAATGAGATGAAAGTCTATAGGGCTGATGGGAGGCTGATCATGAAAGCGCCATTGGCAGAAAACAAAACGTTCAAAGTTGAACTCAACACATCAAGATCACAAATGTCTTACTTCGATGACAGAAGAAGACAAGAATTGGCTATGGCACCACAGGTATGGACATCTAAACTTCAGAAGTTTATGCATGCTCAATCAGAAGAAGATGGTGGTTGGTTTGCCTTATGTGAAGGAACCAAAGCAAGTATGTGAGGAATGTTGTAAAGCTAAGCAGGCAAGGAAGGCATTCAAACATGACTTGCCCATGAAATCCAAACGCAAGTTGGAGCTAGTGCACTCTGATGTGTGTGGACTATTTGAAGTAAAATCAAATGGAGGCAACAGGTATTTTCTCACGTTTATTGATGAATTCACCAGACATATATGGATTTACATCATTGAAAAGAAAAGTGAAGTATTCACACAGTTCAAGAAGTTCAAATTGCACGCCGAAAGGCAAAGTGGCTGCAAATTGATGAAGTTGAGAACTGATGGTGGTGGTGAATACACCTCTGCTGAATTTGCCAAATTTTGTATTGGGGAAGGTATAGAGCATGAGGTGATTGCACCCTATACACCTCAACACAATGGCATAGCTGAAAGGAAAAACAGAAGTATACTGAACATGACAAGAAGTATGTTAAAAGCTAAAGATATGCCTAAAAGATTTTAATGCAGCCAACATACATTCGAAGTGTCCAACAAAGAGGATAGTTGGAAAAACACCTCATGAGGCTTGGACTGGATCGAAGCCAAGTGTGAGTCACTTCAGAGTTTTTGGATCAATGTGTTTCAGGCATGTACCTGAACAATTGAGAAGAAAGCTGGATGATCGAAGTGAAGTTGTGGTTCTTATAGGTTATCATTCGACCGCGCATGTCGTATTCACCAATCGAAGATAAACTAATAATCAGTAGAGATGTTTGAATCGACGAAAGCAAAGGTTGGGATTGGAGTCGAAGTTCAACATAGGAATCAGACATTATTATAACCGTGTTCGAAGAAGACCCACAAGATGAGCCCTCGAATAGTCGAAGTGAACAAGGCAACACTACAACTATTCGAAATGAAGAACCACCGGAGCAAAGTGAAAGAAGGTCGACAAGAACAAGAACTGAATCAACTAGGCTAGCTGGGTATGAAAGATTCTCAGATCAAGTGATTGATGATGATGGTGATCTAGTTGAAGAAGCCATGATGATGGCTGAAGCAGAACCAATCGATTTGAATGAAGCAATGGGTAATTCGAATTGGTGCGAAGCCATGAAAGAAGAACTCAGAGCCATTGAGAAGAACAAGACTTGGGAGCTTGTCGAAAAAACGAATAAGAAGCCAATTGATGTAAAGTGGATATACAAAGTGAAACGAAGGCCAAATGGAGAAATTGCTAAGTACAAAGCAAGGCTGGTAGCTAGAGGTTTTCTACAGAAGCCGTGAATAGACTTGACAGTATATGCACCATTGCTAGTGGAAACAATTCGAATAGTTGTTTCGACAGGACTGGGATGGAAGATGCATCAACTGGATGTAAAGTCGATTCTGAATGGACCATTAGAAGAAGAAGTCTACGCCACTCAACCACCGGATTCGACGTCAAAGGACGGAGTCGAAGGTGCATGATTACGAAAGCTCTCTATGGTTTGAAACAAGCTCCTCGTGCTTGGAATAAGAGAATAGATAGCTTCCTAATCGAAGCAGGGTTCACAAAGTGTATCTCTGAACATGGAGTGTATGTAAAAGATGTTGACGGTGTCAGTCGAATCATTTTATGCCTCTATGTAGATGACTTCATCGACATGGAGATGAAGAAGCTGAGATAGTAAAAGTCAAGTCAAAACTAATGCAAGAATTCGAGATGTCAGATCTAGGAAATCTCTCATATTTTCTAGGAATGGAATTCAAAAATACTGAAGAAGGAGTATTCTTGCATCAAACCAAGTATGCTCAAGACATTCTGAAAAGATTCAACATGAGCAATCAGAAGAAGTCACACTCCGTTAGAGACAGGAGCAAAGCTGAAGAAAGAATCAAATGATAAGTTTGTAAATTCGACATTGTACAAACAGATCATTGGATCCTTGAGATATCTTTGCAATACAAGGCCTGATATTTGCCAAAGTGTGGGGTTGCTGAGCAGATTTATGGAGAAACCTCAGGAGTGTCATCTCAATGCAGTAAAGAGGGTGTTGAGATACATAAAGGGAACTGTTGACCATGGGGTAATATTGCCAAAGAAGTCGAAGAGCAACACAAGCGTTGAAGTTCATGGATACATCGATTCGGACTTGGTGGAGATCAAGATGAAAAGAAAAGCACTGCAGGCTACATCTTCATGATCGAAGGTGCTCCAATCTCCTGGAGCTCGAAGAAACAAAGCATTGTGGCTTTGTCATCATGTGAAGCAGAATATGTAGTTGCATCATATGCAGCATGACATGGATTGAAATGTTACTGAAGAACTCAAGATAATGGAGCCAAAGAATATAAAGTTATTTGTTGACAACAAATCAAGAATTAACTGGCTAAGCATCCGGTGTCATGGTCAAGCAAACACATTGAAAGAAGGTATCATTTTCTGAGAGATCAAGTGAACAAAGGGAATATCGAAATAAAGTACTGCAAGACTGAAGTTCAACTAGCTGACATATTCACTAAACCTCTGAAGAAAATCAGATTCGAAGAGCTGAAAGGGAGCATCGAGATGAGAAGTCTCGAGAACATGAATTAAGGGGGTGTGTTAGAATATGTGTATAATTCATGTTGGATAGTAATCGAATAAGATAGTGATCGAAATAGCTTGATTGTTTCGATATGTTATCCTTAGTATGTAGAGTCAAATACTTTGGGTTTTAGTTTAGTTTACACTATTGAGCCCAGGAAATGTGTCTATATAAGGAGCATTTCTTTGTAAGCAAAATAATGCTTTTCATTTTTTTACACAATATACAATTTTCATTCTTTTAGTATCACAATTATTTCTCTCTCATTTTTCTCTAAACTTCTTCATCACAAATCTTGTTCTTTCATCCTCTGTTCCAACAAATATTAGATAGAAGAGATGTTAGGACTAAAAATGCTCGAGGGGATCTGTTTTCCAATTATATGCAGTGAAACAAATTAGTGATTTAGATATAAATAAATTATATAAAAAATTAAATACTTAAATTAGAACCGAGTTACATATTTGAGCAATCCTATACAAGATCTAATATGAATTTCATGTAAATTACTTAAACTATTGAATGAGAACATTTGTATGTTATCATTCATTTTCTACCACTGTGAGCGTATTTTGCTTGAGTATTTACCTGAATGAGAATAATTGTATGTTATTATTCATTCTCTACTACTGTGAGTGTATTTTACTTGAGTATTATAAAGAGATGAAAATTACAATTATGATTTTTATTAAGCATTGATATAAATTTAAAATGTAATCATTCTACAATTAATAGCCACAAAAAAGTTTGTTCTTTGATGTTACGTGTAATTAAGTTAATTTTTTTTTTTTTAATAATTTGTATTTGGTTTCATTGCTATAAGAGAAATTACAAGAATAGATAAAGGGGGATCTATGACACATTGAATATTAAATTTTTTATGTAGATTTCTTAAACCAATTCATAAAAACTCTAAAATATTTCTAGAATTGAAAATATATTTCTAGTATATATCATATTTTAAAATATTTAAGTGAAAATCAGAAATATATTTCCGATTCCAAACTAAATAATATAATACTAAGAATTTATTCTAAATTTGGTCTCACATATACGCTTTATTTAAAAATTACATACAGTTAAAACTGAAAATATACTTCCGAATTACACTCAACTTTTTTCAACGTGATTTGATATAGGATGCTAATCGGAAGTATATTTCTAATTTTCAGAGATATTTTTGATAATTCACGTGATATGTGAGAAAGTTATGAGGTGGGTTAAGAAAATTACTTTTTTTTTTATTATGTGGAAGAATTACACTTAAGTATTATTAGTGGTGCTGAGTTGTAAGAAAAATTGTTAGAATTCTATTTTAATATATGATAAATAGATTTGTGTGTTGAGGTTATATAATATACTTGTGTGCATAATGTTGTATTTAAAGAATATTTTAAATGAAAAGTATATGATTCAAAGCTTAATTAGTAGTTTGGTTTTAAATAGATTATTTAGATTTTTGATTATTTATAGTTATAAATTTTGATAGAGGAATAAATTTATGTAACTTTTTACATTGAAGGATATTTTAGGAAATAATGTGGTATAGATCTAATCGAAGATACAAAGTACTTTTGGCTTTTCCAAAAAAAAGAAATAAATGAAGGGACAGAGTAAATATTTGGAATATTAAGAAGTGCAAGAAGCTGCTCTACGACTACGAGTAGTACCACATTCTGTCTAAACCAAGGCCGACGCAAACAAAATTGGGTCTTTGTTTTGCACATTGGGCTTTTATGGATGGACGTATTGGAGCCAAAATCCACCGTATTGATGAGTAAATATGCCTAATTCAGATGATTTTGTCCAGTCACCACCCAATCGTATCAGATATTTCTATGAAGCTATGTTTTTATCGTTATGCTTTTGATGAATTTTACCAATTTTGAAAAAAGTGTTGCGTTGTATGAGATGTTTTTTAAGTATAGGATTTTTTACAAGATTTTAGTTTTTTGAGATTTAACATGAATTTATATCGGATTTTATTGATTTCTATGAACAATTATTAGATTTTTTAAAAAAAAAACAGTAAAAATTTATTGATTTCGATGATTTTTTGGGATTTTTAAAACTTTAGTAAAACTATTGAAATTTTTGAAAATACTAACAATCAAAACTAGATATTAGATATATTAAAAAATCTGGTACATTCTAAATTTCTGAATTAAAATAAATAAATAAACAGTAGAATTTTTTTATATGGTTTGCTTTTTGAACTAACTTTTTTGAAATTTTTAACATGACAATATTAACTTGGTTTATTAAAAATCTATATACAATCACAATACACACAATAAAATAGATACATATAATGGATAATATATTACACTATAATAAAAAATAAAGGGTTAAATACACTTTACCCCCTGTAATGATAGCGAGTTCTCATTTAAGCCCCTGGTAAAGTTATTTTTGTAAAACCCCCCTTGCAATTTCCAGATTCTGTCAAATACCCCCATGTGCAGAAAGATTCCAATTTTTGGTGACTGGACTGTCCAATTGGATTTTTATTTTATTTTTTATTTAATTTTTAAAATGACGTGGAATTTATTTATTTTTAATTAGTTTTTTATTTTTATTTTTACTTTTATTTTTACTTTTTTATTTTTTTATTTTTACTTTTTTATTTATTTTTTACTTTTTTTTTTTACTTTTTTACTTTTTTTTTACTTATTTTTTTAAATTTTTTTTTTACTTATTTTTTTACTTTTTACTTTTTTAATTATTCTTAAATTGATATTGGTAAAAATAAATTAGTAAAAAAAGTTAATAAAAAATAAAATAAATTAATATAAAAAATAAATTAATATTAGTAAAAAAATATTAGTAAAAAATAAATTAATAAAAAATAATAAATAAAATTAAATTAAATAAAAATTAAATAAAAATTAAAATAAAATAAAATAAAAAATAAATAAATAAAAAAGAATAAATAAAACAAAATAAAATAAAATAAAAATAAAAATAAAATAAAAATAAAATAAAAATTCAATAAAAATTAAAATAAAATTAAATAAAAATTAAATAAAAATTAAATAAAAATTAAATAAAAATTAAATGAAAATTAAATAAAAATCCACGTGGATTATAAAAATTAAATAAAAATTAAAAGAAAAATCCAATTGGACAGTCCAGTCACCAAAAATTGGAATCTTTCTGCATATGGGGGGGGGTATTTGAGGGAATCTAAGAATTTCAAGGGGGTTTTTAAAAAAAAATCTTTTACAGGGGCCTAAAGAGGAATTCACTAACATTACAGGGGGTAAAGTGTATTTAACCCAAAAATAAATTATGTTGATTTTTCAACTTGTGTCTAGTGTCTTATATGTACTGCATAGGTTTTTTTTAAATGTTTTTGCACCTAATTAAAATTTTGTCTCTATTAGTTAGTGGCCGAAGGCAATGGACAACTAGGTATCAACTTCGCATAAATTCAATGATAATTGTTAATAAAATTAACTACAATAAACTTATGTCTACTTGCATATATAAATAGATACCACTAGTGGGAAGAACGCGATTTTAAGTTTCTTAAAAAATGAGACAAACATCACAATATATCTAAAATTAATAGGGTAACTCATATTAGGAATTGTCTTTCATTTGTCACGAGTATGAACACCCAAGCTCACTAAGCGCAACAAACACCTAACTTCATAAATTGTGTCAAAGAACACCTTGGAGTACAAATGATTGTTTTGATAAACTTTACCATCTAATTGCGTTGGAAAAAAGACCATGACTCTTTGCCCCATCCAAGTAAACTAAAATAGCACGAAAACCACAATTTCCATTAGACTCCACATCAACAATGTCTTCAATGTAGTCATGTAAAAAAACAGGAAACTAAGATAAATAAAGATGTCTTGAAAACTTGCAAGACTTGTAGTTTATTTTGTACATGATCTCTTCGTTGATTGACTACCCTACGGAGGCTTAGCGTACTCTGAAGGATCATGATGTACATCACTCTCTTGACCCTATTTACTATTCTTATTTTTCTTTTTTGACTTGTAGTGGTGAATTCGTATAAGTTGAAGATGTATGTGTTAGTTCCCGAACTTTTTCTTCATTACCCTCTAGTCAGCTATATTCAATGTAGTAAAATACCTCTCCGACTTTTTATACTCTTCTTCTAAATTAAATTGTGTCTTACTATCTTCTTTATTAATATATTTTTTTAAGTCTGATTACCAATAAAATTCTCTCTATCTATGAAATTTCAACTCAGACATTAAATTTATTGTAATTAATAACTTTTTCTCTTCAAATTTATTCTTTAAACACTTCGGTTTATTTTATAAATTTTCAATATATCCTTTTTATTTATCCTTTTTATAACATTTCATGCCAATTTAATTGGTGCACTTTTTGTTGTTATAACTTTTAAGCAACTTCGTTCCTCTTTTTATTTTACTTTTTATTTTTTATCATATTAAAAGAAAATATTTATTTTTAAAATATATTAAATAACTAATACATTTGAATAATATAATGACTAGGTTAATTGTCTATTAAATAAATTTAAAAATAAATATTTTTCTTCCAAGGACAAAGAGAGTATTTATTAAAATATTTTTTATTTAATTTATTAATAAATGATTAAATAATTAAAATTAATTATTTTAAATAATTAAAATACAAATTAATTATATATTAATCTTTATCAATTTAAAAAAACTAAAAAATAATTCAATTTAATTTTAATAATTAAAAATAAAATATATAACATAATTATTTTCTTAATTTTAAATTTTTTAAATTTGATTAATTTTTTTAAAATAAAATGAATATTACAAATAAAATATGAGAAAATTAAAAGCAGAAAAATGTAAGGTTATAGTTTTCGCTGTGACCTTATAGGTGATCGTCGATTTCATATTGGTGAGTTACTCCTTTTCACACACATCATCAATACTCTCAGAAGCTTTTGGAAGAGTTCCCGTGCCTTTTAGGGTAAAGTTCTCGTCTTTGTGAAAAAGTTTTCTTCATTTAAAATGGGGAGATCGTCCTTAATCTTATTGTTTTCAAGAGATGTGGATTTATAGGATTTTTTAAGTTTTTTGAATTCAATCTTGAGTAACTCATGTTTTTCCATAATTTCAACTAAAGAGAAAGTTAATTCAGAATGAGTAAGATCAGAAAATACCTCTTTGGAGAATATTTCTTATGTGGCTGGATCTGATTCTGCTTCATCTTGAGGAGGGATCATTTCAACAGACGTTCCAACTTGAGCCATTAGTGCCATGTTAGCACGTTCATCTTTTGAGTCGTCTCCTAAGGACTCAGAATCATCCCAGGTTGCCACCAACCATTTTTTCTTGCTCTTGAGAGCTTTCTTCTTGGAATTGTCCTCTTGCAATTCATGACAAACATTCTTATAGTGTCCTGGCTCGTTGCACTCATGACAAGTGACTTCTTTGCCACTAGACTTTCTCTGATCAGAAGTAGACTCGAAGCGACCACTTGTCCTTCTAGTACTTCTGAACTCGTTGCCTTGATTTATCTTCCAGAGACGGTTAACCCTTCTGGATAGTAGAGACAACTCATCTTCGTCTTCATCAGAATATTCTTTTGAATATTCAACCTCTCCAACTTGAAGAGCTATGGACTTTTTATACCTTATGACATACTTGAGCGCAATGGATTTCCCTCTCTTCTAAGGTTCATACCGATCTAGCTAAAACTCATGACTTCTTAGAGAATTCACCAGTTCTTCTGGAGAAGTGTTGTTCAGATTTTTTGCAAGTGTGAGTGCAGTTACCATATGCCTCCATTTGGATGAAAAGCTTACGATAATCTTCTTCATATGATATGTTTTTGAATATCCCTTGTTCATAACTCTCAGTCCTGCAACTAAGGTTTGAAACCTTGAGAACATCATCTAAATTATTTCATCATCCTCCATCTTGAAGGCTTCACACTACTAAATTAAGGCCAAATCCTTGGTTTTCTCGACTTGATCATTTCCTTCATGAGTTATTTTGAGAGAGTCAAATATAGATTTAGCTGAGCCTTTATTTGTAATCTTCTCATACTTAGTGTATGAAATAACATTTAGCAAGATAGTTCTTACTTTATGATAATTCTCATAATTATTCTTTTGTTGATCATTCGTAGCTTTCCTCTGAAGTTGCTTTCCATTTTCATCTGTAGGATGTTCGTTGTAACACCCCGATTTAATTAGAATTTATTTTAATTAAAATAATTAGACAATGCTGCGTATTTATATGAATTGATGAATTTTTGTGATGTGATTTAATGCAATTGTCGGGGATTAGATGACTTAGAAGTTATAAAGGATGAGGTGTTAGGGGTGTGTGGCTAATAGTATAGAGACATGGGGTATATATATATATATATATATATATATATATATATATATATATATATATATATATATATATATATATATATATATATATATATATATATATATATATATATATATATATATATATATATATATATATATATATATATATATATAATTACTAGTATTATTATATTATAATATTAAAATAATGTCAAGGTTGGAATTAAGAATTAGGGGTCTAAGAGTTACTAGTGGAATAAAATAGGATTAGAGAAGGAAAAAGAGAAACAGAAGGTGAAAAAAAAGAACGAAGAGAAGAGAAGAGCGTATAAGCTAGGGCAAGAAATTTTCCAGTAGAAAGCTTGGAATCCTCAATCTAAGTAGGGGTTCAGACTCTCTAATAGGTGGTATAATTGTGGGTAGATGAAGGTTTGAATGTTAGGTTTTGGGTGTAGATGAATTGTTGGATTGATTGTTATGATTGATGTTAATTGGTGAAATTGATGTGGTGTTTGTGTTATATTTGTGTTATGAGACGAATGTTGATAATTATAAGCAATGGTGTATTTTGAGATGTTTGAAAATTTATTTTTGGGTGTAAAAGATGAAATCCCGTAGCAAAAAAAATTGCATAGTTTTTCACTGCCAAGGTGTGGAAATCGATTTCCACTTTGGGGTAATCGATTTCCTGAACGAAAAAACACTTATTTTTGGCTACTGGACTGTTGGAAATTGATTTACCATTTTGGGAAATCGATTTCCTTAGTAAAATTATGAAAAATGGCCTTGTTACGTTAGGGAAATCAATTTACCATTTTGGGTAATAGAATTCCTGAGTGAAATCCTTAAAAATTATAATTTTCAAAAATTCATAACTTTCAAACCGTGAATTTATTTTGGGTTCCGTTTGAACCGTTGGAAAGCTAAACATATTTTCTATAATATGAAACTTATTTTGATATCGATAGACTAATATTTTATTTTGAAGAATTGCGATGAAAGTGTATGTTATATGTGTCGTAACGCGAAATATTGCGATTGAATGTATCGTTGTTCTATACATAATGTATGAAGGAATTGCAGGTGATGTTGCAGTATTATGATGTTTTTGTTGGCCTGAATTAGTGGTTTTGGTTACTTAGGGTTTGAACTATATGTAGCCATATTAATATGGTTTAGCCAAAAAATCAAATTATAACATCTTGGAAAGAGATTTTTTGGTTGTAAATCGTGAGTTCATCATTCCAATAACTGCATAAGTTGCCTGTTCATATTTAGTCGCAAATATAATTATTGATGGAGAGACGTGATAAGTAGAGTATAATAAGTAATTAATGGAATAATTAGTGAAATAAAAATAATATAAAATGCAACAAAATTTTTAAGTGTATCACATCAACTGCATTCAATATCAAATCACTATAAATTAAATATTATGCAAAAAGTCAAATTTATCCTTTATAATTAAAATAGATTAAGCATTTAATCAGAAGATTTATTATGTAATTATCAAGTTCTTTAAATTTTATATATTTATAATAGATATAATAGATTTGTGTTAGTGTTTTCTGTTTTCCATTTCACTAGACAGAGTGTCTTCCCACAAATTCCCATGTTCTAATGTCGATTTTTGTTTTAAATTTTGTGTTAGAGAAATTGCTCTAAACTGATACATCTATCCCCTTAATTGCAGAGGACCTTCTTCAACTCGGTACAAGATTCAGAGAGGTACCTTTTTATTTAACCTAATCTCTTGATTGCATTATCAATTTATTACTCTCTTTCACTAAATTCACAATTTATTAGTACAAGTACCTTTTAGGCGAATCACTTATACGATGGAAGATAAGAGATACATCCAGAATTTGGAAAAAGAGCTGCTCAATTGCTCTCAAGAATTAGGTACTTTTTATTTCTCCATATTTCATGCCATACATGCAGCTGTGTGGATAGGTTTATGAGGTTTTGATTTAGTTTTGATTTTATACAGATTATCTTCGGGATGAACTCGGTGCTAGAAACACGGAAGTGAACTATCTGAAAGAGCGTGCTGGCGATATTGATTTGAAATTCAAGGAGATAGAAGATTTACGAAAAGAAGTTTTCACCTTAAGGGAGGAGCTGAAAATCTCTAATTCAAAGCAGTTTTCTTTGATTCGGGAACTAGAGACTAAGGAAGTGGAATTAGAGCTATCAGCATTGTCTGTGGAGAAACTGGATGAATCGTTTTCATCCATGGGATTGGAGTCTCAGTTTGAAGTTGAAACTATGAAGCTTGATATGATGGCCTTGGAACAGGATTTATTTGAGTCCAAGAAAATTCAAGATGAAACGGTAGAAGAAAATAATAGAATGAGTAGATTGATTGATGAGTTACAGGGTGCATTGCAGGATGCACAAGATACTATCATCTATTTGAATGAAGAAAATAAGGGCATTAAAGAGGAGCTTGATGCTGCCAACATGAATACTAGATTGTTTTCTCAAAAGATTGAAAACTGGCTGGAAAACAAGGATGGATTGCAAATCAAGGATCAGTCAAGAAGCATAGCAGAAGACACAAGGTACATATTTTGAAAGTTTGTAATATGTTTGATGAATTAAATGTAAAATTTGTGCTGCTAAGTAATTTTAATTGGGTTTATTGTGATCTTTTATTTACTCTTGCATTTAAGTTGGTTTGTTTGACTGTCTATTTGATAGATTAAGAGAGTGGAATTGCCTCCTCTCGGGTACACCATGTGCTTGGATACGAGTGTTTTTAGTATATTTGGTTATTAAAAAAACGGGAATCGGGTTTTTCAATCTACTTTTTTCCTACTCTTTGCCGTGATAACTTTCCATTTTTACTTAAATAAGAAAGCAAATAGAGGGCTACTTCTCAAAGTCATAATTCATACACTATGTCATAGTGAAAACTGAATGTCTGGTATTGTAAATGGTAATTGACTTAATTGCAACTTTAGTATTTTGAATTTGTATGATCCCAAAATAGATGGGATGGATTCAGACAGAGAAGGAAATGAGTAAATCCTTAACTAGTTGTAAGTTGATTTATGTTTCATTTGGCTCCAAATTCCTCGGGCGGATATTTTAGTTTTTAATCATATCTTGAATGCAAAATTTTGCAGCCAACATGCATATAGAAATAAACTACCTAGTTTGGATGAGCTTCTAGCTTATGAAATAGTTTCAAGTAAAATAGCCATTTAGTTTCTAAACTTTTATCCACATTTTACAATTTGAGCCTTACTTTCACCAAACTTTCTAATGAGCATTTCGTAATATTTCCTCAGAACTTATGGAGAAATATTGGGTCCACTCGTTGGTATTTTATCAATGAAGTTAGATCCAGCAGCAGAATTAAAAAAGGAGATAGAGATATCCTGTCAGATCCAGGAATATGAGTTTCTTGTGGAGAAACTCAAGGTACAAACGATTATCCATTTAAAACTTAATCATTGAAGTGCTCTTTGTGAATTATTAAACGCAGAAGATAACGAAACTTGTTGGACTTAATTTTATGATTCAAGCAATTCTGTTGCATATGGAGATAAACATATAACATTTTTTACTTCCCTTACCAGGAAGAATTAAGAGTGGAAAAGTTGAGAGCAAAAGAAGAAGCAGAAGATTTAGTTCAGGAAATGGCAGAGCTGAGATACCAACTTACTGGTCTGCTTGAAGAAGAATGTAAGCGTCGTGCTTGCGTTGAACATGTGTCCTTGCAAAGAATTGCCGAGTTAGAATCTCAGGTATGAATTTAGAAGTTAAAAATACACCCTTTTCCTCCTTATCCGCCAGAGGCCATTCAAAATTGTAACTTTTTATTTTCCCTTTTTATTGAAGCTTCAAAGAGAACACAGAAACCCGTAAGTGCTATCAGACATTTTCTCGAAAAATAGAGGCTGGCATTGTTTTAAGTCTTTCCGGATCGGCTTTAAAGAATGGACCTTCAAGTTCAAGGTTTGTTGTATCAATGTATCTCAAAAGTACTAACTATTAGAGTCTACAAAGTGGAACAATTGAACTCACAATGCGTGTTAGAAAAGGAGTTTGCTACACTCTTAATCTCTAAGTACTGAAGTTTTCTTCATGCCGGTTTCTACTACATATATGTACACTGTCTATCTTCCACTTTCCTTTATGACTCTTGATGAGTGTTTCACAAGATCACTTCCTCTAATTTGAATTACTATTCTTTCGCAGGTTGTAATTTGGAAAAGCACCCATGGCAAGGAAATTGATATAATCTTGACAGTGTTTTTTTTCTTAATGAAAATGTAAATCTAGGATTCCTTCTTGTGCCTTGGTGTCAGCTTCTATTGAAGTCAAAAGCTTCAAATGAAACGAACTACATGAAACTCCATTGTATGACACAAATTCACCTTTCACCATCAGTCATCACCACTTTTGTATCACATCCTCGACCATCTCTTGACACTTCATTGTTGTTGTTGTTGTTTGATGTAATCCATCTCTAAGGCCACAAAATATGTTAAGGCTAAACACAATTTTAAATGGTTATACTTTAAATTTATCTTATATTTTCTTTATCAATTTCTAGGGTGTCTTTGTTTCAAGGTTGTAAAAATTATTCCAAGAAATATGATCATGAGAATGCAATATTCCTATGTTTGATTCAAGTTTAAAAAAATTATTCCAAGGAATATTTTATTTCCAGGAATTTTATTTACATATAATTTTTTTCTCTGTGTTTGTTTCAAGTTTAAGAATTACATTTCTGAGAATACATGGATAAAAAGTGAGGATACCTGTGTTTGTTACAATTTTTATTATAGTTTTCATTATTTTCATAAAATTATTTCCATGTTGAAGAATGAAAAAGTGGATTCCCATGAAATTTTATATAGTTTTTAAAATAAATAAATTAAAATTACAAATTATTCTAGGAATAATAAAATGTTTGCCAAACAAATTTTCAAAAGAATTTCCTGGGATAAATTTCCCACATTTATTTTTCAGGGATAGTAATTTCCGAGAATAATTTTTGACACAGTAAAACAAACGCCCCTTAAAGGGTGGGAATTCAAGAATTCAATATTCTCATGAGAATAAATTTAACTACCACTAACTTCCCACTTCTGCTCACAAATTATTACTATTTTTATTTTTTATAATTTTTAAATTAAATAAATTTATAAATATTCCTAAAAATATTTATTTTTGTCTCAACATATAAGTTGGAATATTCTTCCAATAAATATGAATCCCAAAAATATAATTTAAAAAAATAATTTGATAATTTGAAACAAATAAATTCCTATATGTTTAAATAGACTTTCTAATCGATTTTCATATTTGATACTCGAGAATTAATTTTTCTTTAAACACGTCGTCTAATCTATAATTCTATAAAGAAGATAGATGTCTTTGAGCTGATTTATTTTCATTCCTTAATTGCACCTCAACTCCCACTCAAATAAAACAAAGTCTAATGACGGCAAAAACTGCTTTTGAATGTTGATAACTGAGAAAAGTTTTAAAAAAATATAAAAACTGCCACGTTGATGAACATTCTAATACTACGTTTCTTTCAACAACAACCATCTTTGTTTCAAAACAAAATAATACTGTTTACATAGGAGTTTCATTGTCTTATTCTTCCGCACCATCGGTTACAGGAAAAGGGAAAGTAGACTCTAGGTGCACACAATGCAATCAATTGCTAATTTTTTAATGGAAAATGCTAATATGTACTCTTAGAGAACATCTTAAGAAAGTATTTTTGTAGTAATGTTTTTCTGAAATATGTGTATTTAATTTTTTTAAACTTTAAATATAGTAGTATTTTATAATAAAAACTTAATTATAATACACTTAACATGTGTCTTTAGAGCATCTATTAGCATGATTATTTTTTAATTCTTTTTTTTTCTTTTTTACAGGAAATCTATTTCTCTATGTTGGTAAAATCGGAAAATTTTCATTGAGTCTTTTCATGATCTTATTCAAATTTTCGATAGTAATGACAAAAGTGCATGTTCTTGAGTAATAGATGTGTCATATTCAACTAATTGACCCCATTTTCTAAGAATACAACATAATATACAAATGAGAAAATACTTTTTGTCGATCTTCTATTTTTGTGTTTGTTGAGATATCAGATTTAATCTAAATTTTGTAACTTAAACTCAACCACAATTAAGGTTTGTTAGTCTACTTAGTATATAAGTTAGATGTATATGAATAGTCATAGTTTGTATCATTATTTGTAACAATTCAATAATATAATTCTTATTTTCTTATTCTCTTTTTCTCCTCCTACTATAAGTGTGTCTCACCCACTAAAAAATTAGTATCATAGCTCTGATCAGATTCTTGTTCATGTTTTCAAGAATCACATGTCAAAGATCGTATTTTTGGGATCGTGGATTATTGTCAATCAATCTCCGTGAAGATGAATGATACTATTGGCATTCCAAATTCTCTTCCAACTGTTGACAACAAGAATTGGATTCATGGAGAAAATAAATGCAATCTATGTTTGACTTTCATGAAACTCTAGAAGTGGTTACAAATCGTGTTCTTGCGCTGGTTGCAATGCAACAAATACACAGAAGACCGCTCATAACGAATCCAATGTGTATTGCATTAAAACGACGATTGATGCAACAAATTTCGACAGGGCCTTTCATGCTGAATCGGTGAAGGAGACATGTAATACTCTTGTTAAGTACAATGAAGGAGGTGAGAAAGTCAAGGTTGTCAAGTTGCAAATCTTGCATCGACAATATAAATTGTCGTCGATGAGAGAAGACGAAAAGATTGTAGAGTATGCGTGGAAGGCACAGAAACTCGTTCGTCTCATGTAGGGTTGTGGTGAAGCCCTAACTTATAAGATTATAGTTGAGAAGGTAATACATACATTGAACTCTCACTTTGATAACTTTATCGTAGCTATTTAAAAATCCGATTAACTTGAAACCCTAAAATTGGAAGATTTGGTTGGTTCGTTGGAAGCGCATGAGATTAGGATTTTACGAAAGGAAATAAGTTCAAACCTCAATACAAACACTGCAGGCTCTGTCATGGCAAAGAATGATGGTTCCAAAAAATTCAAAGGCACATTCGACAAGACTCAAGGCAAGAAGTCTTGGTCGAATCTCCACAAGAATAAGGTCGGTGACAGGGATTCTGAATCCTCGAAAATAGGAGAAGGAAATTCCTATCAGAAAGACAAAGAAGAGAAAAAAAGGTTTGCAGTGTTACAACTGTGAAAAGTGGGATCACTTGGACAAACATTATTTATACATGAAAAACAAGGGATCGACAAAAGGAAAGAATGAAGGAGCGAACCTCGCAAACAAAGATTCAGATGATTCTAAATGTATGGTTGTTATGGATGCAGTTGCAGATAACCATGTTAAATCTAAGATTTGGTTGTTCGTCTTTGGTTGCTCGAATCACATGACTGGTCAAAAGGTGTGGTTGGAAAATTTCGACAAGTCGAAAAAGAGCAAGGTAAAACTTGTTGATAACAGTTCATTGTAAGCATAAGGTATTGGCAACATAGTTTTTCAAATGAGTAATGGAGTGAAAGCCGTGATCAAATATGTACTCTATGTATCTGAAATGAAGTGCAACATGTTAAGTGTTGGACAACTGGTCGAAAAAAGGATTCTCAGTTGTCATGAAAGACGAAACTTTATAATTGTTTGACACCCAAAACAATTTGGTCTTAAAATCTTCGTTATCGAAGAATATAACGTTTAAGACCATGATCAGTTCAACTAAAGTACAATTTCTAAAAATTGTTGTCGACCACATGGATAATTGGTTATGGCATTTGAGATTTGGACATTTGAACTTTCGATCACTCAATCAACTGATTACTCAATATATGGTAACTAGTATCCCAAGTCTTTAGATGCCTGGAAAACTTTGTGAAGGTTGTTTAATGAGAAAGCAATCCATAAAAATTTTGTTTCGACTATGCCTATGAGATCATCATGTATGCTTGAAGTGGTACATTCAGATGCATGTGTCCCATTCGAATAACATACCATTGGCGGAAACATTTTTTTGTTTGTCGATGATTTCAATTGAAAGTTGTGGATCTATGTGATCATGAGAAAGGACGAATTATTTGAAATCTTTAAGAGATTCAAGATACTTTTCGAAAATGAGAGTGAAAAGAAGATCAAAGTTCTGTGAAAAGATGGATGTGGCGAATACACATCAAAGATGTTTGGAGATTTGTGTGTAAAATATGGTGTCATTCATAAGGTAATTGCTGCCTATACGCCTCAACATCTTGTAGAAAGAAGAAACAAAACCATATTAGATATAGCGAGATCCATGCTGAAACATAAGAATTAGCCAAAATCCTTACGAGGTGAAGTTGTTTCAATAGCAACTTACATTTTAAATAGGTTCCCTGTAACACCCCTTCTAAAATACCCCGAATATATTAATTATATCAATGATTAAAGTCATAATTCATCAGAGTTAACACGGAACAAGGGATTCCACAATCATTAAATAAAATAAAACCTCCAATTAAATAGTAGCCATGCTACACTGAGGATCATTATTCAAATACTTCAATCAATTTAAGACCATGTCTTACACAGCGGAAAATACCAAAAACCAAAACTGAATAAACCATAATTATTCTCAATGAGATTTCAAAGAAGCAATTGAATAATAATTAATTCCTCAACTAAACGTTCCCCAGTGTTACAACCTAATCAGAGCACGACACTGACACGCGAACTTAAATGACAAGCTCTAGAGCCAATCCTCACCAACTCCTGAGCTGCTAACTTTAATCTGAAATTGTTAAAGTAAGGGCGAGACTTCTCATAATTAAAACACATTATAAGCTTCTCAATCAACAATATATCACAAGCATATTATTTCACCCATTTTGCATAAATTCAGATTCAACACGCAATCACAATCATACAAGTCATTATGAATTCAATAGACAACAAAAGAATTGCAACACTGGAAGACATCCTAACATGTTACAATCTCATGCAAACACAAATGCAGACACAATGCATGTGGTACCAACACGTGACCAAGTCACCCAACACTGATCCATCACCAACCGGATACAGTAACCATCGATTCGTCCATAAACACCCGGACACGAATCCATCCTAACCACCCATCCTCACCCGGGTATCGGTTAACGGCAATCCAAGTCAAATTCCACACAATGGGAATTAACTTCACCAAAACAATGCATATGCACGCACATCTCTAGCATGCAACATAAAATCAGTCTATGAAATACATCAATTTATCATAACTGAATCAAAACCAAAAACATGATATTTCAACGATCATGCACACCATCATTAGCAACATAAACATGCTTTTCATCCACCCAATACGAATACATTCATTCATCACAGTTTCACTGTCACATACACATCAAGGTGCGTCAGTCAATAATCACTTATTTCGGAAATTCGACTCATTTTCAAAATAATTTTAAGTTTTAGGAAATCTTTTCATTTTATAAAATAGAGCTTTAAATTTAAGGAATAACGTCCAAAACGGCACTCAAAACGGACTTACGGTTTGAAAGTTATGAATTTTCAAAGTTTAAATATTTTTTTAAAAAAAATACAGCAGAACCCGGTTCCTACATATACAGGAACCGATTCCTGCGAAGTTCAAAAATCAGCTTTCTGGAAAAATGTATGGGAACTCGGTTCCTACCCATACAGAAACCGGTTCCTGAGTGCATTTTTGCCTGTTTTTACAAATTTTCACAGTGGAACCCGGTTCCTCCCCACTGGGAACCGGTTCCCACGTGTTGCAGAGTCAAATTCTGCACTTTTGACAGCATTCATCCACTCTAAACCAAACCCAAACATACCCATACGAATTGCTATATGAGAAACACCAAACCACATCCATTTTGCACCAATATAACATCAGACAACATTATTCCATCATTCCTTTTTCATTATCTGACACTCTAATTGTTTTCAACCTATAATTCGACACAATAGGGACAATTCTATGGAACCCTAACATTCTAAACCGGGATTCCCTAACATACTATGATCCATACCATTGAATATCTAAACCGATAATATGAATTAACTAATCGAAATCACCCCTTACCTTGTGGGTTCTTCGAATTCTGACACTTTAGGTTTTCTTCCTTCCTTTTCCTCTTCTCAACTTCACGTATGTGTGTTTTCTCCAAAAATAACTCCTTTTTCCTCTTTTCCTTCTTTTATTCCTTTTATTCCTCTAACATAAATAAAATAAATTAAATAATGTGAGTAGAGTCTTTTACTCCTCACACCCTCACTTTACTCAACACACCTCTAATAATTCCATTCCTTTATTCCATAATTAAACCCAATAAATCCAATATATTAATAAATTACATTCTCAATTAAGTTAATAATTAAAAATCATAATTATTTAATTATCGAATTATTTGGGGTGTCACATTCCCTACCAAGAAATTGAAGAACAAGGTTCTCGAAGAAGTGTGGAGTGAAAAACGATGGTTAGTAAGTCATTTGAAGATGTTTGGCTATGTGTGTTACAAACATGTTCCTGATGCGAAAAGAAAGAAGCTTGATGACAAGAATGAACTTATGATTCTTGTAGGATATCATAAAACTGATGCATACAAATTATTCAATCCAATCAATGAAAAAATTGTAATAAGTTGAGACATTGTGATTGATGAGAATTCTTCTTGGGATTGGAATTCTGATGATACAATTAACAAGCCATTGATGAGCTATGGTTTTGAAGAAGAAACTAATAAAGTGGAAGTCGAAGAAATTACAAATATTCCAATCGAAGTAGTTTTTGACATTACCGACATTGTTGAAGACGAAGAGGGTATGGCTAGCACAAGATAAAGACCTCAAAGAACTAGAGTTCATCTAACAAGACTCCAAGACTATGAAGTCACTGGTGTTGATGAAGTAACACCAGATGGAGAATTAGTTCATTTTATTTTAATTGCAGGTGCTGAACCAATAAACTATAGTGAGACTTTGAAGATTAAATAATGGAAGTCATATATGGGCGAAAGAGTTACAAGTAATCGAAAGAAACAACACATAGAAGTTAGTCGGATTTCTAACACATACAAAAACTATCGAAGTAAAGTGGGTGTTCAAGTTGAAACTCAATGTTGATGGGTCGATAGCAAGACATAAAGCAAGATTAGTAGCTCTAGGTTTTCTTCAAAGATCAGAACTCGACTACTCTGAAGTATTTGCTCCAGTAGTAAGATTGGAGACTATTCGACTAGTGGTAGCCTTAGCGTGCAACCAAGGTTGGTCGAAATTTCATTTAGATGTGAAATCAATATTTCTAAATTGTCCTTTGGACTAAGAGGTCTATGTCACACAATCTCCAGTGTTTGTGATTCAAAAGAAAGTGAGTAAAGTATATAAGTTGCACAAATCTCTCTATGGCCTCAAGCATACACCTAGAGCATGGAACAAGAAGATCGACTAATACTTAGTCGAATTGGGGTTTGTAAAATGCAACTCTTAGTATGGTGTCTATGTTCAGGTTGTAGCACAAGATATAAAAATTGTCTACTTATATGTCGATGACTTGGTGGTAACTTTAAATATCTTAGAGAACTTGTCGAAGTTCAAAGAGCTAATGAGAGAATTTGAAATGTCAGATTTAGGAAAATTATCTTTTCTCTTATTTCCTAGGTATGAGATTTCAAATGTCGAAACAAGGTATGGTGCTGCATCAAAGGAAGTATGTCAAAGAGATATTCAAGAGATCTAAGATGGATGATTCGACTCCCTTATTTTTGCCTGTCGAACCAAATTTGAAGTTGGAGAAGCATGGAAAGGAAGACAAAGTCGATGTAACTTTGTTTAAACAAATAGTTGGATCTCTGAGATATGTGTGAAACAATAGACATGATATAGGTTTCGCAGTCAGATTAGTGAATAAATACATGAGTGAACCAAGGGTGTCAACATGAAGGTTGCAAGAAGAATTCTGATATACTTAAAAGGATCAGTACATTATGGAATTATATTTCGACGAGACTATGAAATCAAAGAAGAACAGTTACTTGTTTTTCAGATGAAGATTGGTGTGAAGATAAGGAAGATCAAAGAAGCACAATTGGATATTTTTTTCAAGTATTTGGTGCCCCAATCTCATGGTGTTTGAAAAAGCAACATGTGGTGGTATTATCATCATGTGAAGTTGAATATATAACACGATTCTATGATGTATGTCATGCAATTTGGATCAGATCAATACTTGAAGAAATGAAGTTCGAAGTGAAGAAACCTCTCGTGTTGCAAATCGACAACAAGTCGGCCATAAATTTGGCGAAGAATATAGTTCTACATGGAAGAAGTAAACATATCAAAGCTAGATTTCACTTATTGAGGGAAAAGGTAAATCAAGGTGAACTTGAAGTTAGGCACTACTCAAGTGAAGCATAGTTGGTTGAAATTTTCACCAAAGGATTGAAGATCGACATGTTCTTAAATTTGAGAAAGAAATTAGAAATAGTTCAAATTGACTATTTTTAGAATATGTTCGACAACTTGGATTATGGGGGTATGTTGATATATTATACCTAATCCAAGTTATTTACCTAAGTCCAAACTCAATTAGGATTTGTTAGCATACTTAGTATGTGAATTAGGTGTATATAAATAGTCATAGTTGTATAATTATTTGTAACAATTTAATTCATAATAAAATTCTTATTTCCTTTATTTTCTCTTTCTCTTCTCACTCACTAAAAGTGCATCACACACTAACATAAATTAGAGAAATTTAGCTCTATTAATTTTTAAATTATTGTTATTTACTATTTTGGATTTTGTGTAGACTAATTTAACTTATATTTAAATTTAAAGTTTATGTAGTTAGTTGAAGTGAATTGTTAGTATATGTAAATACCTAGGTGTGCCCTTATGTGGGAAGAAGCTCAAAAGGAATGATTATCAATACATTATGGATCAAGTAGCTACAAAATTAAACTGCTGGAAGAGAAACTCTTTGTCGCTCGCTAGTGTCATACCCCAATTTTTGACCTAATATACCACCTTACATTTGCATCATTGCATCACTAACAGTTCAGAACAACATTAATCGGGTGTAGCATTCACAGGTTAAAATTAGGGTTTCATCAGATTTTCATCTGATTCAAGAGGCAACCAATTAGGGTTTGAGTTTTTCTCACCTCATTTGATCTATCTTGATCAAATCATCAACCTCTGATCCTCAGATATCCAATTTTTCTCATAGATCAATCAAGGATCGACCAATTAGGGTTTTGATCGAGCATGAGTATTCTCTGATTTCTTGAGCATTGAATGACTTTTTTGGATAGAGAATGGTCATTATATCTTAGATACAACATCTTGACCTAATTTCTGGATTCAAAACATCACAGAAGTTCACAGACTTCATCAGTCAATTTCAGAAACATCTGATGAAAATTCATTTGCACAGAAAAGTCAAACTTTGACTTTTGGTCAACTTTTTCAAGACAAAACTTTTTCAATCATCCAAATACTTCAAATGATCCATCATGATCATAAAAAATCAAAGAATTTGAAAAAAAAAGTCAAAATTTTCAACACTTAGAAAAATTTCTAAGTGTTAAAATTTTGTATTTTTTCCAAACTTCATGCCATTTGTTCACATAGTTCCATTTTGAATTGGAAAAAACTCAAAACATGAAAGTTGTAGCTCTTGAAACAAGCTTTCCAAAATTTCCAAGAACTCTCAAATCCATGGAGTCTAGCTATACTTTTGAAATTGAAACATAAGGCTCCATGAACATGGTTTTTCAAGGTCAAAACTTAACATTTATAGGTCATTTTGTGATTTCTTCATCTAGAAGCAATGCCACCTTGCCAAATGGAGATTAGAGCTGATAAATATCAGCTAGAAATAATTGAGATGAGATAAGATCAATTTGAGATTTTCACACATGGTAAAAAGAGGAAGCTTCCTTTTTCCTTTTACAAAAGTCATTCTTGCCCTTTAAGTTAACTTTGATTTACCAAAAGCCATGTACTTATGCCTAACATTTCAGAGACATTGGCCTATAAATAGAGCATCATTTCAAGTTCAAACTACACCAAAGCAATGCAAATCCATGCTTTCCTTCCACTTACTCAAAAATCCATAAATCATAGTTTCATTTGTCAAAACTTGCAATTTTAAAATCTTGTGAAAACTATGATAAACTTTGGTGTCAAACATGCTCTAATATCAATATCAAACTTGTTTAGAACTTAAAAACAACATAGAACAAGCTAGAAATCAGAATTGCACTTCATGTCACATAAGCTTGCAAAACTGCCCAAGCATTCGAATTTTTGGTTTGACTCAAACAATTGATGTTCTAATCATTCAAACATCATCTACAAGCATCATAGGGATGATCCAAATCATGAACAACTAACTGTAACATGCTTAACATCAAAATCGAAGTTCCATTTTCAGTTGATGCAGGTGGACTTGGCTGGAGCAATTCAAGATGATTCAAGGCAAGCAGACCATTCCTACAGCTTCCACATAGGCCGATGATGCTACAGCAATCATAAAACAAGTTCTGGAAACGCGCAATCACCTTCTTCGATTTCAACTTGAACAGGTTAGAACTCAAACTCCAATATCATGATTCTTTGCACTTAAATGAAAAAACTCTTGGCCAAACATTTTCTGCACCTAACACGATCATAAGCCCTCAAACAAATTGAAAAATCATCAATCACACATTATTTAATTTAGAATTTCCAATTCTAGGGTTCTTCGCGTTTTCCAGAAATTCAAACGTGTTAGACCAAAAATAAATGAAATTAACTTCCACCTTCGCGTTCCTTGTGAAAATTCGAGCAACTTTCATGTTTACTTCATCTAATTTCATTGAGAAACGAAGATTATAGCATGGATTATAGGATCTGAGAATCAAAGAGGAAGAACAGGGCTGCGCGCGTGTTCTTGAGTTTGAAAATTTAAATTTTCCAATGTTTTATCAACACGTGTTTTGATTCATAAACACAAAAGCACGTTTGTCCCAGCGGTTGCCAGCTTGCTCGTAGTCCTTTGTGCCACGTAGCCACCCCAATGGTCATGGGTTCAACTCTCCAAAGGACCATTTTTTTTCAAAACTTTCATATTTTTTCATGTTTTCTTCACAACTTTCACATTTTTTTAACCAATCAAAACTCCTCATTTTGAGGTGATTTTTTGTACACTTGTCAATAAATGCATCTATTTTATGATAGTGCAAAAATTTTCAGAAAAAACTTTCATCTGATTATATTTTAATCGAGCCGAAAACGACGCTCCGAGCACTTTTCAAAACACCTTTAAAGGTGATTTTTTCAAATTTTCGACTTCCGATTTTTTTTCAAAACTTCTCATAAATGAACCTCACAATTCAAAATACTTTCAAAAATCATTTTTCAAAACTTTTCATAAAACTTGCATCATTTTTACCATGATCGATCCGATTTAAACGATAAAACCAAACTCGTTTTCTCTCGAATTTCTCAATCGATCATGGGCCTCCCTTATGGTGTAAGTCCTAATCTTTTTATGTACATATTCAGTTTTCCTTGTACATATTCAAAATATCTTTGTTAATATTCAAACATAAACAGACTTCTTTCGTTTGTTTTCATTCGTTTGTTTATACACCGAATCCATTGGTTCTAAGAGAAGAATCATTCCCGATGAAACTTCTCTGAAATCAATGGGCCTCCCTCACGGTGTAAGTCCCATAACATTCTTTTATGTACATATTTTTCCTCTTGTACATATCAATAACATTCTTTTATGTACATATTTTTCCTCTTGTACATATCCATAACATTCTTTTATGTACATATTTCTCTGTACATATCAAACTCTCTTCAGATACATACAAATTTTTATCTGTACATAACACAGATACTCCTTTTATACTCAAGTACAGACAAACTTCGATCGTTTGTTTTCACTTCACTTGTGTATACACAAACCAACATTCTTTATGTACATACATATTTTCTTTGTACATATCAAATTCTTTTCATATACATACAAGTTTTTATCTGTACATAATACAAAAACTTTTCACAGATAAACTTCGATCATTCGTTTCTGTTTCGTCTGTATATACACTAAATACCATTGGTATTGAAAGGAGCATTATTCCCGGTGAAACTGCTTTTAAACCAATGGGCCACCCTTATGGTGTAAGTCCCAACCCTCCTATGTACATTCATCTTTCTCTGTACATAAATACTCGTTCGTGTACATACTCATTTCCTTGTACACAGTTCAAACTTGTAAATAATCAAGTTACGCTCGTTTTAAACGTTCGTTTCACAGACACTTGTTTATATTTCCTTCATAAATTCTTGAAAATAAACATCATGCATCTGTTTATATTTCCTTCATAAACTCCTGTGAATACATATCACACACACACTTGTTTATACAACTGTTTAATTATGACATAACAATTAGTCTAACCAATAGGTTCCCCACAGTTGTAGCCTCCGCTTAGGCTTTATACAAGATAATTCATCCCCAACATGAGTTTAGCCTCTGCTTGGGCTTTATACAAGATAACTCTCCCCACAGAGTTCAACCTCCTCTTAGGCTTCATATAAGAAAACTCATTCATCTGAGTTTAGCCTCCGCTTAGGCTTCATATAAGGCAACACTCCCCTGTTGAGTCAGCCTCCTCTTGGGCTTCGTTCAAAAGAACTCCTCATTGAGTTTAGCCTTCTCTTGGGCATCATACAATGAAAGAGACAGGAAATCTCTTAACAGCCTCCTATTGGGCTTCCAATACAAAGAATCACCCGCGTTAGGATAGAACCATGAGAGTATAATTTCTCGGTGAAATTGCTCTAAATTCCAAAAGGATGGTTTCTCGGGGAAATCCCTTTTAAAGCCAAAGCCAGCCATGCTCTATAGCTTCCTCTTGAGCTTCATACAAGGACCCTCGATGACCCTCGATGACCCTCGGAATGCCTCCTCTTGAGCTAACAATACAAGGACCCACGGGCTTCTTAAAAGCATCCCTTTAATCCAATCAATTTCTCCTTGAGATTTAGACATCTATCATCTCTATGGAAGAAGTATCTCATCTATCACATCACATACAGTCAAAAAACTTTTCAAAATCTTTTCAAACAAAAACATCTCTTAATTGTAAGTGGTAACGCTTGTATACTCGAGCAAAACACCCAATGCTTACAGTTAAAATATTCAATCATCTTTTTCAAACATCTTTCTTAAACATGTAAGTGGTAACGCTTGTATACTCAAGCAAAACACCTATAACTTACGATGAAAGATTTCAATCAGTCAAACTTTTAAAAAATGTATGTGATGAAATAGATTAGATACATTTTTCATTAAGATGACATTAAATGTCTCTTACTAACATCCGTTGCTTTCCACTAGCATAAGTGGGAACTACGATTGCTCTGACTTTCTCAACATCCTTTTGAGAATACGTAGGCACAAGGTCTCATCCTTGGCGAGCAAATTTCTATCTCTCTCAGACCAAACAAACCATAGAACCCTTTAGATCCGAGCTACAAATGATCTGATTCCCACTAGGGGATATGTATGCAGAAGATCCACAGATCTTTGCGAGCACAATAATAACAAAACCTAGGATCCCACATAATCTATCATTCTTAAAATCCCAAAGGAGAAACTTTCCCAATCATAGAAATAACAATTAAAACACACAAACATATCAAACATATTCATATATAAAGCTATAGATAACTATATATATTTAGGGTGCTCCATCTATTCCCTTTATATAACAAACCCCCTTACTCAGAATCTCCCCAATGCGTTGCGTCTAGTTTGCGCTAGTCATTACGCATATCAAAATCAATTGAGGGTATTACAGCTTTCCCCTTTTTCATAATCATTAAATCATCTTTCTTGTGTTGAAAATAATAAAGCTTGATGCTCGCGGCATCTTTATAAACAAATCAAAAGAGTAAATCGTTTCGAGCCAGATGATCCAAATTCAGATTCGATTCCCCTAGCGCGGCACCTTTTAACGCGAACAACTAGCAGAATCACTTTGGCAAAGAGTGTCATCGAGGCTACTCCGTTAGATCCAATGATGACTAACACACTGCCCAGGTCATGTATTGATGAAATCCATGGTTTGCAAAGAAGATTTGTTTGGGGTGATACCGATGATAAACAAAAAATCCATGTTGTTGCGTGGGATACGGTTACACTGCCAAAGCAGTTAGGAGGAGCAGGCCTGAGAGATTTAAATGTCCTTAATCAAGTTTGTTTAAAGAAGCTTGGATGACACATGTACAATAGTTCCAATGAGCCTTGGTTCAAGGTGCTTAGAATCAAGTATAAAATATTCAATAGTAAGGATTACTTGAACAAGAAAGTAGTTGCTTTAAGCCTGTGGTAGGATATCGTTGCTGTCATTCTTGCTATGTTAAAGACCGGAAGATGGGTGGTTGGTGATGGCAAGACAGTTAGGGCTTGGAAAGATAATTGGTTAGGATTTGATTCCTACTTGATAGATCTCCATGTGCCAATTCTGGACAATCTAAAAGATGCCAAAGTGTGTGATCTAATTAATGACAAGCGAAACTGGAACTTGCAGATTCTTGAGAATTGGATGTCGGTCGAATGGATTGCTTGCTTAAAATCTTCTGTGCCTCCAAGCATGGAGAAAATTGACGATATTTTTTATTTTACAGGTACTGAGAACAATGAATTTTCAATAAAGGAGATGTTTAAGGAGATAGAGGGATATAAGTTTGAGAATGCCGATAGGGATTGGAATAAGATCTGGAAAGCTTTGGTGCCGGAGAGGTGTAAAAGTTTTATATGGATTCTCAAGCATGATAGGTTATTAACAGACTTTAGCAAGAGCAAGAAAGGTCTCGGCAGTGCGGTGTGTAAGCTGTGTGGTTGCGTTTGCGAAACTACCATCCATGCCACGAGAGATTGTCCTAGTTGCTTGCAGGTTTGGAAGAGTTTGGTTCCTAGTGACATCCTTGCTGACTTCTTCACAGTGGATGTTGGAGATTGGATCAAACTAAATCTCAACTATAATGGTAGGTGTCATTCGAATATGAGTGATATTTGGATTATAGCGTGTCATGCACTTTGGTCGTGGCACAATTTAGAAGAGCATAAGGAGGATTATCTGAGGCCGCCGGATTCTATTAGGCATATTTTGAAGCGAGGAGAAGATTATAAGCAGGCTATAAATCTGTATAGAACCGCGAGAGATGAAACTAGTGGAAATAATTTTATAGGTTGAATACCGCCTATTAGGAGCATGATAAAATTAAACACGGATGGAGCTAGCAAAAGCAATAACATCGTTGATTTTGGTGGTATTATTAGGGATTATAATGGTGATTGGAAATGAGGTTCTCTAAATTTATAGGGGCCAGTAGTGCTATTTTGGCTGAGTTTTGGGGAGTGTTAGAGGATCTGCAATTTTTTAATAACTTAGAGTAGTTATTTTTTCTTTCGGGCTTAGGCCATCCCTTAATAAAAAATAGTTAAAGAAAAAAATCATTCACAAATAAAAAATATAGACATGCAATCCATAACAAATTTGAAAATTTAAATATTATAGATTTATCACTGAATGATTAACTATAAAAGATTTCTATTTATTTCATAGACAATATATGCACGAACATCCGTGTATAATAAGAAAATAACAGTACTTTTCTATTTAATACATGAACAACCAATGAATAATTATAAAATAACCTAACTATCATTTTCATGATATAATCCAATTATGTTTTTTGAATAAATTTTTTTATAAATGTAACAGAATAGAAAACATTCGTTTTAAAATTTTTCATGCTAAGTTAAAAAAACATTTTAATATATTTTGGAAAATAAATACTATTTGTTTTTTTAAATAGTATCTTATGGTAAAAAAAATTATGATATACTTTTAACGTGATAAAAGTAATTTTTAATATGTTTTTTTAATACAAATATGTTTTTGAATATAATGGGTATATTTTCAATGAGAGTAGACATTGTTCCAACAAATATTTAATTTATAATTAACTATTTAATCAAATATTTAATTTATAATTAACTATTTAATCAATAATTATTGTTATTAAATAAAAAAATAATGTTTTACAAAAGGTATAGATAATGTTAATTAGCTAATAACTTCATACTTAGTTTTTTTAAAGCCTTTATAATTAATTTATGTATAAATTTAATCTTAATATGTTATCTATCTTTTAATGTTAACAAAAACCTAAGTTTTTCTATTTTCTCTTCAAGAATTTAATTAAATATTTTTAATGAATAATCATAAATTATAATTGGCTAAATTACAGTTTTGGTCTTTCTATCGTAGTGTTTTTACGATTTTCGTCTCTCTATTTTGTTTTTAAATACTTTTGGTCTTCATCTCTACTTTGGCTACAAAAAAATGTTTATATGTCACTTTTTAAAATACGAGACATATAATAAAATATAAGTTGTGTGTTATACAATTACAAGAAAGGAAAAATATTTATTTTAAAAAGTGAAACATAGTCGTTTTTTATAGTCAAAATGAGAATAGGGAGCAAAAGTGTTTAAAAATAAAATAGGGGACTAAAATTGTGAAAATATTAAAATAGGGGGAAAAATATAATTTAGCCATTATAATTTCAATATAATACTTTTCAAAATTAAATTTAGAGTATATAAATATAATAAGTAATTTTTCTATTAAGCCATTTATAAAGTGCATAAAGTTAGTGAATTTAATTTACACAATTAATATGTTGCAAAGTAAGATATAATTTATTAATTTTATTTAAATATTAAATTGATAGATTTTATATATTTTAATAATGATTAGTTAATGTTAAAGAGAAAATAATAACTTAAAATTTATTTGATGGTTTATTTTAATTTAAAAATGAATAGTTATTGCAAATTTAAAAGATATATATTTGTAATTTTTTTAAATTTTTATTTCAATTTTTTTCTTATGCTCAAATTACATTGGGACAAACTTGGCTATTCGCATCAAAATTAAAGTAATTTTAATGATTTTGTGAAACAAATTTTAAAGAAATTTCGTTAATAATAATAATAATAATAATAATTATTATTATAATTATATTAATAATAATAATAATAATTTTATCGAAATTTATAATGAAAATTCTGTAAATAATTTTAGTACTGAAAAATCTTATTAAAGCAAAATTTTCATGATCTTACATTGACTAAAAAAGAAAATGCGCTTCTTAAAATACAAGTTTCTGTGGTCATAGTGTAACAAAAAATAATAATTATTTTCGCATCTTCTTTTAGTATATTATAGGTTACAAATATGAATCCTCTCGTGTTAAATATTAGACTAACAAGAAGAAAACATCACACAATTTTATTGGTGGAGATAAAATGAGAAATTTTTGTTTATTTATGATTAGTTGGTTGAGAACAAAAGTCTTGTGATTAGTTCTCATGGGTATGTTGAGTATGCAACCACAAGACATAATATTATTAATTGAGATAGAATGTGAATTGTGTGATTAATATTTATTGGCTGGTAAAATGAGATTATGTGACATAATTTTTTTAAAATAAAATATAACGAGTATTGTGTGGTTAATTCTCATTTGTCGATTCAGGATGAAGACACGTGACATGATTTTAGTAGTTAAGATAAAATGAGAGTCGCGTGATTAATTCTCTTTGATATGTTGAAAATGAGACCATGTTCATGATTTTATTGGCCAAGAGAAAATAAGAATCTTGCGATTAATTCTACTTACTTGATTGAAGGTGAGGTCTTATCACATGTTTTTGGTTTAGCCAACTAGTTTCAATTAATGCAGTGAATCAATTAATTTGATTTTGTGGTTTAGGTCCGATTCACTGGTCAAGTCATATTTTCGTCAAAAATCAAACTTGGGTAGTACCTGAACGATTGGTCCTTAGTAGATGTTCATTTCTCACTAGAGCCTAAATACTTGATTTATTATATGATTTTATTTATGGTGAGGAGATGATAATTCAATAATTAACTGACTTTAATTGGTGGAGTATGAAGCCACATGACATGAGTTTATTGGTTGAAAGAGTATGATAATCCTAATTCTTCTTGGTTGGTTGATGACGAGGTTTTGTGACATGATTTTATGATTAAGAGATGATGAAATTTCATGATTAATTCTAATTAGGTTGAAAATGAGGTCAAGTGATATAATTTTATTTATTAAGATAAGATTAAAATTTCTGGATTAATTTTTGTTGGTCAGTTGAAAATCAACCCACATGCCATAGTTTGATTGATAGAGAGAAGATACAAAAATCAACTAATTATATTATAATAATCTATTATTCTATAATCTAAAATAATGAATTGGACCAACATAGAACTACTTCACATTGATCATCAAATCATGTCCAACTAAAAAAGATCCAATCTTTAATTATTCTATGGCCATTGAATTCATAGGGAGAAATTCCTATTGAGGTGGAGCATCTTTGGTCTTTGAAGTCGTACCCACATTGAAGAAGAAGTATAAGATGTCGAGGAAGTTGTGGAAACTGTCAATAATTACCTATTGGAAAGAGAATCATCAAGGCACCTCAGAGACTTGGGTATGCAGATTTTATAGCTTATGCCTCAATTCTATACAAGTGAGGTTTTAGACGAAGAACTAAGAGACCATAATGAAGTTATGAGGAGTCAAAATAAGACTGAATGGCTGAAGGCTATGGATGATGAGATGAAATCTCTTCATTATAATAACACTTGGATTTGATTAAGAAACCATTGGAGCAGTTAGTCAGTAAATGGATTTTAAGAGTTAAGGAAGGAATCAAAGGAGTGACATCGAAAAGATACAAGGCAATGAATGTTATGTTGCTTCCCTAATTAGATTGTATAATTGACTTCTGATTGGAATCATACAACTTAAAGATATTTTTCTTCATAGTAACTAAGAAACCTTTGTTAATGAGTTAACCCAGACTCATTAAATTTCTCTTTATTTTGGGGACATACCAAATGTCTTTGATCAAAATGACTCTTCCATTTTTTACTCTGACTTTGACGTTTCCCATACCTTATGCATTAAGGTACTTATCATCATCACATATGATCTTTGTCCTCCTCTTGGAGTCAAAATCAACCAGCCATTGTTTGTTTACAGTTAAGTGATTTGATCAGCCAATGTCCATATACCACCTGTCTACCAAATACTCTCCATCAGACTAATAAGCCATCAATAGCACATGTTCATGATCATAATCTCTTATCACAATATTTGACCAATAGTCTTTAGCAAAGTGGCCAAAGTGTTTACAACAGTAATATTGCACATTCTTCTTCTCAAACTTCTCTCTTCCCTTATGATCTTTCTTCTCATCAGAAGTAGAGGTTTCTAACTTCTGAGACCTACCAATGTCTCTTTCAAAAGTGCTCTCAGTTAGACGCAAATTTTGCGCCTCTAGACTACTTTGCAACTCTTCAGTTTTCATGGTGTCCAAATCTTTAGAATATTCAACTGCTACAACAATGTAATCAAATTGAGGTGTAAGACACCTTTGTAATTTCTCAATGATTACTTGTTCAGAAATGGTTTATCCGCATGATTTCATCTTATTTGTAATCAAAATCACTATACAGATGTAATGTGATACCTTCTCATTGTTCTTCAGGTTGAGATTCTCATACTGCTTACGTAAAGATATAAGTTTCACCTTCTTCACTTACGCATCACTTCCGTAGCACCGTGTTAGTATATCCCTGCAACCTTCAATTTCGTTGAATCAACAATTTTATCAAACCCATTCGCATCCTCATAGTGATGAATGCAAGACATCATCTTTTGTCCTTTTCTGTGTATCTCTATGTTGAGTTCTCTGTTCCTCCGTCACATATGCTGTAACTGAAATATAACCGTCTGTGACAAGATCAAAATAAAGACAAAAGGCAAGGCAACAGGTAAAGGAAAAGGTAAGGTAAATGCCATTGTGAATGAAGGCGATGATAATGATTGTGAGGTATTGAAGGAAAACTTGAAAGGTTTAAGTGACACTGAGGAGTATGATAGTGATGAATTAACTCATGAGTATAATAGTGAAAGTGATGAGGTTGTAATGGATGATTCTGTAACATTTAAGCTTCCAAAAATAATGGAAGAATACAAATGGGAACTAGATACTTTTTTTCAACAAAAGATGTATTTCAAGAGGCAGTAAAAACCTATGCTATACACTCAGGAAGGAACATGAAATTTACTAAAAATTTTAAAGCAATGATGAGAGTAAAATGCAAGGCAGATTTTCCATGGGAGGCATACTGTGCAAATACAAAAGGTGGAAAAACTTGGAAATTAAGGACAATAGTGGATAATCATACATGTAGTAGGGATTATAATATTAGGTTCCTTAATTCCAAATGGTAAGGCATAAAAATTCAAACTAGTGTTGGAGAAAATCTGACTTTGAAGTTGACTGATATTATGGAGAAGACACGAGAAAAGTGGAATTTAAGGATTAACAAGACACTTGCATATAAAATAAAGAAACTTGTTGTTAATATTGTGGATGGTTCATTTAGAGAGCAATATAGAAGAATCCGTGATTATGGCCATGAACTCTTAAGGGAAAACCCTGGATCAACTATTAAGATTACAAGTCAAACATTTCAAAGGGAGAGCAATGAACACCCTGAAAGGCAAATGAATCATCACTTTTAGAGGATTTATATATGTTTTAAAGGTTGCAAGGAAAGTTTTTTAAGTGCATACCTATTATAGGATTAAATGAGTGTTTCTTAAAGGGATATTATGGTGGATAAATACTAGCTTCTATTGGGAGGGACCTAAATGACCAAGTGCTTCCAATTTTATATATTGTTGTTGAGGGTGAAACTAAAGATACAGGGATATTGTTTTTAGAATTATTGACAGCTGATTTGGGAGGAGTCGGATTGTGCAAAACCCACACATTCATAATTGATCAACAAAAATTCAACTCTCTCCTTAAATTTTACTTATTTCATAATTGTTTAAATATCACCACCTATTTTACTTATTTTTTACTGCAGGGTTTGTTGCCTACTATTGAGGAGTTACTTGGTAATGTTGACCAAAGATTTTTTGTTAGATAATTTTGACCAGAGATTTTGTAAGTCTGTTTATCTGTTTGACTGTTTCATTATAAGTTTGTTTTGTTTTATGCATTGCATGCATTTATATAGCAACTTCAGAAAAAGTTCCTTGGCTTAAAACTGAAGGAATTGATGTGAAGAGCTGCATGTGCAAGTCATGTAAATGCTTGGGATAAAATAATACTTGAAATCAAGGGAGTTAATGAAGAGGCATTCAAACATCTCATAGAAGTTCCACAAATATTCTGAAGCAAATCAAGATAAAGGCTAAGTACAAGTTGTGTCACTTTGGTCAATAATATATTTGAGGCCTTCAACTCTGTGTTTTTAGCTGCTAGAGCGAAGCCAATTGTGCAAATGCTTGAAGAAATTAAATTGTATCTAATGCAAAGATGAGAATCCAATAGGAAAAAGATTTTCAAATATGAAGGCACAATACAATAAAACATCAAAAATAGGATGGAAATGGAGTCATCGAAAACCAATCATTGGATTGTGAGGTAATATGATTAATTTCTTGTCCCTTTACTCTATTAAATGCATATGTTGAATATTACATTTGATAACATTGAGATGACTAATGTTTTATATGCGTGAAGGTGAATATGACTACGGGATAAAGCATATATCACTCCATGGAGACAAATACAACGTCAACTTTTACAGGAAATAATACTCATGTAGAATGTGTATACTGACCGGGCTACCATGTTGTCACGAAATGTCTTGCATATAGGATCAACTTTTGGGAATTGATGAATTTGTACCTGATTTTTATAAGAAGGAACTATATTTAGCTTACTATGCATCAGTTAATTATCCAGTTAATGGGGAAGCTTTGTGGACAAAATCTGATGTTGTTGATCTCCAACCACCACCAATAAAGAGACAACCTAGAAGGCCCAAGAAAAAGATGAATAGAGAAGTTGTAGAAATAGAGAGGGATGAGACACACTTGAAATGGGAAAAATATGCAATCAAGTGTAGTTCTTTCCACAAGGATGATCACAACAAGACCACCTATAAACTACACCAACCACAAACATCTCAAAGTTAAATATCAGAAGGAACCTCAACTTAGGAACCACAACCACCAACTTCACAACCACAACCACCAACAGTTTCAAGGAAGCCACTATCACTAATTATTTCAAGTCAGCCACCACCACTTACTATTACAAGTCAGTTGTAACACCCCTTCTAAAATACCCCGCGAATTAATATTTAAATCAGAGTTTAACATACAACAAAGGGGCATTACAATTCATTCGAATAGAAAATATCAAAACAATAGTCATGCTTCACTAAAGAACTTTACTGAAATAGTTAAAGCCAATGATATGTTCTACACAGCGGACAATACCAATAATCGGAATAAAATTCAATTCATGATTATTCTCAAAATAAATCAAAGAACAAATGAATACGAAACAAATTCTCAGCCAAACGTTCCCCAATGTTACAACTTATAAGAGCATGACACTGACACGCGGATAACTAACTAGCACAGCTCTATAAGCCATCTTCACCAACTCCTGAGCTGCTAACTTTAATCTGAAATCATCAAAGTAAGGGTGAGATCTCATCATAATTAAAATGCATTATAAGTCCCTCAAAACAATAAAATGTGACAAGTATATTAATCCACCCTTTTTAGCATAATCAGATTTCGGTACACAATTGCAAATCACACAGTTCATTATGCACAACAAACAACAACAATGAAATTATAACACTGGAAACCATTTTAACATGTTATAATTTCATACAAATACAAATGCAGACTCAATGCATGTGGTACCTGTAATACGGTGAACTGACTTTGAGATTTTTGTATCGCAAATGTGAGGATAGCAAGAGTCGCCACCGACTTTTCTTTTATCCAATTCAGGGAAGGTAAAAAGTACAGAAAAAGACCTTCGTTAGATTCTGAAGAAGGGAGAAGGTTATGAAAAGGGAAGGTATTAGCACCCCTTTCCATCCGTAGTTTTCTACGGGCTCTTAGTTGCTCTTAGATCATCTTTTTAAAAGTGCTTTCTGTGTGTTTGACAAAAATGTTTTGAAAAGGCATTTTGCTTTGACTTTGTAATGATTCATGTAGGAATGTATACAAAGTGTTCGGAAATGTTTCGTTTTGAAAAGAGTTTGAACTTTGACAAAAGTGTGTGGTGTGAAAAGTATTTTGATAGAGCAAGCAACTAAAAGTCTTATTACCTACTCAGAGTTGGTTGTTTTTGTATTATTTTACGTTCCTTTAGAATAGTGCTATCCATACCATTAGTTGGTAGGTAACCCTATTCGTTGGATGTAAGCGGGACATTCGAAGGGACATCGTATGGTCATAGAAGGCAACTTGTAGGAAGTATCCTAGCACATTCGAAGGGACTATCATCATTTTTCGTAGGCGACAATCGAGGGTCAAGATCATGTATTCGTAAGCGACATCGTGGGTCTATGATCTTTGTATCGAAGGGACTATGATGATTTGTTTTGAAGGCAACGGTGCTAGGATACCTCTACGTTCGAGGAACATGACCATTTGAATTCGTAAGGCAACGAGAGAGAATTACCCTAAGGGGTGCATGTGTGATGAGAGTGTGTTAATTCAGATATTTTTATCTTGGAATTAGAGGTGATTTATGTCCAATTTTATCTTGCCATACACGCCTAATTACTAGCAGTTTATAGGGTGCGGAAATTAAATTACGGAAAGTAAAATGCGGAAAGATAAATCCTACGCTATTACATGGCTTTGGGGCAGATACATAATTGAAAATGCGGAAAGTAAAAGTCCTAATTAAACTATTACATCCCATAGGCAGTTACATAATATGAAAAGAAAGCGATAAAAATTGTCCGAAACGGTATAACCTGTGAACAGATGAAAAATCGGGAAATACGAGAAAATTGAATAAGAGAAAAATGTTAGTAAAAATAATAATTTTTGAATGAGAAAAAGTTTTCATGCTAGAAATAACAGTAATATGCTAAAATAATTTTTTGGGATTTTTTGGAGTTAATTTAATAATTAAAAATCAATTAAAAGTGATTTTAAATGATAAAATAGAAATTAAATAAAATATGCATGCAAAAATAATAATTTTAATTTTAAAAATTAAGTAAGCATTTTTCTGATGAGTATGCAAAAAATAAATATTTTTGGTATTTTTTAAATGCATGATAAAAATTATGAAAGATAAATTAAAATGGATGAAAATATTAAAGAAAATAGAAAAATATGAAAAAAGTTGCAAACATGTAAAAATACACTTTGCCATGGCTGGGATTCGAACTCAGGTCCCCTGGGTGAAATGCGCGCAGCCTTACCAACCGAGCCAGCGTGTACACGTGTTTAAGAAACAGAGCGAATGGCTTTTGGACGGTTGTCACCCCCTGATTGCCCAGAATCACGCGCCAAGAACTTCATCGTTTTCATTTGAATTCTGGGAACTTTGCGTCGGTCTTTCTTCGACGCTAAGGCCCCTGCAATTTCTAAAATCTCATACACATAATATAAATGAATTGTGAGTACATGAATCGATTGCAAATTGAATTCTAAACACGATGGTGGTGGTCTTTTGGTCCAATTTAACCGTTTTAAGGAAGCCCTAATTCGGTTCAGAAAACCCTAACAATGACATATTTCGATTTAGGCCATGAAAATGCAATTCGATTGTCCAGATAGCTTGCAAACTTCAAACTAAACACAAATCAAACATCAAAACATGTTAAAAGTGCATGATAAACAAAATTCGATTTTGAAAAATATATGAACAAACCAAATTCGGATTTCGCGATTCTTGATGGTTTTGGATGATGTAAAGGTGGCGCTTGGAGATGTCAAGGAATGCAATGGGATGCTTGGAATCGATTGAAACAAGCTAGAACTGTGGCTGCAAGTTACATCAAGAGCACGGTTTTTGACTTTTAGGTTAGGGTTCTTGAGGCAATTTTATGTTCTTTCTTGTGTGATATGCATTGTATATTTATATTGGATGGAAATTGGGCTGATTTGAGGAACAAATAATGGTTAATCAATGCAAAGATTATTTGATTTTGTACAAAATCAAATCTTATCTTTTTTGATCAATTTCAATCAAATTCTTGCCAAATCAATGATAATTTCGAAATTTGCCAGCCTTTATGAGTTACTTGGATCCCAAGAATGAGAGAAAAATCAATTTTGCAATTAAGTTTGATTTTATACCTTATTTTTGAATTTAATTTGTATTTAAATGAATAAAATCCAAATTAAATAGAAAAATAAAGCTAAAATTCGTGGCATTGGGCTTGGATGTTCCAAATTGTATAAGGAACAAGTTTGAATGAAGAAAAACTAGGCCCATTTGCAAAAGTTTTGATTTTTACAAGTATCTCTCTTTGTGCACTTCTTCAAAATTGCCCAACTTGCACAAGGTGTATTTTGCTCAATTTTCCACATTTTTGAGTGTTCTTGGACTTTTTAGAAAGCTCTAAGTGTCCTCTAACCAACATCTTTGGTTTCATCTCAATTGGAGTTTCCATGCTCAATATATCTTCAAAATAAAAAGTTGACTTTTTGTTGACTTTGAAAAGGACCTATAATGTTTTGATCCATACTTTCCAAAGAAGCATTTTTTGAACATTCTTGTGAGACATGAAGTTGTAGAGAATTGAATTTCCTTCAAAACAAGAGGTGGTGGAAAAATTTCTGAGAAAGTATGAAGAAGTTATGATCAGTCAAAGTTCAATTGACTTTTCACCTAGAAACCCTAATTTAGAAAGTTTGACTTTTGAGTAAATCTTGAGTTTTCTTGATGAATCATGATCAACCCTTGAGCAAATGATGAATGTAACTTCAAAATGAGGATGTTGACCAAAAATCAGAAGTTTTGACTGTATGTTGGCCACAGTTGACTTTTTGTCCAATACAACTGATTTTCAACCATCTGAGCAATTGTCTAAGGAAACTTGACTTGTGAGGCTTAAAAACTTGACACGGAGAGTCTTTGAAGCATATGAGGAGGCATGATGACCATTGGAAGTGTTGGAAGTCCATCTGGATCTGAGAATTGCCAAACCCTAGTTTGGGTTGATTGTCTAGGAGAGGGTTTGTCTGATCAACCTTTGAGGAATCCTTGAGCATGGATGTATGAAATGTCTTGAGAAGTAAGAGGACAAATTTTGGGGTATGACAACTGCCCCTGTTAAATCCTCTTATACTGGAAGGGTTAGATTGGCATGTTCGCCTTTCGTGACCTGGAGGTAGAAGATGATTGAACACCCGAGTACACCTGAAAATTTGCACTCGCTGCTGGCTGATGACGCGGGAATGGGCTTACAGATGCCATTTGGCGAAGTTGGAGACTTCGCTGGAGAATGAGTCGTACGCTAGACTCGAGATTGTTGTATGGATAGGAGAACTGACGGAGATGGGCTTAAGATGCCATCTGGAAAGGTCGATGCTGGGGAGTGAGCCATACGCTAGGCTCTGTACTCGTCTTTGGAAGTGAAATGAGCATGGAGATGGGCTTAAGATGCCATCCAGAGGGAGTCGTATGTTAGACTTCGTGCTCATCTTTGAATGAAGTTATTGGCTTGTACTGGTTTTTTAACCAAATATGCAGCATTCTGAAGGTGGAGAAATGTTGACAAGTAGTCGGAGATGGGCTTAAGATGCCATCCAAGGCAACTGAGTCGTACGCCAGACTCTGTAGTTGCTGTTGATAATAAGAGGAAGTCAGAATAGATCTTCGTGCTGATTACTCTGAGGGGATAGTAATTGGCAAAATGTGGATAGCTTCCCTGTTGCGCTTCGGGTATTGATCCAATGCCTGTTATCGGAGGATAACTTACGATCGTTCAGATAGTTTTACCGTCTGGCTTCGGGTATTAATCCTGGATCAGTTGTCGGAGGACAACTAGGGCGGTCGTTCAGATAGTTCTCCCGTCTGGCTTCAGGCATTAATCCTGGACCTGTTTATTTTAGAAGAGATTTTCACCTATTTTGGAGAAAACAAGAGAAACTTTGATAGAATATTGTTAGTTTTATGCAAAGTATGATGCATGACAATGTGTATGAATGACATATGCACCAATTATGATTTTTATGAGTAATGTATGAATGATAGATGTTATGGTATTTCAAAACATATCCATCTTGAAGAAGATGTGGATGTTCTGCTTGAGGATTCCTGACTTCTGCTTGGGGATGAAGTGGGTGAAAGTCCTGCTTTTGAAGAAGAAGAAAGATATCCTTGATTCCTCCGATGCACTACCTGACCAAGTCTTGAGCCTAGGTATTATTGAGGATGATAGAGGTAGAGAGATGTATCGCTGAGGATCTTGTGCATAGACCCTGCTGGGGAAAGATTAGGAGGCGCTCTACCGGGGATCTTGTGTGTAGATCCTGCTGGAGAGTATTTGATAGTTGCTGGGAGACCGGGTTAGAAGGATCTGGAGCCCGTTGAAATCTCTAACTGGGGAATAAAAGATGTAGGTTTCCTCTGATGCACTATCTGACCAAGTCTCGAGTCTGGGTACTGCTGCTGCAGGGGAGGTGATGATTACTAAGAGATATTTTGCTGGGGATAAATACCTCGGTTGGGGATGGAATGTTACTGCTCGAAGACTGGTGTAATCCGATTAAATTGAGTGGAATCACTGCTCGGGGACTAGCATATATTCTGCTGGGGAAGGTTTGTTGTGAGCGACGCCTCTGTGGGGATCATGTTCTGCGGGGAAATGTATTGGTAACTTTTGTCGTCATCTCAATTCCTGGAGCCTTTAGCAATTACTTTTGTATGTTCACTTTTCGCATGTTTGTGAACAAATTTTTATTGTTAGATGTATATAATCATTCAAAGCAAACGTTGGACTTTATGCAAACAACAATAGTGAAAATTGTAAAGAGAAAGAACTTGTATTTATTTGAAATGTGGCGTATGGCCAAGTAGTTTGTACACAAGAGAAGGTAAAAAGCTATGCGGAAACAATCTCGTTAAGTTCCAACTATGCTAGTACTCATATGTTTCAACTATCTCATCTCCTTGCTGTCAGTAGAAAGTGAGTGGACTGATCTTCGCTGTTAGTGTTTTAAGTTGGCATCAATTTTGGTAAAACTAGGCTTTAGAAATGTCATGATAGATGTCATTGACATTCAGAGATTGAAGATAAATCCTACTGGACAAGGATGGTAAAGGTACAGCTCAGAACTGGGAAGCTAAAGCTGTGCTGGAAATTCTGCAGAAAACAGTCTGATGTCATAACAGATGTTATGACATTCAGTGTGACATTCTGTTCTGCAGAATCAGTTTTTCCTGAGATTTTTCAGGAAGTTTGTTGAGCATCTTATTTATGTTTTTCTGTTATTAGAAAGCATGCTCACGTGGCTGGTAGGTTAATCTTAATTAAACCTAAATTGGTTGTGGAACAAACCATGTTTTTAGGAGAAAATTAAGTAAACCCTAGCTATCTTTATGGAAGCCCAAGACTGAAGATTCAGGACTGCTTCTATATAAAGAAATCAACCCTTACAATACAGCCACGCCTCCAGATTTTATTGAAGACATTGCAGGCTTTTATTTGTGTACTGTTAAGGAATTTAAAAGTTGGTTTGTGTACTGTTAGGATTAGTAACAGTTGGTATTTGTAATTCTAGTTTCTCTTGTGAGCCAAGCAACTTTAAATTGTTAAAGTGCATTGGACTAGGATTTGCTGTAAGGGTAGTTTATCACTCAAAGCTTTGAAGCACGAGTGTTTGTCTCTTGATTGTAAGCTTTGAAGCGAGATCAAGATATTTTATTGAAGTGTGTCTTCACATTCAATTAATCAATAGGTTGATATCACTGCGGTGATTGAGGGGGAGTGAGTAGGAACTCATATCTAAGTAGGACTTAGGTAAAAGTGTCATTGGGTAGTGATTAAGTGAGAACAACGTGAGTGGCTGTAGGGTCTTTGAATTGATACTACTAATAGTGAACTTTATCCACGGCTTGGTAGCCTCTAGGCGTGGGTTTGTTAGAACCGAACGGGTGAACAACTTATTGTGTTATTCTTGCTTTATATTTTCTTGTGTGAATTGTCAAAGCGTCGGATCTTGTGTCATAACATTCTGTGACATTCGATCTGCCGAATTTCATTTGGCATCGGCGGGCACCTTGTTATTTCGGGTGAGATCTAGGGATTATAGTTTACGGCAATGGAGAAGGAAGCAGTTTGGAGGTAGACCACCTATTCGGATGGGTCTAATTATGAGTCTTGGAAACCTCGTATGATTGCCTTCTTAAGATCGGTGGATATCAAGGCTTGGAGAGCTCCGATAAAGGATGGAAACATCCAACCAAGGTTGAGAAAGATGGACTCTTGTCTTGAAACACGAGGAAGAATGGAGCAAAAGAGAGGAGGCGCAGGAAATTCTAAAGCATTGAATGCTATTCAATGGTATTGACGAAATATCTTGATGGTCCATCAATGTGAGCTAGCCAAGGATGTGTGGGACACTCTCAAAACTACTCAGGGAACATCCAAGGTGAAGATGTCAAGACTTCAGATGCTCACTACCAAGTTTGAGAATTTGAAGATGAAGGAAGATGAAACTATTCATGAGTTTCACATGAATGTGTTGGAGATTGCCAATGCCTCAAGAGCACTTGGTGAGAAGATGTCAGAGGAAAAGCGGTGAGAAAGATTCTCGGTCCTTGCCCAAAAGGTTTGCAATGAAAGTTACTGCAATTGAAGAGGCTCAGGACATCAGCATCCTGAAAGTTGAAGAACTTATTGGATCCATTATGACCTTTGAGATGGGAATCAGTGAAACTGTTGACAGGAAGAATAAAAGCATAGCTCTTGTATCCAAATCTGAAGAAGGATGCAAGGTAGAAGATGAGGAAAAGATATCTGAATCTATGGCTATGCTTGGAAGACAGTTCAACAAGCTGATCAAGAGGATTGATCCAAAGTCAAGGTCAAATGTCAAGGACATTGCATCTGACACCAGCAGATCTCATGACTCCAGCAGAAGATCCAAGTCAGAAGAAAAAGGAAGCCAAATCAGAGGAGTCCAATGTCATGAATGTGAAGGATATGGACATATTAGAGCTGAATGTCCCACCTTTCTTAAGAAACAAAAGAAAGGAATGGCGTCACTTGTGCGATGGTGATTCAAGTGAATCGAGGAAGAAGGTGCCAAACTTGTCCTTGCTCTCCGGAGTGTACAATTCGACATGGACTCTAGTGATGAGGAAGTGACATTTGAAGAACTTCTTGAGAACTACGAAGCTATGTGTGAAAAATGATGAAGTGTGTCGTGAGAATGAGGAGCAGAAAAAGGCGATTGAGAAGTTGGAAGTGAGAATGTGAAGCTAGAGGTGAAAAGGAAAGCACACCAATATAGCTCTCATCAACGTGATATTGTCATGTTGAATTCAAGCTTGATCGGATGTATAAGTCGTCAAAATCTTGACATCCGTCTTGAAAAATTGGATGAAATTCTTCAGCTGGGACAAAGTGCAGGGAATAAGCATGGTTTAGGATATGTTGCTGAAAAGAAACCTGTTGGTGACACTAAGAAGAAGAGACATGGGAGAACAATGTCAAAACAGATGTCACATCTGTCTCAGAAACATGTCGGTTCGGTATGTATTTGCAAAGAGACTTGCTAATAACCAGGAGAGGAACAAACCTGGGAAGTCAAAGGCAAAGAGGATGCCATTCCACAAAACTGGAAATAGGTCCGCCTCAGGAAATGTGAAGGCTAAGAAATTTGTTGATCACAGAAAGAAAAGCAGACCACATGAACCAATGTCAAACCAGATGTCACAACATTGGGTTCAACATCAAAATCATAGAAACATGAACCAAAAGTTTCAAAGATGGAGATGTTATTATTGTGGAAGGTTTGGTCACATAAAGTCCACCTGCTATAGGCTACATGGGTATCCTAATCAAGTTCCATATGTGAAGCCTAAGTCCAACAAGGCATCATACCCTCACTAGTGGAAGAAGAAGAAGACTACAGCTCTGATAGCACAGACTTCTCTTAAAGTATCTGTCAAGGAAGAGTGGTACTTTGACAGTGGGTGTTCCAAGCACATGACGGGAGACAAAAATCTTCTCAATGATGTTAAGCCTCACTCTACCAGCTTTGTTACCTTTGGAGATGGAGCTAAAGGAGAAATCAAAGGTGTTGGAAACTCAAACTGGTCTGGAGTTCCAAACCTGAATGGAGTACTGCTGGTAAAAGGTTTGACTGCAAATCTCATTAGCATAAGTCAGCTATGTGATATGGGATTCACAGTCAACTTCACTAAGACTGAATGTCTTGTGATCAATGATGAACGAGCAGTGATTATGAGAGGAGTCAGATCAAAGGACAACTGCTACTTGTGGGAATCTGAGAACCCCATTCTGCCATCTGTGTGCTTTACAGACAAAGATGAAGAGAAAATGAAGTTGGGGCAACAAGAAACTGATCAGCCACACCTCAGAGGAATGAAAAGGATCAGTTCCATAGAGGGAGTCAGAAGATTACCAAGAATTCTCTTGGGAAAAGGGAAAATCTGTGGAAATTGTAAGGCTGGACAGGAAGTCAGAATGTCACACTCAATATCCAGACATTTGATCACTCCTGAAGTACTGAAGCAAAGTACTAGGTTCTGGCATGAAAGGTTGACCAAGTGTCTTACTGTCAAATGTTACAGGAGTAAAGTCTTGGATGATATCCTCTTAGGCAGAGGAGGAAAAATCATGGTAACTCCAATCCATGGTAATCACTTGGTATCTGAAGAAGTCTCAGACACAATGATGGATGGCTCAACACTTCCTTCACAGAACAAGTGTTCAAGGAATTGTGTCAAGAAGCTTGGAATGAAGAATGGCAGCCACACTAAGACTATTACCCTTCCACATTTGAAGGTATCCAACAGAACATGTGGAAAAGGTGTTGACCAAAGCTTGTGTAAAAGGATTGCTGTTGGTTGTGTTCCCTTGAGAAGTAATGTCATTCCTTGGATCAGCAAGAAGCAAAACTATGTGGTCCTATACAATGTTGAAGCTGAACTCACAGCAGCTGATAGCAATTGTTCGGGATGGTGCGGATGAAGCGGCGATTGAGTACAATGTCATACAAGATGTCATGGCGTTGTCTTGTGACATATTACAAAAGTGCTTGAGGCTAGTCAACTTAAGACTTTAAGGGACAATTTGGGTTTACATCAATATGAGGAGTTGTAGCAATTAAGCGTACCTACAACTAAGGATAAAGTGGACTTGTTATTTCAATTACTCATAAGTGGGTTATTTAGGTATTTTTATCCTCATTTTAAAAAGTCCAAGAATAGGAAGAGACTCCTCGTATAAAAGTTTCTTCTTAAAGTAGTATCATTCTTTCTTCATCTAAAAGAAACTTTGATATCCCTTGCCATTTTCGCCTTGTCTCTCAACAACCAACAATGAAAAATGTCTTCATCCTCATCATCATCCCAAAAGGGCTCTCCATCTCCCTCCATGGTGAAGTCGGGAAAGTGTTGAATCCATGCGAAGCTTGAAGGTCACTCCATTGCGCACAATAGCTCTTGATCCGAGAAAAGGTTAAGAAATTGCGCACAAGGAATGCAAGAAGACCTCAAGCATCCCCTCGGGTAAGACCTCTGCTCCATCATCTTCTCCCCGGAAAGAGTGAACCCGGAGAGTCTAGGTCACACATGCGGCAATAGCTAGGATAGTGATGAGTATCCTAAATGAGAATCAATATGTTCACAGTCTCGGTCCTCTAAATGAAAAATCTGCTAGCTAGCTTAGAAGTGGATCCGGATGTCACGAGAGGATGTCAAGACATCGGTGATCATATTGATTCTCCTGGCAAGAATGCTGTTGATCCTTCAGTTAAGGATTCTGAAGAAAGAATCGATGATGTCTGTAATGAAACCCCCACTATTGATGAAGATGTGATTTTTGATGGTGTACTTGAGGAATCCCAAAGAATGCTTGGATAAAACTCTGCGATTCCATTTTCGGTATCTTAGAAGAGACTCCAGAAAAATCAAATGGAGGTAATCTTGAAAAGTCTCCAGTTCAAGACTCTGAAAATTTAGGTGATCACCCTGTCATTAATTTAGATGAAGAGCTCTCAGACAATGAACTCATAGCCAATGTAAATCCCAGCATTGCAAGAAGGATGATGAGAAGAAAGGGAAACCAGGCTGCCACACAGAGCCCTGTTAAAGAAAAGGTTGCTGAAAGTGTTTCTAAAACTAAGAACCTGAACAAGTCTGAACCCTCTACAAAGAAATGTAGAGTAGCAATGATGATGGTGGTTCGGACCCAAGAGTACATCAATTGTGAAGAAAAGAAAATGCAGAATCTTGGTCGGATCAAGATTACGAGTATGATGTTGAAATGAATATCGCGACATCCATCAAGGAAGAAGGCAACTCTTGGGAAGCTGTCCAAGGTGCCTGAAGTGGCCATTGACAACATCTCATTCCATCATCCTGAGAATGCTGGAAGATGGAAGTATGTTTGCCTGAAGAGGATTGCCTTGGAAAGAGAGCTGAATAGGAGTGCTCGGAGTGCAAGGAGATCATTAACTGATTAAGGAGGCGATGAAAGCAGAGAAACTCTCAAGTTATGAAACTTTGGTGAGAGAGTTTATTGTCAATCTCTCAAATGATGTGGGGATAGGAATTCTGATGATTACCAGACTGTTTATGTGAGGGGGAGAAAAGTCAGGTTTTCTCCAAATGTGATCAATAGATTCCTTGGAAGATCTGCGACACTCCCGAGTTGGAGGAAGCGACAACAAGATTTGTCAAACCATCAGCCAAACAAGTCGGACAATGGCCTCTAAAGGGAAAACTCTCCAACAAGTTGAGTGTCAAATTTGCCATCTTGCATAAAATTGGTGCGACCAGCGGGTTCCCACGAATCACAAGTCATCCATCTCCATTAGTGCAGGGAGGTTCATCTTTCTTTGTTGGAACAAAAGCAAAGTTTGACTATGGAAGCTACATTTTGATCGGATCCTAAGACATCTTGTGACTATGCTATAAAAGGACCAATAGCATTTCCCTCCCTCTTGTGTGGTATTATCAGCCCACCACGACATCACAGGGGATAGAGATACAATGTGCAAAAGAGCTTCTGCCCTTGGCGTCCACTACAAGCTATTTCAAGGAAAACATGTCCCTGACATTGTCATGACATCAGCTGAGACATCAAATGTCAAGACAACTTCCCAGAAGGCAAAGGTCATTGCAGTGCTAAAAGAGACATGGGGAACTTGAAGCAAGGAAGCGATCAGAGGAATTGATCTCTACACTTGAAAAGAGGAAGACACGAGGTTGAGGAAGAAGGCTTCTTGGTGATGCTTGGTGAAGACATGGATCTTGATGATAATTATTCTTGGTCTTGATCAAACACCTGATGCTAAAGAAGGATCTGAAGAAGCTTCCTTCCACAGTGCTTCTTCTGGAGAAGAAAGCACTTGATGCCTCCACCTATTCTTCTTTGTGTTCTTTGTTTATTACATCAATTGCTCTGTTTTGTTTCTTGTTTCCATTTGTACTTCCTTTTGGATGTGTGTAATCCTTATTGACGGATGTGTAATGGTGAACAATGATGTATCCTATTATACTTCTTTGGTACTTAATTACTTCTTGGTATATTTCCTTGGTTGTTGACACTGTTTGATTAACAGTTTAGGGTACTTGTATGGGTTCCTTTGGCCCTTTGTGGCTAAAAAGGGGGAGAAGAAATACTGTGGGAAGTATTAACTCCTGGGAAATTGTATGAAACTGTGAGTGACAGTAACTTGGGGGAATTGTGTGGACAGTTTTAAAATGCTGTGGGCAATTGTATGTGGGGCAGCTATGGGAAAATGTGGGACTTTTGTATGGGTAGAATTTATCTTCTATTAGTTCTAGGTACTTAAAGCTTAGGAAAGCTTAGGGAAACTCAGAACTATGTAATAGTCTTCTGCTGCATTTGTACTCTGATAGGTCTAGTTGTTTTAGCCAAAATGTGCCAAGGGGAGTTTGTTAGTGTTTAAGTTGGCATCAATTTTGGTAAAACTAGGCTTTAGAAATGTCATGATAGATGTCATTGACATTCAGAGATTGAAGATAAATCCTACTGGACAAGGATGGTAAAGGTACAACTCGGGGGAAGCTAAGGCATGGAAATGAGAAAAGTCGATGTCATGCGGATGTTATGACATTCGATGTGATTCGATTCTGCAGAATCGGTTTTCTGAGATTTTTGGAAGTTTGTTGAGCATCTTATTTATGTTTTACATTATTAGAAAGCATGCTCACGTGGCTGCTAGGTTAATCTTAATTAAACCTAAATTGGTTGTGGAACAAACCATGTTTTAGGAGAAAATTAAGTAAACCTAGCTATCTTTATGGAAGCCCAAGGCGAAGATTCGGGCTTCTATATAAAGAAATCAACCACAACAATACCCACGCCCCAGTTTTATTGAAGACATTGCAGGCTTTTATTTGTGTCTTGTTAAGGAATTTAAAAGTTGGTTTGTGTCTTTATTAGGATTAATGTGATTGGTATTTGTAATTCTAGTTTCTCTTGTGAGCCAAGCAACTTTAAATTGTTAAAGTGCATTGGACTAGGATTTCTTTGCAAGGGTAGTTTATCACTCAAAGCTTTGAAGCACAGTGTTTGTCTCTTGATTGTAAGCTTTGAGCGAGATCAAGATATTTTATTGAAGTGTGTCTTCACATTCAATTAATCAATAGGTTGATATCACTGCGGTGATTGAGGGGAGTGTAGGAACTCATATCTAAGTAGGACTTAGGTAAAAGTGTCATTGGGTAGTGATTAAGTGAGAAGGCATCAGCTGTGAGTTGGGCTGTAGGGTCTTGAATTGATACTACTAATAGTGAACTTTATCCACGGCTTGGTAGCCTCAGGGCGTGGGTTTGTTAGAACCGTGGGTGAACAACTTATTGTGTTATTCTTGCTTTATATATTTCTTGTGTGAATTGTCAAAGCGATGTCGAATCTTGTGTCATAACATTCTCTGTGACATTCGATGTCTGCTGCCGAAATTTCATTCGCCATTTGAATCTTGAATCGATAGTAGTGCGGAAGTAGGTGATCCGGGCGAGACATAGTCGTGCGCTTAAATCTAACTTTTGCCTAGACCGCCTTTCGGGTTTCGGTCTACCGAGATACCCTTTTTGCCCAAGCCGCCTTTTCGGGTTTTCGACTTGCGGTGTACATTTTTATATATATCCTTAACTTTTGCGAACCCTTTTGGTTCGCGGGATGCCCTTATTTTTGCCTAGGTCAGTCGACCTAGCGGGTCTCGTTTATGCATAGTATTTTTTGACTATGTCTGCGTTCACAAGGTGTGGGAAGTCTTCACCATCCATGGTGCTAAGTGAAACAACCGGCTGAACATCATCCGATAACTATATCAATGAAGTCGCCATCGAACGTTTTTTTATCTCACAAAAGGAGAAAGGTGAACGCATCGCGAAAACCTAAAAGGGATAAGGCACAGTCTTGCGACCGAGAGATAGGGTAAGAGAATCTATTACGTGAAGGGAAAGTATTAGCACCCCACACGCCCGTAGTACTCTACGGTATCCACTTCTATTTTCTGTCTAATGGGTGTGTTTATATCTATTTACTGCTTAATTGCTACATCTGTATGCTAAAAGAGAATGCATGTGAAAGAAAAGAAAATAAAGAAAACACGGGGAAAAGAAGGAAGTATTTACAAAGTTTGCTCGATCGAGCCCCGTGACAAGATGCCTACGTATTCCCGCGTGCAATGGGAAAGTCAGAGCGCCGTAGTTCAGCTCACATGTTTTGATGGGTGATGTGTTTTTTAATTATGAAAATAATTTAAACACAAAAGAAAACCCATAGGCAAAAAGGGTTTGCATTGGTTGGTTGTTTTTACCTTGAAAAAGGAGTTTGAACCATTATTAAGTGTTTTGATGTGCAAAAGGAAAAAGAAAACAATTTTTAGTTTTATTATATGCATGGATGCAAAAGAAACTGGAAAACAAATAAGGGAAACTATCTAATGCTATCCCTAATGTCATCATGCATGGATTACATCCTAAGGTCTAACTCGAATCACTACATAAGATAGAGTCGAGAGAATCCTAAAGGAACATGCAAAGGTTTACCACCTAGATCTATGTCTATCTCGAATTACCAGCTAGAATGGAGTCGAAGATGACAAAAAGGAGGGAAAAGGTTTACAACCTAAGTCTATGTCCATCTCGAATCACTAACTAAAGTAGAGTCGAAGACGACAAAAGGGATGAAGCAAACAAGTGCTTTGACAGAAGCACACAAACAATGCAATGCGAAAACAAATGTCAAATAATCGTAGGCATAACCTACAGAGCAAATGATGCGAGTTCAGCAATAAACGCGAAACCCTATGAAGGAGTGGAGAGTCAGAATAGGGAACTCTTGCCACTTTTATTATTGACTCGATAAAGGAAGCAACACGATTCACGTGTGCGGAGCTGACACGGACTAGAACTGTGCGGGGGTTGGTTGCGGACCCTACCTTCCGGCTTGCCCATATATCAATGACTCGATGACAGGAAATATAAAAAGCGGGACTTTGCTTAGTGGTACCACGTCGGGCGTCCTAACCACTCTGACCTATGCAAGCACAAATGTAAACACTCACTAAAAATTACCTCCCTATGCAGATGGAGGATTTAAAACAAACCAAGCACAGTTAGCAAACAGAATTTCCCTAAACGGGTCTTTAAATAAACCAGAGGGGTTCCTGAACATGCTCCAACTACGGAAGCCCCTTCATACATCTCTATTCCTACTTCTCATGGCAAGGAAAGCAGTAAAATCCTACTTCTCATGCTCTCTAGAAAAGCGGTAAAGAAATGCGATAAATAAAGTAAAATAAATACACGACGAATATTAAATCCGAAGAGCACGCAAGCTATAGAAATACTCCGGAAAACTTCAAGTACTGCTGGCACGCAATAAAGAAATCCAATGAGAAGCGTGCGGAGGCACAAAAAGCATAACCAGAATGTGTATCATACACATCTGTCATACCCCAAAATTTTCCCTCCACCTTCTCAAGATATTCCATACATCCATGCTCAAGGATTCCTCAAGAGTTGATCAGACAAACTCTCTCCTAGACAATCAACCCAAACTAGGGTTTGGCATTCCTCAGATCCAGATGGACTTCTAACATCTCCAATGGTCTTCATACCTCCTCATATGCTTCAAAGATTCCCCAAGACAAGTTTCAAACCTTACAAGTCAAGTTTCCTCAGACAATTGCTCAGATGGTTGAAAATCAGTTGTATTGGACAAAAAGTCAACTGTGGCCAACATACAGTCAAAACTTCTGATTTTTGGTCAACATCCTCATTTTGAAGTTACATTCATCATTTGCTCAAGGGTTGATCATGATTCATCAAGAAAACTCAAGATTTACTCAAAAGTCAAACTTTCTAAATTAGGGTTTCTAGGTGAAAAGTCAATTGAACTTTGACTGATCATAACTTCTTCATACTTTCTCAGAAATTTTTCCACCACCTCTTGTTTTTAAGGAAATTCAATTCTCTACAACTTCATGTCTCACAAGAATGTCCAAAAAATGCTTCATTTGAGAGGTATAGCTCAAAACATTACAGGTCCTTTTCAAAGTCAACAAAAAGTCAACTTCTTGTTTTGAGGATATATTGAGCATGGTAACTCCAATTGAAGTGAAACCAAAGAAATTGTTTAGAGGACTCTTAGAGCTTTCCAAAAAGTCCAAGAACTCTCAAAAATGTGAAAAATTGAGCAAGATACACTATTCAGAAGTTGGGGAATTTTGGACAATTGCACAAAAGGACATATTGGTCAAATTGCAAAATTTTCCAAATGGGCCTATAATCTTTTGATCCAAACTTGTTCATGACAATATTCTTGACCCATAAATGCTTGGCCTTGGTTATTTTCTATTTTTATGATTTATATTTGAATTTTATAACATTTAATTCAAAAATAAATTATATAAAATATGAAAATTAATTATTTTTTCAAAAGGAATGATTTTATATCTTTCTAAATGTCCAAGAAAGCCCATAATCCATACCAAATTCGTGACAGCCTTGCATTCATGAGAAAATCAAAATTTTTCCAATATTTGATTTGTTTTAAATGGAAAATATTTGCACATTCAAGAATCAATCTTTTTTCACTCCTTTTGCCATCCAATTTTCTTCTATAAATACCAAGCAATGCAGCCAGCACAAAAGGACGAAACCCTAACCCTTAAAACCACCCAAACTCTTGCAATTTTTTTCAAGATTCTTGAAAATTCGAATTTCAAAAACCAGCCAGATTCAAGGTGTTGTGATCATTCAATCGTGCTCAGGAGATTCCCAACAAGCCAAAGCATCACTCACTCAAGCCTACAGCTGCGCAGATCGCGTGCTTGAGCTCTCACCGGTTTGAAATCTTCTTATTTTCGATTTTTATGTTTCATGCATTACTAATTGTTTTGGATTGATTGTATGCATTCAGGGTGCTCATCAGATCATAACAGATGCCTTACATGTGAGGTTTTACGTGGAAATCACCAACTGCCATTATTAGGGTTCCAAGAACTGTAGGAATCGAAACTCAAAATCCAGGCCGATTCAGTCCAAACCGATGCCACCATCGTGCTCGCAGGGGTCGAATTAGTCGATCTGGGCATTTATTTTGTTTGAAACGATGCATTTTCCAGGTTTTTCAGGTTGATGCCTCCCGGAGAAGATGACCGGAGCCCTAGCTCCGGCGCTGACTCAGGCGAGGACCGGCGAGGGAAAGGCGTGGCGATTCTGCGCGTTGTGATTCGTCCATCTGATCAATGGGGTCCCGCAGCGTGGCGTGTTTCAAACTCACCCCTGACGCGTCATCCTTCTTATACCATTGTTTTTCAGCAATTCAAACACCAAGTGTCACTTGGTCCAGTGGTTAAGGTGCACACTGTTGGTGGATACTCTCCCATGGCCTGAGTTCGAATCCTGCTTGCACCGGTTTTGTTTTCTCTTTTTCCAAACTTCAAACTTTTCCATATTTTCTATTTTCTAATTATTTTAATATTTGCACACTATTTTAATTTCTTTTCATATTTTATTTCTGCATTAAAAAATTATCAAAAAATAATTTTCATTTTACAGTATTTTCATAAAATCTTTATTTAATTTATAAAATTAAAAAACTTAATTTTGCATGCATATTTATTTTTATTCTTAATTTTGCATTTAATTTACTTTTAATTGCATTTTAATTATTAAATCTTTTCCAAAAAATCCCAAAAAATTATTTTAGCATATTAATATTATTTCCAGCATGTCATATTTTTCTCATATAAAAATTTGCATTTTTCTAACATTTTTTCTCTTATTTCGATTCGTCTCGTATTCTCCGATTTCACATTCTTTTACAGGTTGATCCGATTCGGACGATTTTTCTTTTATTATTTTATTTTTCCAATAATGTAATTGCTCATGGGATGTAATAGTTAACTAGGCTTTTATTTTCCGCATTTTCTGATTATGTATCTGCCCCAAAGCCATGTAATAGCGTAGGATTTATCTTTCCGCACTTTACATTCCCGCATTTTAATTTCCGCACCCTATCAATTGCTAGTAATTAGGCGTGTATGGCAAGATAAAATTGAACATAGCCCATTAATTTGCAAGATAAAATATCTGAATTCAAACACTCTTTCACACATGCCCTTAGGGTAATTCTCTCGTTGCCTTCACGAATTCAAATGGTCATGTCCCTCGAGCGTAGAGGTATTCTAGCAGTTGCCTTCAAAACAAATCATCATAGTCCCCGATACAAAGATCATAGACCCACGATGTCGCCTCCGAATACATGATCTTGACCCTCGATTGTCGCCTACGAAAATGATGATAGTCCTTGATGTGCTAGGATACTTCCTACAAGTTGCCTTATGACCATCGATGTCCCTTGAATGTCGCTCACATCCAGAATGGAGTTACCTATCAACTAATGGTATGGATAGCGCTATTCTAAAGGAAAGTAAAATAACACGGAAGCGACCTTTAAGGTAGGTAATAAGACTTTTAGTTGCTTGCTCTATCAAAATACTTTTCACACCTCACACTTTTTATCAAAGTTCAAACACTTTTCAAAACGAAACATTTCCGAACACTTTGTATACATTCCTACATGAATCATTACAAAGTCAAAGCGAAATGCCTTTTCAAACATTTTTTCAAACACACAGAAAGCACAATTTTCAAAATGATCTAGAAAGCAACTAAGAGCCCGTAGATAACTACGGATGAAAAGGGGTGCTAATACCTTCCCTTTTCATAACCTTCTCCCTTACTCAGAATCTAACGAAGGTCTTTTTCTGTACTTTTACCTTCCCTTAATTGGATAAAAATAAAAGTCGGTGGCGACTCTTGCTATCCGCACATTTGCGATACAAAAACAAAAAAAAGTCAGTTCACCGTATTACAGAACTGGCGACTCTGCTGGGGATGCACCCTAAAGAGAGAATGCCTTAAGGATTTTTAGATCATCTTTACTGTTTTCTGTTTGACTTGCTTGCTTTATCTTTAAGGGTTGCTTGGGTATTATATTTGTTGGGGGATCCTACACCCGAATCCGGATTTCCTTTTAGGTAAGTAGCATTAGATCATTGCGACCGCTAGACGTATAACTAAACGGTCAACATGATGGCTACGTTAGCGTGACACTTTGGTTGTCCCGATGCTCCTCATTTCCAAGTTGAGGATAGTATTTGGCTTCTGCGTGGTGTCATCAAGCGCTAACTAAACTTTTAGAACCTTAATTGACCCATCTTGGCCATTAGAAGGTAGTGAGATGGCCGGCTTTGGTGTAGACCGAGGTTGGTTGATACTCGATGCTACGCTCATTGAGATCGGACTTTTGGGACATTTTCGGTCGACCACTTGGTATTCGTATTGAAATAAGCGCCTACGAGAAAGATCAATGATGTGAGATTCCTAGAACCGGTTACTATTATGGGACGGATGAACCAACTCAAACTTTTGGTGGGTAATCACTAGACCTCATGCAAGCCTTAAACCTAGGCTCATTGTGTGAATTGTTTGTGTGTGCTAAACATGACATCATGACATCATCCGCATTGCATATCATTTCTAACTATTTCAAGGACCTAGGGATTTATCTTTGCTCTGTTTTGTAGGGATTATGGCTTCTAGAAAGACTATCGAATCAACTTCATGGGTATACCTTCTCACTCAAAAATTGGTTTGAAATTCCGACCATGCTCGGTTCATCAAAAGACATGGTTATCTACTTGATTTGGTTATCTCGGGTTTGAAGAAGATATGATGCATGTCCTATTCCAGTTCTTTGATCCGAAGCACCATTGCTTTACATTTCCAGATTATCAGTTGGTTCCTACCTTGGAAGAGTTCTCTAAGCTACTTGGGGTACCTATTCTTGACCAAATGCCATTCACCGGTTTGGAAAAGGTTCCTAAGTACGAAGACATCGCATCCGCCTTACATCTTAAGCGTTCAGACATTGAAGCAAATTGGGAAACTAGAAGTGGAGTTAAGGGTTTACTTGCCAAATTCCTAATTAAGAAAGCTAGAGAATTCCTCAAAGTTATGAGTTTCCATGCATTTGAAAACATTGTGGCCTTGCTAATTTATGGTTTGGTTCTATTCCCTAACTCGGATCAATTCATAGATATCAACGCCATCAAGTTATTCCTTACTCGCAATCCAGTGCCTACTTTGCTTGGAGACATCCTACATTCTCTCCACACTCGTACTACTAAGAGACAAGGCACTCTCATGTGTTGTATACCGTTACTATCTAGGTGGTTTATTTCGCACCTTCCTCCATCAGTTTTGAAGAATGAACACAGAATGAAGTGGTCTCAAAGGTTAATGTCACTCTCTCATTCAGATATCCGTTGGAGTCTTTTCTCTCAAAAAGACTTCACCTTCATTGAGCGTTGTGGAGAATTCCCTAATGTGCCACTTCTTGGTATAAGGGGAGGTATTACTTACAACCCTTCTCTAGCTCTACGTCAGTTTGGTTTTGCTCGAAGAGATGGTCCACATGATATGCTTCTCCAAGATGTTGTGTTCGACTACCATCACGATCTCGAATTAAGCGAAGGTTTATACATGCTTGGGGCATGGTAAAGAAGCGATACCAAGACTTTGGGGCACGAAACCCCACTCCTTGGGAACCTTACCTCAAATGGGTGCGAGCTCGAGCTCGAAACCTCATGATGCCATTCACGCTGTTCTACCGGTGATTATGGAACTGTTGCTATAGGTGGCGTACCCTATCTTGTTCTCCATCCTAACATGCCTCTTGATTTTGAAGACTTGAAGAGATCTGGATTCAACTAAAGAAGGGATACCTTTGAAGCTCGGTGTTATGCAAGTGAGAAGAAAGTGCTAGAGTTGACCAAGCTACTTCACGAGGAGGCGCAACATCAGCCTATCTCACCAGAGGAAGCCCATGGGAGATCTAGAAGCTTTATTTTGTTTTTCTTTTCTTGTTTGAACTATCTTTGTACTTAAAAGAAAAGAATAAAAAGAGAACTAATATTTGTTTGTTCATTGCTTGTTTAACAAATTTAAATCCTAGAGGTCCTTGAAAACATTGCATAGCATTCGCATAAACATCGCATAGCATAGCATAACATTGCATCACAGGTACATTGGAGATTGGTTTTCTCATCCTCTTGCTATTTATTTTAGCAGCAATGGCTCTCGAACAGTCTGTCAAAGATCTCCAGGTTCAGAATGCTCAGTTTCAACACATGTTCACTAGCTTGGTCCAAGGCCAAGAAGATCTGAAAAAGCTCATCAACAGAAAGAAGAAGGTTGTGGGTCTACTCAACATGGGCAGACGCTACAAAGGTGGTCCTAAAGTGGTCAGTCGGATCGAGCTCTCTGAAGACAGTGTCAAGAATGAGGGGAGTACCAAGGGTGATGAAGAAGATCAGCATGAGCCTGAGAAAGGGAGAGAGGAACGTTCTGACTATAGCCAATACTCTGATGAAGATGACAAGTACAAGCAACTTGAAGACCGTCTGAATGCTGTGGAAAATCTGAAAATGTCCGGGTTGAATTTTGATGATCTGAGTCTTGTTCCTGGTGTTGTGATTCCTCCTAAGTTCAAAGTGCCTACTTTTGCTAAGTATGATGGCATTTCTTGTCCGGCATGAAATCCTATGTTGGAAGATCAACCCCGCACCGATGATAGAAAGTTATGGATGCATTATTTTCAAGAGGTTTGTCGGAACTCGGTTGGAGTGGTATTACTAGAGAATGACCGTATCCGTACTTGGGTGATTTGGTGATGCTTTCTGAGGCGTATGAGTACAATCTGAATTGACACCTACTCGCATGCAACTACAAAGCATGTCTATGGGTCGTGATGAGAAGTTCAAGGAGTATGCTTAGAAATGGAGAGATCTAGCGGCGAGTTCAACACCCTTGTCCAATAGGGAGTTGGTTGATATATTCATGGGGACAGCAGGCCCATTCTTTAATCATCGATTGGAAACTCTTGATCGGATTCAAGGCGATATTAATGACGGCGCATGAATTTGGTATCAAAGTGGAAAGATTCGGTAGAGTCATCATCAAATCTTGCAAAGAAATATTTTGGTGGTAAGAAAGAAACTAATCTTGTGTATGGTCGGAAAAGCCGAGCCAAGACGGCGCTCGATGCGTAGAGGCGGTTGTGATCTCGATCCTACATCGGCCTGACCTCGGTGAGACAGCGTGGCGAGCGTGCCCGAGGCGGTTCTGAAGATCAATGCCGTTGTCACAGGCCTTGCAACACGTGTTGGCGGGCTGATTACCTTGAGGATCCTCCTCGAGCGTCAACACTTCCTCTCCGAGATACAATCCTAATGCTAAGTGTGCTTACCATTCCAATAGCCGAGGCACGACAGCGACAATTGGGCTCACGAAGAACAAGATTCAAGATATGATTGAAGCTAAGCAGTTGAGTTTGATCCTCTGTTGAGACACGAATGTGATTAATGCTCTATGCTAACCATGACAAGAGTTCTAATCTTTGTTGGTGACGATACTTATGTTTTCAACATAGATGACTTGACCATTCCTCGATGACTATCAAGAAAGATTTCTGGCGGTGTCAATCCGGGATGCCGGAGAGTGTCGTTGGTGCCCATCTGCGCTGATGGTTGTGCTTGGTTGAGAAGGCGTGTTCGGTGCATGATGACAACAACGTGAGATACTATTTACGAAACCACATGTGAAGTGTGAAGACATGTCTAAGCTGAAGATCGAAGATGCGAATGAAACCGAACCATCTGTATGGGATACCTTGGGGCAGCCAAGTGGAAAGTATGATTACATGGTGAAATACTGCGTCGGAGCTACAAGATTCCTATTGAAGATGTTAAAGTAGGATGGGGTGACGATTTCCCGAAGACTATCTTGATGTTAACACCATAAGGTTTCCTCTGCGATCCTGTGCCTAGAGTGGCACCTCTCATTATCACTTCTCCAAGACCAGTTCCATATTCCTCGACAGGCTATCCCTTGGAATTATGGGGCTGATGTTTACTATCATGGCGTCAAGCAAGACCCTCTGGCCATTGAAGACCTTACAGTTGAAGCTTCCATTCCTGACATTGACAATATCACACGATCCAGTGGGTGACTAGAACCGGAAGGTATTCTCTCGAGATATTTCCCCTCAAAGACACTGCGACTCCGGCTCGCATTCATACTCAACCAATTTCCCAACTAGAGGAAAGAACCGGTGACTCATCTGCTCGACCAGAAGTACCAAGGAAGTTCTGAAGCCACCTCCAAACGAAATGGAGGAAATGCGAAGATTACAAGAAGAGTGACTACAACGTTGTGGAGCAGTTAGACAGACTCGTCCAAGATCTCCATACTTGCTCTGCTCTTGTGCTCGAGGCTCATGCTAACGCCTTGGTGAAGTTTACGAAGAATGCTCACGTGCCGCAAGACACTACTCTTGGCCGGTTTGAAGTTTGTATTGCTAGCACGGCTGCCAACAACGGCCTAGGCTTCTCGATCTTGATTTGACTCTGGGAAGAAAACATAACAAAGCCTTGCACATCTCTGTTGAATGCAAGGCACTACATGTCTCATGTGTTGGTGGATACGGTTACGCTCTGAACATCCTAAAGATTGCTTTTGTTCGCCTTGATGTCGAAGGGTTGGTTCTGAGACCGAGTGACATCATCGTGCGAGCTTTTGATGGTTCTAAGCGAACAGTGCTTGGAGAGCTCACTCTGCCTATCAAAGTCGGTTCCCAGACTTTTGACTCTGCATTCTTTGTCATGGACATCCGTCCAGCTTACTCTTGCCTACTTGGACGCCCTTGGATACATGGGGCAGGCGCTGTTACTTCTACCTTACATCGAGTGAAGTACCGGTGAAAGGGAAGGTTGTTACAGTGTGTGGTGAAGAAGAGTATATGGTCAGTCATCTACAGTCTTTCCGTTATCTCGAGATGGAAGGTGAATTCGTTGAGACTCCCTGTCAAGCCTTTGAAACAGTCCCCAGAGTCGTGCCTGTTGACTCTCCTGCTACTCCTGAAGTTACACAAGCTCCTCCAAGGATGGCCTCCCTGAAAGATGCTCAAGCTGCTGTTGAAGAAGGTGGTAGTGCTATTTGGGGACAGCTCCCTGATCTCCCTTTCAAGTTTGACAAGACTGGTTTAGGCTTCACTACCAAAGGTCAGAAGATGATACGCCGTGAACGTGCCGGCCAACTCCCCTTCCGCATCATCCAGAATGGAATCCATGCTATAGAATACGACGACAACGATCTCGACATCAGCAAGTGGATCTTCCCAACTCCAGATTGTGGGCTCTGCAATTGGAAGACTGAAGACGTCATACCAATCTCCTTTAGTCAGGAGTAACTATTCTTGTTTTGTTTTACTTTTCGTATTTGCTATGTTTTGAACAATAAACTCTAAAGCCTAGTGCCTTGCCCGGGGCATTACGGCTCGTTTGCGAGGGTTTTTATTTTGTCGTTTGCGTATTTTCATTCAATAAATTCGTTGGACTTTTGCATTCAATTGTGTTTTTCTTTATTTTACTTTTATCACCCCTTCAAAAGGCTATGTGTTCTTACACACACCCACGTGATACACTGCAGAATCACTCCGAATCTCGTTAATAACAGCTATGCTAGTGCTAAATATGACTTCGATAATCCGATCTACCAAGCCGAAGATGAAAGTGAGGAAGATTGTGAAGTGCCGGAGAACTTGTCGGATTGCTACAAGCAAGAAGGCGAGTTATCTGCCACGAAGAGCAAGTTGAGGTTGTGAATTTGGGTACTAGCGAAGAGAAAAGAGATCAAGATAGGATCGGATCTTGAAGCGTGTTAAAGAAAGGTTGGTCGGATGCTACGAGACTATATTGAGGTTTTCGCTTGGTCATACGAAGACATGCAGGTTTAGACATTGATATTGTGGTGCGGTTACCAACAAAAGAAGGTTTCTCGGTGAAAGCAGAAGGTCCGTCGTATCGTCACGAAATGTCGAGAAAATCAAAGCGAAGTTATGAAGCGGTTCAATGCCGGTTTTCTAGCCGTTACTTCTTACCACATGGGTTGCAAATGTGGTTCCGTACCCAAGAAGGATGGTAAGGTGCGAATGTGTGTGGATTACGAGAGATCGACACACAAAGTGTGTTCTCCTTTATGGATGGTTTCTCCGGTTACAATCGGATCAAAATGGCTCCGAAGACATGGAAGACTACTTTTGTTACGGTGGGGCACTACGCTACAAGGTTATGCCGTTCGGATGAAAACGCGGCGCCACTTATCGGTGCTATGGTGACATTGTTCCATGACATGATTCATCACGAGATAGAGGTCGTCGGCGACATGATAGCTCGATCACGGTGAAGAAGAGCATCTTGATCATTTGCAGAAATTGTTTGACAGATTGAAGAAGTACAGATTGAGACTTAACCCTAATAAGTGCACTTTTGGAGTCAGATCCGGTAAACTCCTAGGGTTCGTTGTCAGTGGTAAAGGTATTGAAGTTGATCCAAGGTTAAAGCCATACAAGAGATGCTGACTCCCGTGCGAGAAGGAAGTCAGAGGTTTCTTGGGCCGATTGAACTACATTGCCAGATTCATTGCACATCTAACTGCTACTTGTGAGCCAATCTTCAAGTTACTAAAGAAAGATCAAGTGATGGAATGGAATGATGATTGCGGATCGCTTTTGACAAAATCAAGGGTACCTACGAATCCTCCTATCGATGCCGCCTACCAAGGAAGACCTCTTATCATGTACTTGGCGGTGTTAGAGAACTCAATGGGGTGTGTGTTGGGGCAACATGGCGTGCAGTCGAAAAGAGCATGCAATATACTACCTTAGCAAAAGTTTACCCGTGAAACAAGATACTCACGGCTGAGAAAACTTGCAACGCTTTAAGGCTGCTTTCGCGGCTAAGGCAGTATATGTTGACTCACCTACCTTGTTGATTTCGGGATGGATCCGATAAAATACATCTTTGAGAAACCACTCTCTCGGAAGAATAGCAAGATGGCAAATGATCTTGACCGAATATGACATCGATTACACTTCTCAGCGATCAAAGGAAGTGTAGTAGCGACCATTTGGCTCATCAAGCCGTAGATGACTATCGATCTATGCGATTCGAGTTTCCCAGAAGACGTTTTACTAATTCTGATTGCGAAGAACCGAGGCCCAGACGAAGGACACGAACAAGGATCGATGGACCATGGTCTTTGATGGAGCCTCAAGCACTTGGCAATGGCATTGGCGCCATCATTACGTCCCCTGAGCGGACATCGCCTTTCACCGCCAGATTGTGTTTGATTGCCAACAATATGGCGAATCTGACGTGCATCATGGGTATTAAATGCTATTGACTTAGAATCAAGTTCTTGCAAGTGTATGGAGACTCGACTTTGGTGATCGGTCAGATTAAGGCGAGTGGGATACGAAGCATCCGAATCTCATTCCATATCGAGAGCATGTTCTGGGTCTAATCCCCTACTTCGAAGAGATTACTTTTGATCGCATTCCACGAGAAGAGAATCAGTTGGCAGACGCATTGGCTACTATGTCATCTATGTTCAAGGTCAGGTGGGACAACGAGGCTCCCTAGATCATCATTGAGAAGTTTGACGAACCAGCGTATTGTTATGAGCTAGACACAAAAGAGAAACCTTGGTACTACGTGAAGAGGTATCTTGAGACTCGGGAATATCCGCGGGGCATCATCAATGATAAGAAATTCATGAGAAGGTTTGCATCAAATTCTTCCTCGACAGCGGCATTTTGTACAAAGCGCAATCATGATTTGTGCTTACTCATTGTGTAGACGAGAGAAAGCAGCGTCGCATCATGGAAGAGTTACACGAAGGCGCATTTGGTACCCACTCCGGTGGACATACGATGGCTAAGAAGATTTTGAGAACATGTTACTATTGGTCCACCATGGAGGCGATTGTCACCGCTATGCTCGATCTTGTCACAAGTGCGGATATGCGAGACAAAGTGCCGTACCTCCAATACCTCAGAATGTTCTAATGACTCCGTGGCCTTTTGCAATGTGGGGCATTGACATGATTGGAGAAATCAAGCCCACGTTTCCATGGACATCGTTTCATCCTTGTGGAAATTGAATTTCACCAGCAACCTCGTTAGCATCTATTACCAAGAATGTTGTGGCTCGATTCATCAAACATAACCTTATCTGTCGGTATGGCACTCCCGAAAGGATTATCACAGATAATGGTTCCAATCTCAACAATAAAATGATCACCGAACTCTGCAGTTCAAGATCAAGCATCACAACTCTTCTCCTTATCGGGAATGGCGCGATGGAAGCCGCCAACAAGAACATTAAGAAGATTATCTGAAGATAGCGGTGACTTACAAAGGCGGCATGAGATGTTACCATTTGCTCTTCATGGTTATCCACTACGATACGGACATCAGAGGCAACCCCTTCTCTCTTGTATACGGTATGGAAGCCGTCCTACCCATCGAGTCAGGATACCCTCGACGAGTCCTCCGGGGCGCGGTGGGTGAAGATGATTGGATCGGACTTCGCCTTGACGGATTAACTTGATCGATGAGAAGCGACTAGCGTCCATACGCCATGGACAGATCTATCGAGCGAATGATCGAGCATTTAACAAGAAGGTCAAGCACGAGTTTACCAAGTCGGTGATCTAGTGGTCAAGCGCATCATCCTTCCACAAGGTGATCGAGGGCAAATGGACTCCCACCTATGAGGGACCATTTGTAGTCAAGGCGATATTTTCGGTAGACTATGATACTTAGCACCATGGACGGTGAAGATTTCCCACACCACGTGAGCGAGACATAGTCAAAAATACTACGCATAAAGAGACCCGCTAGGTCGGCGAACCTAGGCAAAAATAAGGGCATCTGGCGAACCAAAAGGTTCGGGCAAAAGTTAAGGATATATATATACAAAACATGTACACGGCAAGTCGAAAACACGAAAAGGCGGCTTGGGCAAAAAGGTATCGGTAGGCGAAAACCGAAAGGCGGTCTAGGCAAAAGTTAGGGATTTAAGCGTACGACTATGTCTCTTCCAGATCACCTACTTTCAGACTACTATCAGCATTCAAGTTCAAATGGCGAAAATCAATTCAATCACTTTCTACTGACAGCAAAGAGATGAGATAGTTGAAATATATGAGTACTAGCATAGTTGGAACTTAACGAGATTGTTTCCGCATAGCCCTTTACCTTTCTCTTGTATAAAACTACTTGGCCATACGCCACCTTTCGAATAAATGCAAGTTTCTTTCTCTTTACAATTTTTGTTGTTTGCATAAAGTCCAACGTCTGCTTTGAATGATTATATGCATCCGACAATAAGAACCTGTCCGCAAACATGCGAAAAGTGAACATACAAAAGTACTTACCACGGACTTCAGAAATTAAGATGACGACGAAAGTCACCAATGCATTCCCCCGCAGAGCATGATCCCCACGGAGAGACATTTTATCCTCAGCAGAATACGTTTCAACAATCCTCTTTCCCCGGCGGCAGCAATGTCTAGACTTGGAACTTGGTCAGATAGTGCATCGGAGGAAACTTACATCTTTTATTCCCGACCCGAGATCGGCGGGCTCGGATCCTTCAACCGGTCTCAGGCGATTATCAAGTACTCTTCAGCCGGATCCATACACAAAATTCCCCAGTAGAGTACATCCTAACCTCTCTCCAGTCGGGTTTATGTATGAGATCTTCAACAACGCGTTACTCGATCTCTACCATCCACAGCAGTATCTAGGCTCAAGACTTGGTCAGATAGTGCATCGGAGGAATCAAAGCTATTGTTCTTCTTCTTCCCCAAGCAGGGTCTCCACCCACCTCATTCTCAAGCAAAACATCCGCATCTTCCTCAAGATGGATATGTTTTGAAATACCACAACATCTATCATTCACACATTACTCGTAAAAGTCATAATTAGTGCATATGTCATTCATACACATTGTCATGCATCATACTTTGCATAAGACTAACAATATTCTATTCAAGTTTCTCTTGTTTTCTCCAAAGCAGGTGAAAGTCATTTCGACACAAAGCAGTCGGGATTAATACCGAATCGGACGGAAAACTATCTGAACGACCAACATCATTGTCCTCCGACAACGGATCCAGGATTAATACCCGAAGCTAGACGGGAAAACCTATCCGAGCGATCACATGTTATCCGCCGATAACAGGCAGTGGATCAACACCCGATGCACAACAGGGAAATATCCATATTTTGTCAACTATCCCTCGAGTAATCGGCGAAGATCTATTCGATTCCTTCTTATTATCATGACTCTGAGTCTAGCGTACGACTCAGTTGCCTTGGATGGCATCTTAAGCCCATCTCCGACTACTTGTCAACATCTCTCAGCTTTCAGAATGCTGCATATTTGGTTAAAAATCAATACCAACCAATAACTTTGTTCAAAGATGAGCACGAAGTCTAACGTACGACTCCCTCCGGATGGCATCTTAAGCCCATCTCCATGCTCCTTCCAGAAACGCCTACAGAGCCTAGCGTACGGTTCGATCCCCAGCATCGATCTTTCCAGATGGCATCTTAAGCCCATCCCCATCAGTTCTCCCATCAGCAATCTCGAGTCTAGCGTACGACTCATTCCCCAGCGAATCTCCAAATGGCATCTATAAGCCCATTCCCGCATTATCATCAGCAGTGCAAATTTTCGGTGTTTTCGGTGTTCAATCATCTTCTACCTCCAGGTCACGAAAGGCAAGGCATGCCAATCTAACCCTTCCAGTACAAGAAGATTGAACAGGGGCAACTGTCATACCCCAAAATTTGCCCTCAACCTTCTCAAGATATTCCATACATCCATGCTCAAGGATTCCTCAAGAGTTGATCAGACAAACTCTCTCCTAGACAATCAACCCAAACTAGGGTTTGGCATTCCTCAGATCCAGATGGACTTCTAACATCTCCAATGGTCTTCATACCTCCTCATATGCTTCAAAGATTCCCCAAGACAAGTTTCAAACCTTACAAGTCAAGTTTCCTCAGACAATTGCTCAGATGGTTGAAAATCAGTTGTATTGGACAAAAAGTCAACTGTGGCCAACATACAGTCAAAACTTCTGATTTTTGGTCAACATCCTCATTTTGAAGTTACATTCATCATTTGCTCAAGGGTTGATCATGATTCATCAAGAAAACTCAAGATTTACTCAAAAGTCAAACTTTCTAAATTAGGGTTTCTAGGTGAAAAGTCAATTGAACTTTGACTGATCATAACTTCTTCATACTTTCTCAAATTTTCCACCACCTCTTGTTTTGAAGGAAATTCAATTCTCTACAACTTCATGTCTCACAAGAATGTCCAAAAAATGCTTCATTTGAGAGGTATAGCTCAAAACATTACAGGTCCTTTTCAAAGTCAACAAAAAGTCAACTTCTTGTTTTGAGGATATATTGAGCATGGTAACTCCAATTGAAGTGAAACCAAAGACATTATTTAGAGGACTCTTAGAGCTTTCCAAAAAGTCCAAGAACTCTCAAAAATGTGGAAAATTGAGCAAGATACACTATTCAGAAGTTGGGGAATTTTGGACAATTGCACAAAAGGACATATTGGTCAAATTGCAAAATTTTCCAAATGGGCCTATAATCTTTTGATCCAAACTTGTTCATGACAATATTCTTGACCCATAAATGCTTGGCCTTGGTTATTTTCTATTTTTATGATTTATATTTGAATTTTATAACATTTAATTCAAAAATAAATTATATAAAATATGAAAATTAATTATTTTTTCAAAAGGAATGATTTTATATCTTTCTAAATGTCCAAGAAAGCCCATAATGCATACCAAATTCGTGATAGCCTTGCATTCATGAGAAAATCAAATTTTTTCCAATATTTGATTTGTTTTAAATGGAAAATATTTGCACATTCAAGAATCAATCTTTTTTCACTCCTTTTGCCATCCAATTTTCTTCTATAAATACCAAGCAATGCAGCCAGCACAAAAGGACGAAACCCTAACCCTTAAAACCACCCAAACTCTTGCAATTTTTTTCAAGATTCTTGAAAATTCGAATTTCAAAAACCAGCCAGATTCAAGGTGTTGTGATCATTCAATCGTGCTCAGGAGATTCCCAACAAGCCAAAGCATCACTCACTCAAGCCTACAGCTGCCCAGATCGCGTGCTTGAGCTCTCACCGGTTTGAAATCTTCTTATTTTCGATTTTTATGTTTCATGCATTAATAATTGTTTTGGGTTGATTGTATGCATTCAGGGTGCTCATCAGATCATAACAGATGCCTTACATGTGAGGTTTTACGTGGAAATCACCAACTGCCATTATTAGGGTTCCAAGAACTGTAGGAATCGAAACTCAAAATCCAGGCCGATTCAGTCTAAACCGATGCCACCATCGTGCTCGCAGGGGTCGAATTAGTCGATCTGGGCATTTATTTTGTTTGAAACGATGCATTTTCCAGGTTTTTCAGGTTGATGCCTCCCGGAGAAGATGACCGGAGCCCTAGCTCCGGCGCTGACTCAGGCGAGGACCGGCGAGGGAAAGGCGTGGCGATTCTGCGCGTTGTGATTCGTCCATACAGTCAACTGGGGTCCACGCGTAGCTGACTGTGTTTCAAACTCACCCCTGATGCGTCATCCTTCTTATACCATTGTTTTCAGCAATTCAAACACCAAGTGTCACTTGGTCCAGTGGTTAAGGTGCATACTGTTGGTGGATACTCTCCCATGGCATGAGTTCGAATCCTGCTTGCACCGGTTTTGTTTTCTCTTTTTCCAAACTTCAAGCTTTTCCATATTTTCTATTTTCTAATTATTTTAATATTTGCACACTATTTTAATTTCTTTTCATATTTTATTTCTGCATTAAAAAATTATCAAAAAATAATTTTCTTTTTACAGTATTTTCATAAAATCTTTATTTAATTTATAAAATTAAAAAACTTAATTTTGCATGCATATTTATTTTTATTCTTAATTTTGCATTTAATTTACTTTTAATTGCATTTTAATTATTAAATCTTTTCCAAAAAATCCCAAAAAATTATTTTAGCATATTAATATTATTTCCAGCATGTCATATTTTTCTCATATAAAAATTTGCATTTTTCTAACATTTTTTCTCTTATTTCGATTCGTCTCGTATTCTCCGATTTCACATTCTTTTACAGGTTGATCCGATTCGGACGGTTTTTCTTTTATTATTTTATTTTTCCAATAATGTAATTGCTCATGGGATGTAATAGTTAACTAGGCTTTTATTTTCCGCATTTTCTGATTATGTATCTGCCCCAAAGCCATGTAATAGCGTAGGATTTATCTTTCCGCACTTTACATTCCCGCATTTTAATTTCCGCACCCTATCAATTGCTAGTAATTAGGCGTGTATGGCAAGATAAAATTGAACATAGCCCATTAATTTGCAAGATAAAATATCTGAATTCAACGCACTCTTTCACACATGCACCCCTTAGGGTAATTCTCTCTCGTTGCCTTCACGAATTCAAATGGTCATGTCCCTCGAACGTAGAGGTATTCTAGCACCGTTGCCTTCAAAACAAATCATCATAGTCCCTTCGATACAAAGATCATAGACCCACGATGTCGCCTCCGAATACATGATCTTGACCCTCGATTGTCGCCTCGAAAATGATGATAGTCCTTGAATGTGCTAGGATACTTCCTACAAGTTGCCTTCTATGACCATACGATGTCCCTTCGAATGTCCCGCTCACATCCAACGAATGGAGTTACCTATCAACTAATGGTATGGATAACGCTATTCTAAAGGAAAGTAAAATAACACGGAAACGACCGTTTCTGAGTAGGTAATAAGACTTTTAGTTGCTTGCTCTATCAAAATACTTTTCACACCTCACACTTTTTATCAAAGTTCAAACACTTTTCAAAACGAAACATTTCCGAACACTTTGTATACATTCCTACATGAATCATTACAAAGTCAAAGCGAAATGCCTTTTCAAACATTTTTTCAAACACACAGAAAGCACAATTTTCAAAATGATCTAGAAAGCAACTAAGAGCCCGTAGATAACTACGGATGAAAAGGGGTGCTAATACCTTCCCTTTTCATAACCTTCTCCCTTACTCAGAATCTAACGAAGGTCTTTTTCTGTACTTTTACCTTCCCTTAATTGGATAAAAATAAAAGTCGGTGGCGACTCTTGCTATCCGCACATTTGCGATACAAAAACACAAAAAAGTCAGTTCACCGTATTACAACATCTGAAGCAAATACACCTGTACAAGATCATAATCCAGACAATACAGATAAAGGATGTGCGTAGATATGCACAGTCAAGAATGTGTGTCTATACACACTCGACGTCTATCCAATAAACCTGCAGAAAATACCCGGATAATACAGACAAAAGGGGGGGCACACACAAGTGTGCGAGCAACAGGTATGGATTCTATACATCCAAAATCAATCAGATAACCTGCAAAAGATGGTAAAAAAACAAACAGACAGATACAGAATACACACACATGTGTGTAACATCAGATCAATGGATTTTATAAATCCCAATCAATGGTATAACGCTCCGCGTACCTCGCATGCAAAATAGAATGTCAGAAATAGCAATGCGGCTTTTAAATAAAGCATAAAACGCAAAAAAAGAAGATTATTTACAAAGAAATCGGAATATTAAAACTAAATTTGAAATTTTACTTACAACACTAAGATAAAGTATACTTTCAATTATAATTATTCTTGCAGGAAAAACCTTAATAAAGATATTTTTAGGGATTTGGAGACTCAAGTATCGTAACTCAAGTTCCAAGCTTATTATTGTCTTGCTTATCCCGCCGGCGGGAGCCCTATTTATATCAGTCCTTCCATGAAGCTATTTCTTCCTTCCCGTAACTGCCCTAGTGCATTAATCATGGCTTTAAGGCAAGGAGTTAGCTGTTACCGCTGGTAATCATTCATCAGTAACGTCTCATAAAGTCTCTAGGAACTCTTCATCTTTCGTAACGTCTGACCAACCCTTCTTTCTGGAGTAGCTACCGAGCCCCTTCTCGGAATTGGGCCGAGCTTGTCCTCCTTTCCGTGATCCATGTCGGACTGGGGACCTACCTCCTAAGGCCGAGTCCTATCCCGGGTCTTCACAGCCTCGCCTCTTTAGACCTTTATCTCGGCTAAGGATTTCGTGCATGATCAATAATTAAACGGTATAAAATATCTTAGAGTTTCTAAAAAAAAATGACATTATACCCCTGAGTCAATTATAAAACAACAACATCTAAATGTATTATTTAAAAATAAAAGAAATTGATTAAAAAAAAATATAAAAAAAAATGTCAAAAATATTCTAATATCCTAAAATATCAAAATATATTTTTATTACATTTTTTATAAGTCAAAATAATCGAAATCACAATTAAAATTGATATTACACTAAAGTTATAACACATGAATGCAGGGGGTGTAAAGCTGAATTTCCAGATTGAACTAAATTAGTTATAACATGTAAACTAAATCAAAAAATGGGGGTATAAACCGGAATTCACCAGGCCCAGTCCGAAAATGCTAAGTCCATTCTTCTTTTTTTTTTATTTCCAAACAGCATTATTATTATTTTTTATTCAGATTTTATAATATGTCACACTGTCACGTTTTACATGTCACATATATCAATTGGTCAGATTAATTTAAGTCAGATTTTATTTTATAAAATAAAAAAAGAAAAGAACACGTGTCAGATTGGGATTGGCTACATGGATAAGCATGACTAACCAGTGCAGGGGAGACACGCCGAGGGCTTGGCTGAAAGTTGCCGGCGCTCGGCGCTGTGCAGTTCCCCCGATTCTCTTCTCCGGCGGCTCCTTCGCCGGAATCAATCAACTGTTAGCCGAAACTCGCAGTTCCGGTGTCAATCAAACCGTGTCGAAGTGCAGATCCTCAAAACTTCTTGCTTAAACGAGATCGTCACGAGAATCGTTCATATAACTCTGAATCTGCTCGAGGTTTGTAGAAGTAACTCAGCGGCTGGTGTTTGAGATCTGGCGAGGTTCACGGAAATTGACGGAAAACTCCTCGACTTCTAGCAATCTTGACGACGATGGAGATTAGCGAACAAGCCTTCATCTCACTGAGGAATAAATTTGGTGAACCAATCCCAGCTTGAAGGCGAAAAAGCAGAAGGCTGCCGACGATGATGCTGAAGCGAAGATTGATGAAACTTGAATGATGGTGATAATGGTGAATCGGCTGCCACCATTTCTCGAGAGTTTTGATGAGTGATGAAGATCGGTCATATGAAAGAGACTGTGGAAATTCGTTACGGCAGAGGTGGCGGCGAAAGAAACTGTTATGGTGGTCTCAGAATGAATAATTAGGGAGCGTGTGCGTTTAATCCCAGCGAAGGAGAATGGAGAGTGATTATGGCGTGCCGGAAGCGAGAAAGAAAGGGATCGTGGTGGATGAGAGAGTGAAAAAGAGTGTGGGAAGTGAAGGGAAAGAAAATGGTGATGCTGTTATGGGATGAAGATCAAGAAAAAGTGAGAGGGAGAAAGTGGACGAATGAGAGGGAGGCGGGAGTGGAGTAACAGTGAGGTAAATTGGTGAGATGAAGAAGAATGGGTGGGTTTCTACAATGCCAGCAAGAGAGCGAGGGAAGACCCAGCAGAGTGAACCGTAATGGAAGAAAAAGAGAGGAGCAGGATGGAAAGTGTTGTTAGGAGGGAGATGGTTAGAGTCAAGAAGAAAGAAAAATGGAACCATTAAAGTGAGGAGTGTAAGAGAGAGTGAGTTTGAGCAGTGAGGGAAAAAAAGGATAATGAGAATTCTCTTTCTTTTTGTTTTCTTTTTCTGTTAGTTTTGTTAGCAGCAAATCAGTTGTGCCAAAAGTGAAGGAGGAAAAGAAAAAATGTAGTGAATGGATTCTATTATGAGTTTTTTTGTTTGAATGGTGGAAAAATTCTGTTATCAATTTTTTAGAGTGAGGAAAAGAGTAAAATGAAAAAGAAAGTGGTGAGTTTTTGTTTTTACTGTCAAGGAGAATAGAAAAACCAGGGAGAGAATGGAAAAAATGAGTGTGAAGATGGTTGCTGTTAGTTTTTGGGAGAAGAAGAATAATAGTAAAAATGGTGATGAATGGAGGTTGTTAAAAAAAAAAGAAAGGAAAATTGTTTCCTGTTTTATTCAAGTTTTCTCCTGTTGGTCAATTCGCGAGAGGGAGAGTGCATTGAATGAGGGGATCTCTTTGTACAGAATGATGGTGTAAAAAAATGGAACCCGAAAAATCGTTTTTTGTTATGGTTGCTCCCATTTGCACTCGAAAAAATCGAAATATTAAGCTCTTTCGGAAAAAGTCCAAGCATCAAAGTCGGAGAACAAACTTCCGTGAACAATTTTCGTGTTTGAAATTTTTCGATTCGGAACCCGTAGCTCGCTTAAAATCGGCTCTGAAGTTTAGAAATCATAATTTGCAAAATAACGGCGATGACGGCAAAAGTTTACCGAATGTTTTTTTTCACGACTTTAAGGTCTTATAACTCCTTCAATACTCGACGAAATAGCGCAAACTCGGTGTCGTTGGAAAGAAGGCATGTGGCAGAGTAACTTTGATGTTGAGTGCCCGACGAAAAAAAGATCACAAGCTCGCCGTATTCAGCCTCGAAGTCATGCCGACACAAGCTGACTGCATGTTTTGAAAAATTTCTCTAAGTATTGTATTCTTGAAACAATCCACTTACACCACTTTGCAGCCCCGTAACTCCTTCGATACTCGACCGGCTGACTCGAACCTGGTACCATTGAAAAGCTCGCGTGTGATACAACAACTTTTTAGTTCGACAAAAATCCGAACGAAGCCTAAATCACGGAGAAAAAAGTGTTTGAATATTGCACCGTGACTGTTCGACGAAATGCTTGGCCTGGCTGGGCAAGTTTTGCACATGACATGTAGCAATTTTCCAACTTCAAGTCATCGATTACGGCGTTCCATATTTTCCGCTCCGTCGTCCGAAACAAAAAAGTTTCTAAATGGAACTTGTAGAATATACGGCAAACTCCAACTTTCATGTTCGGAGTTTTTCCGTGCGGCGATCGAATCGACGAGAAAAAAGCCCCGAACATACGCACAAAAACTGTTCGATGAAATGCGTCCGCAGCTTGGCAAAAAATGTGTATGTTGTCTTGCATTTTAGCAATTTCAAACTGACACTTACGGCGCTCCGTATCTTCCAGCTCTGACGTCCGAAACGGAAAAGTTTCTAAACGGAACTTGTAGATGGAATCACGAACTCAAACTTTCGTGTTCGGAATTTCTTCGTGCAGCGACCGAATCAATGACGACGAAAACAGCCCTGAACACGCGCACAAAACCATTCAAATCTTACAAACATAATGAATTCTTATTTTCCGAGCTTTATAACTTCCGATTCGAGTCCTGAATGAATTCGACTCCTTCAACAAAGTTTTGGATTTCCGTGAGATGAACGACTTTTCAGTTGAACACTTTTTAATTCGGAGCCACGGATCATGATAAAATCGACCCTGAAACTGTCAGCTTGAGCATAGAAACAAACACTTCAAAATATTTCTAAGTGTTGAATTTTTGAGAAATGATAAACCGTAACTTCCGAGCTCCGTAATTTTTTATCCGTTTTCCGAATGAATTCGATTTCTTCAGAAAAGTTGTAGATTGCCACAAAATCAACAACTTTGATTTTGAACTCAACTCGAATCGACGCCTCGAAACACGTGTAAAACGTCTCCAAAGTCGAGCGCTTGAACATGTTAAAAACACTCAAAATTTTACTAAGTGTAAAACTTCAAAAGTTATAAACTTCAAACTTCGGAGCTTTATAACTCGAAATCCGGGCATTTCTGGAAAAATCTTCACAATGACAAAGTCGGAGTACGAAATGCGCTCTTTCCAACGACTATCAACTCGCGAACTTCTAACCACAGACGGGCAAGATACGGATGCGGCAACATGGCTCCGTGAACACAAAGTGCTTAAAACTTAGAAAATTTTTCTAAGTCCAAGATTACTTAAAAAATGCAAGAAACCTCATTTTCACCCGATTCTTCCGATTTTCCTCAACAAATGATCGCATTTTCTCAAATGTCGACTTTTGACAATAATTTTGACCCGAAATTCCACCCGGTCAAACTTTGACTTTTGTTGACTTTTTGATACACGCGCTCAAATATCATTTTATCCGTCCGTTTTTGATTTTCTGATGAATCGCGTGGATCGATAAGCCGTATACAGATACTTCGAGACTCACAGAAGGCCATATGATTAATTCGGGTTCAAATATTCGACCAACATACACTGTAGCTCGAAACTGTAATCAATATCCACCTGATAAGCGATCAAAACTCCGAAACCTCAATTCTCGATAGATAATCAGAAGCTTCTAAAACACACATATCTTGCGTATTGAGATGACGCTTGAAATAACAGAACCTCAGATATCCAGTTTTTGAGAACCAAACCTCTTCTTCCGAATTGCACAGGCTCGTACGATTTAGAAAATTCCAAACCCATGATCAATGCATGAATGATATGTATGCGATGCACCTATTAATTAAGTGTCAGCCAATTATTTATTAATAAAATGAAGAGGACGAATTTTGGGGTGCAACACTAAGTATCATAGCTCCGCCGGAAAATACTGTTTTGACTACAAATGGTCCCTCATAGGTGGGAGTCCATTTGCCCCTAGGATCACCTTGTGGAAGAATGATGCGCTTGACTACTAGATCACCGACTTGGTAAACTCGGTGCTTGACTTTGTTGTTAAATGCTCTGATCATCCGTTTCTGATAGATTTGTCCATGGCAGATGGACGCGAGTCGTTTCTCATCAATCGTCTTCACCTAACTCTGCGTCTTGGAGGACTCTGGTCGAGGGTATCTGAACCTCGATGGGTAGAACTGCTTCCATACCGTATACAAGAGAGAAGGGGGTTGCCCCTGTTGATGTTCGTACTGTAGTGCGATAACCATGAAGAGCAAATGGTAACATCTCATGCCAATCTTTGTAAGTCAACATCATCTTACGTATAATCTTCTTAATGTTCTTGTTGGCGGCTTCGCTGCGCCATTCATCTTAGGCCGATAAGGAGAAGAGTTGTGATGTTTGATCTTGAGCTGATTTTGGTGATCATCTTGTTGTTGAGATTAGAGCCATTATCGGTGATAATCCTTTCGGGAGTGACATCGCAAAAGATAAGATTATGAATCGAGCCATAACATTCTTAGTAACAGATGCAAGCGGTACACTTCCACTTGGTGAAATAATCAATTGCCACAAGGATGAAACGATGTCCATTGGAAGCGGTGGGCTTGATTTATTCAATCATGTCCATTGGAGGTACGTGTACTTTGTCTGCATATATCTGGCATTTGTGACAAGATTGAGCATAGCGGTGACAATCAGCTTCCATGGTGGACCAATAGTAACCTGTTCTCAGAATCTTCTTAGCCATCGTATGTCCACTGGAGTGGGTACCAAATGCGCCTTCGTGTAACTCCTCCATGATACGTTCCGCTGTTTTCTGGTCTACACAGCAGAGTAAGCACAAGTCATGGTTGCGCTTGTATAAGATGTCGTTGCTGAGGAAGAATTTGGATGCGAACCTTCTCAAGAACTTCTTATCGTTGACAGATGCCTCTGCGGGATATTCCTGAACCTCAAGATACCTCTTCACGTCGTAGTACCAAGGTTTCTCCTCTGTATCAAGCTCATAACAATATGCCGGTTCGTCAAACTTCTCAATGGTGATCTGGGGAGCCTCGTTGTCCCATCTGACCTTGAACATAGATGACATAGTAGCTAACGCGTTTGCCAACTGATTCTCTTCTCGTGGAATGTGATCAAAAGTAATCTCTTCGAAGTAGGGGATCAAACTCAGAACATGCTCTCGATATGGAATGAGATTCGGATGCTTCGTATCCCACTCGCCCTTTATCGGACTGATCACTAAAGCTGAGTCTCCATACACTTGTAAGAACTTGATTCTTAAGTCAATAGCAGCTTTAATACCCATGATGCACGATTCGCATTCGGCCATGTTGTTAGTACAACTGAAATATAATCTGGCGGTGAAAGGTGTGTGTCCGCCTGTAGGAGATGTAATGATGGCGCCAATGCCATTGCCAAGTGCGTTTGAGGCTCCATCAAGACCATGGTCCATCGGGATCCTGTTCGGTCCTTGGGCACAGTTCTTCATAATCTGTAACTAGTAAAACATCTTCATCTGGAAATTGAACGCATAGGCGATAGTCATCTCGACTTGATGAGCCAAATGATCGGCTACACTCCCTTTGATCGCTTTCGAGAAGTGTCTTGGATGTCGTATTCGGTCAAGATCATTTGCCATCTTGCTATTCTTCGGAGAGCTGGTTTCTCAAAGATGTATTTTATCGGATCTATCTTGAAATCAACAAGGTAGTGTGAGTCAACATATCTTGTCTTAGTCGTGAGCAGCCAAAGCGTTGCAAGTTTTCTCATTGTGAGTATCTTGTTTCACGATCGGTAAACTTTTGCTAAGGTAGTGTATTGCATACTCTTTTCAGACTCATCATGTTGCCCCAACACACACCCATTGAGTTCTCTAATCTTGTCAAGTACATGATAAGAGGTCTTCCTTCGGTGGGTGGCATCAGAATGGGAGGATTCTGTAGGTATTCCTTGATTTTGTCAAAAGCGATCGGCAATCGTCGTTCCATTCCACTACTTGATCTTTCTTTAGTAACTTGAAGATTGGCTCACAGTAGCGATCGGATGTGCAATGAATACGGCAATGTAGTTCAATCGGCAAGAAACCTCGACTTCCTTCTCGGTGCGGAGTGGCATTTCTTGAATAGCTCTAACCTTGGCGGGATCAACTTCAATACCTTTACCGCGACAACAAACCCTAGGAGTTTACGGATCGACTCCAAAGGTGCACTTGTTGGGATTAAGTCTCGATCTATACTTCTTCAACCTATCAGCGTTTCGCAAATGATCAAGATGTTCTTCTTGATGCGTGATCGAGCTATCATGTAAATCGGCGTAGACCTCTCTCGTGATGAATCATGTCATGAAATAGTGCCACCATAGCGCGCGATAAAATGGCGCCAGCGTTCTTGATCCGAGCGACATAACCTTGTAACGAAAGTGCCCCACTGTGTAACAAAAGTAGTCTTCTCCATATCTTCAGGAGCCATTTTGATCTAATTGTAACCGGAGAAACCATCCATGAAAGATAAAACCTTATGCTGAGCGGTGTTGTCAACCAGAACATCAATGTGAGGAAGTGGAAAATCATCCTTCGGACTTGCTTTGTTCAGATCTCTGTAATCCACACACATTCGAACTTTACCATCTTTCTTAGGTACAGGCACCACATTTGCAACCCACTGTGGATAAGAAGTAATGGCTAAGAAACCAGCATTGAATTGTTTCATAACTTCGGTCTTGATTTTCTCTGACATCTCAGGACGCATGCTACGAACCTTCTGTTTCACTAGGAGGAAACCTTCTTTTGTCGGCAATCGGTGCACCACAATATCAATGTCTAAACCCGGCATGTCTTCGTATGACCAAGCAAAAACCTCAATATAGTCTCGTAGCATCTGAATCAATCTCTCTTTGACATTGTTCTCAAGACCCGCTCCTATCTTGATCTCTTTTCTGTCTTCATCAGTACCCAAATTTACAACCTCAACCTGCTCTTCGTGTGGCTGTATAACTCGCTCTTCTTGTTGTAGAAATCTGACAAGTTCTCCTGGCACTTCACAATCTTCCTCACCTTCGTCTTCGGCTTGGTAGATCGGATTATCGAAGTCATATTTAGCAATAGCATAGCTGTTATCAACGAGATTCGGAGTGATTCTGCAGTGTATCACGTGGGTGTGTAAAAACACATAGCTTTTTGAAGGGGTGATAAAGTAAAAGAAAGAAGACAACAATTGAATGCAAAATTCCAACGATTTTATTGAATGAAAATATGCAAATGACAGATAATAACCCTCACAAACGAGCCATGATGCCCCGGGCAAGGTGTAACAACCCAATTTTCATATTATTTATTATACTTTATTACTCTAATATGTTATATCATTTTGTGTGTTAATTATTTTATTATTATGCGAGATAATAATTAATCAAGATAATTATTTTATTTAGTGTGTTAATTAATTATTTAAATTGTTAGGTGAAATAATAATGATTATTTGAATTAATTAACTTTGTGTGTATTTGTGATTATTTGATTTATTGGGTTAATAGAATTATTAAGTAGATATATTATATTGGGCCTGAATATTTTAGCATGAGTAATTGTGGGGGTGTATTCCTTAAGCCCATTTAGAAATAAGTTAGTAAGAGTGTGAGGGAGTAAAGAGAAAAAAAACATATTTCATTTTGCAAGATTCAAGAGAATAGAAAAAGAGGAGGAGAGGAGCAAAAAAGGGAACAAGCAAGAGAGCTAGGGTTCAATCAAATCAAAGAGGTAAGGGGGAGAATCCTAATTATTAGGGGATAGTATGATTGGGTCAATGGGTAGATTAACATGAGTAGGTTGTTTTTGGTTAAATTCCTATTTTTTTTTTTATGTTGAAATTGATTGTGTTGCTGTTGAATTTGGGAGATGTTTGGGGACCCAATTTAATTTATAAGTGCTAATAACAATAATATTGAGATAGTGAATAGTGATGAAGCATGTGCCTCACCAGGTATTTGAGCGCAACATTCAATTGCCATTGTCCTGTAGTTTTTTTTACGATTTAATATATGTGGTAATATATACATGATGCTAGCAATGTTTGCAATTTGCTTTTCTTAATTTATGTAGCCTTTCGTGTATACATATATATGATACTAAGTATTCTTTATTTGGCACTTCCTGTAGCTAGCTTCATGTGATGTATTACTTGACAACAATGTAGCATCACGTGGCCCTTTTCTTGTTGCTATGATTTCGTTTTTTTTTCTTGATCTAGTGCAAATTGGCTTAACATCATGCACTTAGGATAAGTGATAGACAATGTACTTTTTCTTCTTTTCGTGTGCAAGTTTTTTTGAAAAGTATTATACTATGGATTAATAGGTATTAGAATATGAAGTATGTATATATATAGGTAAAGGTAATAGGAGCTAAGTATTAGAAGGAATGAGTATATATTATATGAAATAAATTTTGGTACAGTAGCTGATTTTTTTTAGCAGAACATAATATATTAGTAGCATTGAATTAAGTCAAAACTGTCCCGTTTTGGTCGAATTAGCCGAATTAGGCGGTATAATTAGTTGCCCAGAATTGGATAAAAATTTACGTGGTAGCTAAGTTTAATTAGTAGATTAACGTGGTCGCGTTATTTTGTTGAATTTCGGTATTTTGTGAACTGGATTGAAATTGCATTTTGGCTTGGATAATCATGTTGATAATGAAATATTATTGTGTCAACTATATTGCTTTTGCGAGTGTTCTTTGTGGGTAGCCAAAAGGCGTGAATCCTTGGTTAGGATATATTTGTGAACTTGTGCATTTTGTGTATATTGGCAAATTGGTGAATTAACATGAGATAGTGTGAGTGTCGGTGTTAATTGGAATTTGTGTGTGTATTTGTTGATTGACCGATATATGTGAATGTTTCAATTGTTATGAATATGTACAATGGATGGATAATTCATAGAGTTGAATTATGGTGATATGTATTATGGTAAGATGGTAGAGATGATCTTAATTGCATATGTATTTGTGATATTATACATTCATTCATGGCATGGTTGACCTTGAAACAAAGGTGGTGAAACTTTGGGTTCACGATGTGCTTTGAAACATAAGCGATTGCTTGATCCTAGAGTGGAAATAGTAGCGGTAGACTATATGTTTACATTTTGGTGGGCTTTGGTCTTGTCCGGATCAGAAGCGTGACTTGGATTCTAGATATGGAATCGGAAAGTGGTGAAACATTTGGTTCACATTTGGTACCACATGCATAGAGTCACATTGTCTTGCATTGAGTCACATTAGAGATGTGTGGAATTTGAACATATGCAATTATGTGATTTTTTGTGTATGTATGGGTTGTGATGATTGATATTGGTGATGTATTGTGTTTGTTCCATAAATGTGATATGTGAATATGATTTGGTGATTATGCATATATGTGTAGTTTGGAGAAGATATGTGAATATGTGATAATGATGGTTTATGTACATATTTGGATAATTGTGTTGGAATCTTTAATGATTGAATCTCTTGAGTTTTTGTTGCGTAATTGAACATGTAGAGTATACTTGGAATTGTTATTTACATGATTTATGTGAAGTGTGTTGAATTCATATGAATGTTGATTATTGTCATACCCCAAAATTTGCCCTCATGTTTCTCAAGACATTCCATACATCCATACTCAAGGATTCCTCAAGAGTTGATCAGACAAACTCTCTCCTAGACAATCAACCCAAACTAGGGTTTGGCATTTCTCAGATCCAGATGGACTTCCAACATCTCCAAAGGTTTTCATGCCTCCTCATAGGCTTCAAAGAATCTCCATGTCAAGTTTCAAGCCTCACAAGTCAAGTTTCCTCAGACAATTGCTCAGATGGTTGAAAATCAGTTGTATTGGTCAAAAAGTCAACTGTGGTCAACATACAGTCAAACTTCATAATTTTTGGTCAACATCCTCATTTTGAAGTCACATTCATCATTTGATCAAGGGTTGATCATGATTCATCAAGAAAACTCAAGATTTGCTCAGAAGTCAACTTTCCAAATTAGGGTTTCTAGATGAAAAGTCAACTGAACTTTGACTGATCATAACTTCTTCATACTTTCTCAGAAATTTTTCCACCACCTCTTGTTTTGAAGGAAATTCAATTCTCTACAACTTCATGTCTCACAAGAATGTTCAAAAAATGCTTCATTTGGAAGGTATGGATCAAAACATTACAGGTCCTTTTCAAAGTCAACAAAAAGTCAACTTTTGGTTTTGAGGATATATTGAGCATGGTAACTCCAATTTAGATGAAACCAAAGACATTGTTTAGAGGACTCTTAGAGCTTTCCAAAAAGTCCAATAACTCTCAAAAATGTGGAAAAATGAGCAAGATACACTATTTAGAAGTTGGGGAATTTTGGACAATTGCACAAAAGGACATTTTGGTCAAAATGCAAAATTTTCCAAATGGGCCTATAATCTTTTGATCCAAACTTGCTCATGACATTATTTGTGACCCATAAATGCTTGGCCATGGCAATTTTCTATTTTATTGATTTTATTTTGGATTTTAAACCATTTAATTCCAAATTAAATTACATAAAATATGAAAATAAAGTATTTTTTTAAATGGGTTGGATTTATATCTTACTTGAGGTCCAAGGAAGCCCATATTTCATGCCAAATTCGTGCTAGCCTCTTACATGGAAAGAAAATCAATTTTTCTTCAATATTTGATTTTATTTTAAAAGAAAATATTGCACATTGATGGATCAATCTTTTTTCACTCTCTTTGCCATCCAAATTCTCTCTATAAATAGCCAGCATTGTGTACAAACAAAGGGACGAAACCCTAGCTCAAGCCAAACCCTTATTCTTGCAAAAAATTTCAAGAAACTTGAGAAATTTGAATTCCATATTGCAGCCTCTTCCAGCCTCTTTTAACCATCCAATCCTTTTCCTGAGGTCTCCAGGGATCGAAACGATCCCTCACTTGAAGCCAAGACTGCCCAGAATCCGATCTCTAGCTCTCACCGGTTTGCTATTCTTTGCAATTTCGATTTCAATATTTCATGCATTGTTAACGTTTTTGTTGTGTTTATTTGATCTCAGGATGATTGTTAGGTCGCATTAGAACCATTACATGCAAGCTTTAACGTCCAGAATGCCATTTGCCATTGTTAGGGCATTTCAGGCTGTTTCGATCGAACCGGGTCCTACAAGCGTTTTCAGAGGAAACCAATATCACCAATGGATTCGTAGGGTCTGATTTAGGGGGGTAGGGTACCTTAGAACTATTTATCTTGCGTATTTTTCCAGTTTCGGGTGGTTGCTCATCGGAGTAGACGACCGGAGCTAGGGCTCCGGCGTCGTTGACTTGAGTGGACTCCGGCGTGGCTGGCGTGGCGTTATGGCGCTTCCTGATTCGCTCGTTCATGCCGTCCAGGGCCCACTAGCTGACTGTGTTCTTGACTTCCCCAGACAGTGACGCGTGTGCATCTCATGATCATCCGTTTCCATTCCATGACAACAAGTGCAAGCTGGCGTGGTGGTTAAGACGTTCACTGTTCCCAGATGCTCTCAAGGGTCCCCAGTTCAACTCCTGCCAGGACCGGTTTTGCATCTTTTTTACAAACTTGCATTTTTCAACTATTTTCTATTATTTCTTTTTATTTTAATATTTCCATGTTATTTTAATTATTTTCATATTTTTTTCTCATGCATTAAAAATCATCAAAATATTTTTCCTTTTGCATTTATTTTCATAAAATGTTTATTTAATTTATAAAATTTAAAAATATTATTTTGCATGCATATTTATTTTTATTTCTAATTTAGCATTTAATTCAATTTTAATTAGTTTTAAATTACTAAATTGCATCTAAAAAATCCCAAAAAATTATTTTAGCATATTTATGTTATTTCTAGCATGTCATATTTTTCTCATCCAAAAATTTGCATTTTTCTAACACTTTTCCTCTTATTCGATTCATCTCGTATTTTCCGATTTCTCATTCTTTCACAGGTTATTCCGATTCAGACGATTTTCTTTTATCGTTTTATTTTTCCAATAATGTAACTGCTCATGGGATGTAATAGTTTTCAATTAGGCTTTTACTTTCCGCACTTTTTCAATTATGTATCTGCCCCAAAGCCATGTAATAGCGTAGGACATTTATTTTCGCATCTTTACATTCCGCATTTTAATTTCCGCACCCTATAAATTGCTAGTAACTAGGCGTGTATGGCAAGATAATAATGAACATAGCTCACTCTAATTTGCAAGATAACATATCTGAATTGACACACTCTTTTCACACACGCACCCCTTAGGGTAATTCTCTCTCGTTGCCTTACGAATACAAACGGTCATGTCCCTCGAACGTAGAGGTATTCTAGCACTGTTGCCTTCAAAACAAATCATCATAGTCCCTTCGATACAAAGATCATAAGACCCACGATGTCGCCTCCGAATACATGATCTTGACCCTCGATTGTCGCCTCGAAAATGATGATAGTCCCTTGAATGTGCTAGGATACTTCCTACAAGTTGCCTTCTATGACCATACGATGTCCCTTGAATGTCCGCTTACATCCACGAATGGAGCTACCTATCAACTAATGGTATGGTTAGCACTATTCTAAAGGAGCGTAAAAATAAAACGACCAATTACGAGTAGGTAATAAGACTTTTAGTTGCTTGCTCTATCAAAATACTTTTCACACACACACTTTTTCAAAGTTCAAACTCTTTTCAAAGCGAAACATTTCCGAACACTTTGTATACATTCCTACGTGAATCATTACAAAGTCAAAGCGAAATGCCCTTTCAAAACATCTTTCAAACACACAGAAAGCACAATTTTAAAGTGATCTAAGAGCAACTAAGAGCCCGTAGATAACTACGGATGGAAAGGGGTGCTAATACCTTCCCTTTTCATAACCTTCTCCTTACTCCAGAATCTAACGAAGGTCTTTTTCTGTACTTTTACCTTCCCTTAATTGGATAAAAATAAAAGTCGGTGGCGACTCTTGCTATCCGCACATTTGCGATACAAAAACACAAAAAAGTCAGTTCACCGTATTACAGAACTGGCGACTCTGCTGGGGAGACACCCTAAAGAGAGAATGCCTTAGGGATTTCTAGATCATCTTTACTGTTTTTTGTTTGACTTGCTTGCTTTATCTTTAAGGGTTGCTTGGGTATTATATTTGTGGGGGATCCTACACCCGGATCCGGGTTTCCTTTTAGGTAAGTAGCAATAAATCGTCGCGAGCGTTAGACGTACATCAAATTGGTCAACATGATGGCTACGTTAGCGTGACACTTCGGATGTCCTGATACTCTTCATTTCCAAGTTGAGGATAGTATTTGGCTTCTGCGTGGTGTCATCAAGCGCTAACTAAACTTTTAGAACCTTAATTGACCCATCTTGGCCATTAGAAGGTAGTGAGATGGCCGGCTTTGGTGTAGACCGAGGTTGGTTGATACTCGATGCTACGCTCGTTAAGATCAGACTTTTGGGATATTTTCGGTCGACCACTTGGTAGTCGTATTGAAATAAACGCCTCCGAGAAAGATCAATGATGTGAGATTCCTAGAACCCGGTTACTATTATAGGACAGGATGAACCAACTCAAACTTTTGGTGGGGTAATCACCTATACCTCTTGCAAGCCTTAAACCTAGGCTCATTGTGTGAATTGCTTGTGTGTGCCAAACATGACATCATGACATCATTTGCATTGCATATCATTTCTAACTATTTCAGGGACCTAGGGATTTATCTTTGCTCTGTTTCGTAGGTGTTATGGCTTCTAGAAAGACTATCCGAATCAACTTCATGGGTATACCTTCTCAGCTCAAAGAATTGGTTTCAGAAATTCCCGACCATGCTCAGTTCATCAAAAGACATGGTTATCTACTTGATTTGGTTATCTCCGGTTTTGAAGAAGATATGATGCATGTCCTATTCCAGTTCTTTGATCCGAAACACCATTGCTTTACATTTCCAGATTATCAGTTGGTTCCTACCTTGGAAGAGTTCTCTAAGCTACTTGGGGTACCTATTTTTGACCAAATGCCATTCACCGGTTTAGAAAAGGTTCCTAAATACGAAGACATTGCATCAGCCTTACATCTTAAGCGCTCAGACATTGAAGCCAATTGGGAAACTAGAAGTGGAGTTAAGGGTTTACTTGCCAAGTTCCTAATTAAGAAAGCTCGAGAATTTCTCAAAGTTATGAGTTTCCATGCATTTGAAGACATTGTGGCCTTGCTAATTTATGGTTTGGTTCTATTCCCTAACTCGGATCAATTCATAGATGTCAGCGCCATCAAGTTGTTCCTTACCCGCAATCCAGTGCCTACCTTACTTGGAGACATCCTACATTCTCTCCATACTCGTACTACTAAAAGACAAGGAACTCTCATGTGTTGCATACCGTTACTTTCCAGGTGGTTTATTTCGCACCTTCCTCCATCAGTTTTGAAGAACGAGCAAAGGATGAAGTGGTCTCAAAGACTAATGTCACTCTCTCATTCAGATATCCGTTGGAGTCTTTTCTCTCAAAAGGACTTCACCTTCATTGAACGTTGTGGAGAATTTCCTAATGTACCACTCCTTGGTATTAGAGGAGGTATTACTTACAATCCTTCTCTAGCTCTACGTCAGTTTGGTTTTGCTCGAAGAGATGGCCCACATGATATGCTTCTCCAAGATATTGTGTTCGACTACAATCATGATCTCGATTGCAAGCGAAGGTTCATACACGCTTGGGGCATGGTAAAGAAGGCGATACCAAGACTTTGGGGCACCGAACTCCATTCCTTGGGAACCTTACCTCAAATGGGTGCGAGCTCGAGCTCAAAACCTCATGATGCCATTCACGGTTTACCGTAATTATGGAACCTGTTGCTATAGGTGACGTACCCTATACTGTTCTCCATCCCGACATGCCTACTGATTTTGAAGACTTGAAGAGATCCTGGATTCAGCTTAGAGAAGAAAGGGATACCTTTGAAGCTCAGTGCTACTCAAGCGAGAAGAAAGTGCTAGAGTTGACCAAGCTACTTCACGAGGAACGCAACATCAACGCCTACCTCGGCACCAAGAGGAAGCGCCCATGGGAGACATAGGAGCTTTACATGTTTCTCTTTTATTGTTTTGAACTATCTTTTGTACTTAAAAAAAGAAAAAGAATAAAAAGAGAACTAATATTTGTTTGTTCATTGCTTGTTTAACAAATTTAAATCCTAAAGGTCCTTGAAAACATTGCATAGCATTCGCATAAACATTGCATAGCATAGCATAACATTGCATCACAGGTACATTGGAGATTGGTTTTCTCATTTTCTCGCTATTTATTTTAGCAGAAATGGCTCTCGAACAGACTGTCAAAGATCTCCAAGCTCAGAATGCTCAGTTTCAGCAGATGTTCACTAGCTTGGTCCAAGGCCAAGAGGATCCGAAGAAGCTCATCAACAAGAAGAAGAAGGTTGTGGGTCTCCTCAACATGGGCAGACGCTACAAAGGTGGTCCTAAAAGGGTCAGTCGGATTGAGCTCTCTGAAGACAGTGTCAAGAATGAGGGGAGTACCAAGGGTAATGAAGATGACCAGCGTGAGCCTGAGAAAGAGAGAGAGGAGCGTTCTGACTATAGCCAATACTCTGATGAAGATGACAAGTACAAGCAACTTGAAGACCGTCTGAATGCTGTGGAAAATCTGAAAATGTCCGGGCTGAATTTTGATGACCTGAGTCTTGTTCCTGGTGTTGTGATTCCTCCTAAGTTCAAAGTTCCTACTTTTGCCAAGTATGATGGCATTTCTTGTCCAAGCACTTGAAGTCCTATGTCGAAGATCAACCCCCGCGATGAGAAAGTTGTGGATGCATTATTTTCAAGAGAGTTTGTCGAACTCGGTTGGAGTGGTATTATCGTTAGAGAATGATCGTATCCGTACTTGGGTGACTTGGTGATGCTTTCTACAGATGAGTACAATACAATTGACACCCACACGCATGCAACTACAAAGCATGTCCATGGGTCGTGATGAGAAGTTCAAGGAGTATGCTCAAAATGGAGAGATTTAGCGGTGAGTTCAACCACCCTTGTCCAATAGGGAGTTGGTTGATATGTTTATGGGAACATTATCGGGCCCATTCTTCAATCATCGATTGGAAATTCTTATTTGGATTCAAGTGATGCAAATGGAATCAAGAGCGGAAAGATTCATGTAGAGTCATCTTCAAAGAGATCTTTTGGTGGTAAGAAAGAAGCTAGTCTGTATGGTCGAAAAGCCAAGACCGACCGTGCTCAATCTGCGGGGCGTCGTGATCTCAATCCTACATCGACAACCTCGGTGAGACAGCGTGGCAAGCGCCACGAAGGCAGTTCTGAAGATCAACATGCCGATGTCGCAAGCCTTGCAACACATGTTGAAAGCAGAGTTGATTACCTTGAGGGATCCTCCTCAGAATGTCAACACTTCCTCTCCAAGATATAATCCTAATGCTAAGTGTGCTTACCACTCCAACAGCCCTGGACATAGTACTGATGATTGTTGGGCTCTGAAGAACAAGATTCAAGATATGATTGAAGCTAAGCAGATTGAGTTTGATCCTCCTGTCGAGACTCCGAATGTGATCAACGCGCCTATGCCTAACCATGACAAGAGTTCCAATCTTTGTTGGTGGCGATACTTATGTTTTCAACATAGATGACTTGACCATTCCTCGATGGTGTTAAGAAGAATTTGCTGGGTGTCAACCGGATGACCGAGAATTGCCGTTGGTGCCCTCTCACCCGATGGTGTGCTTGGTCGAGAAGGCGTGTTCGATGCATGATGGACAACCGTGAGATACTATTCACGAAACCACACATGCGGTGTGTGAAGATATGTCTAAGCTGAAGATCGAAGACGTGAATGAAACTGTACCAGATGTGTGGGATACCTTGGGGCAGCCAAGTGGTAAGTACGATTACATGGTGAAGTACACTGTTCCTGAGAGCTACAAGATTCCTATCGAAGATGTTAAAGCAACCGGATGGGGTGACGATTTCCCAGAAGACTGTGCTGATGTTAACACCGTAAGGATTTCCTCTGCTGATCCTGTGCCTAGAGTGGCACCCCTCATTATCACTTCTCCCAGACCAGTTCCATATTCCTCTGACAAAGCTATCCCTTGGAATTATGGATCTGAGGTATACTATCATGGCGTCAAACAAGACCCTTTGACCGTTGAAGACCTTACAGTTGAAACTTCCATTCCTAACATTGACAACATCACCGGATCTAGCAAGGTGACCAGAACCGGAAGAGTATTCTCTCCAGAAATCTCTCCTCCAAAAGACACTGCGACTCCAGCTCGCATTCCATTTACTCAACCAATATCCCCAGCTAGTGGGAAAGAACCAGTGACTCATCCTGCTCAACCAGAAGTACCAAAGGAAGTTGCTGAAGACACCTCCAAACCAGAAATGGAGGAAATTTTGAAGATTATCAAGAAGAGTGACTACAATGTTGTGGAACAGTTGGGACAGACTCCGTCCAAGATCTCCATGCTTGCACTGCTCTTGTGCTCCGAGGCTCATGCTAACGCCTTGGTGAAGTTTCTGAAGAATGTTCACGTGCCGCAAGACACTACTCCTGATCAATTTGAAGTTTGTATTGCTAGCACGCGCCAACAACCCTAGGCTTCTCGATCTTGATTTGACTCTGCGGAAGGAAACACAACAAAGCCTTGCACATCTCTGTTGAATGCAAGGGCGTTACCCTGTCTCATGTTTTGGTGGATACCGGTTCTGCTCTGAACATCCTACCGAAGATTGCTTTTGATCGACTTGATATCGAAGGGTTGGTTCTGAGACCCAGTGATATAATTGTGAGAGCTTTCGATGGTTCTAAGCGAGCAGTGCTTGGAGAGCTTACTACACTGTCAAAGTCGGTTCCCGACTTTTGACTCTACTTTCTTTGTCATGGACATCCGTCCGACTTACTCTTGCCTACTTGGGCGCCCTTGGATACATGGGCGGTCTTTTCTACCACATCGAAGTTGAAGTACCAGTAAAGGAAAGTTGTTCGTATGTGGTGAAGAAGAGTACATGGTCAGTCATCTACAGTCGTTCCGATATCTCGAGATGGAAGGTGAATTCTTTGAGACCCCCTGTCAAGCTTTTGAAACAGTCCCCAGAGTCGTTCCTGTTGACTCTCCTGTTACTCCTGAAGTTACACAAGCTCCTCCAAGGATGGCCTCGCTGAAAGATGCTCAAGCTGCTGTTGAAGAAGGTGGTAGTACAATTTAGGGTCAGCTCCCTGATCTTCCTTTCAAGTTTGACAAGACTGGTTTAGGCTTCACTATCAAGGGTCAGAAGATGATACGCCGCGAGCGTGTCGGCCAACTCCCTTTCCGCATCAGTCAGAGTGGAATCCATGCTATAGAAGACAACGACAACGACTTCGACATCAGCAAGTGGATCTTCCCGACTCCCGACAACAGACTCAGCAATTGGAAGACTGAAGACGTCATACCAATCTCCTTTAGACAGGAGTAATTGCTCTTGTTGTGTTTTACTTTTCGTATTTTCTGCGTTTTGAACAATAAACTCTAAAGCCTAGTGCCTTACCCGGGGCATCATGGCTCGTTTGTGCGGGTTATTATTTGTCGTTTGCATATTTTCATTCAATAAATTCGTTGGACTTTTGCATTCAGTTGTGTTTGTTTGTTTTTTTTTACTTTATCACCCCTTCAAAAAGCTATGTGTTCTTACACACACCCACGTGATACACTGCAGAATCACCCCGAATCTCGTTGATAACAACTATGCTATTGCTAAATATGACTTCGATAATCCGATCTACCAAGCCGAAGATGCAAGTGAGGAAGATTGTGAAGTGCCAGGAGAACTTGTCATTACTGGCAGGAAGATCGAGTTATCTGACCATACGAAGAGCAAGTTGAGGTTGTGAATTTGGGACGAAGGCAAAAGAGATCAAGATAGGAGCGGGTCTTGAGAGCGGTGTTAAAGAAAGGTTGAGTACGGATGCTACGAAACTACATTGAGGTTTTGCTTGGTCATACGAAGACATGCGGGTTTAGACATTGATATTGTGGTGCACGATTGCCAACAAAAGAAGGTTTTCTCGCAGTGAAAGAAGGTTCGTCGCATGCGTCCTGAGATGTCAGAGAAAATCAAATCCGAAGTTATGAAGCAGTTCAATGCAGGTTTCTTAGCCGTTACTTCTTATCCACAGTGGGTTGCAAACGTGGTACCCGTACCTAAGAAGGATGGTAAAGTACGAATGTGTGTGGATTACAGAGATCTGAACAAAGCGAGTTCGAAAGATGATTTTCCACTTCCTCATATTGATGTTCTGGTTGACAACACCGCTCAGCATAAGGTTTTCTCCTTCATGGATGGTTTCTCCGGTTACAATCAGATCAAAATGGCTCCCGAAGACATGGAGAAGACTACTTTCGTTACACAGTGGGGCACTTTCTGTTCTTGCAGGAAAAACTTGATTAAAGATATTTTTAGGGATTTGGAGACTCAAGTGTCGTAACTCGAGTTCCAAGCTGATGATTGTCTTGCTTATCCCGCCGGCGGGAGCCCTATTTATATCAGTCCTTCCATGAAGCTATTCTTTCCCTCCAGTAACTGCCCTAGCGCATTAACCATGGCTTTAAGGGGGGAACTAGTAATCATTCACGAACGTCTAATCTCTAGGAACTCTTTATTCAACCGAGTAGCTAACCTTCTACCTCCTCCTCTCCGGACCTATGTCCTCTTCCTAAGGCCGAGATCTATGTCTTCGACCTCTCTTCTTTAGACATTCATCTCGGCTAAGGATTTTATGCATGAACACTTTATAAGGTTACTGAATTCGACCTTATCCGTGCTATGGTGACATTATTTCATGACATGATTCATCACGAGATAGAGGTCTACGTCGACGACATGATAGCTCGATCACAGAAAGAAGAAGAACATCTCGATCATTTGCAGTAATTGTTTGACAGGTTGAAGAAGTACAAGCTGAGACTTAACCCTAACAAGTGCACTTTTGGAGTCAGATCCGGTAAACTCCTAGGGTTTGTTGTCAGTGGTAGAGGTATTGAAGTTGACCCCGCCAAGGTTAAAGCCATTCAGGAGATGCTAGCTCCCCGCACCGAGAAGGAAGTCAGAGGTTTCTTGGGCCGTTTGAACTACATTGCCAGATTCATTGCACATCTAACTGCTACTTGTGAGCCAATCTTCAAGCTACTGAAGAAAGATCAAGTGGTAGAATGGAACGACGATTGCCAGATCGCTTTTGACAAAATCAAGGAGTACCTACAGAATCCTCCTATCCTAATGCCGCCTGCCGAAGGAAGACCTCTCATCATGTACTTGATAGTGTTAGAGAATTCAATGGGGTGTGTGTTGGGGAAACATGACGAGTCTGGTCGAAAAGAGCATGCAATATACTACCTTAGCAAAAGTTTATTGTGAAACAAGATACTCACAGCTCGAGAAAACTTTTGGGCTGCTCGCCGACTAAGACAGTATATGTTGACTCACACTACCTTGTTGATTTCAAGATGGATCCGATAAAATACATATTTGAGAAACCAGCTCTCTCGGAAGAATAGCAAGATGGCAAATGATCTTGACCGAATATGACATCAGTACACTTCGAGCGATCAAAGGAAGTGTAGTGCCGATCATTTGGCTCATCAAGCCATAGATGACTATCGATCTATGCGTCGTATTTAAGACGTCTTACTAATTCTGATTATGCGAGAACCAGGCCCAGACGAAGGACACGAACAAGGATCCCGATGGACCATGGTCTTTGATGGAGCCTCAAATGCACTTGGCAATGGCATTGGCGCCATCATTACATCCCCGGACATCGCCTTTCACCAGATTATGTTTCAGTTGCACCAACAACATGGCCGAATACAAAGCGTGCATCATGGGTATTAAAGCTGCCATTGACTTAAGAATCAAGTTCTTGCAGGTGTATGGAGACTTAGCTTTAGTGATCAGTCAGATTAAGGGCGAGTGGGACACGAAGCATCCGAATCTCATTCCATATCGAGAGCATGTTCTAAGTCTGATCCCCTACTTCGAAGAGATTACTTTTGATCACATTCCACGAGAAGAGAATCAGTTGGCAGACGCATTAGCTACTATGTCATCTATGTTTAAGGTCAGATGGGACAACGAGGCTCCCCAGATCATCATTGAGAGGTTTGACGAACCGGCATATTGTTATGAGCTTGACACAGAAGAGAAACCTTGGTACTACGACGTGAAGAGGTACCTTGAGACTCAGGAATATCCTGCAGGGGCATCTGTTAATGATAAGAAGTTTTTGAGAAGGTTTGCATCCAAATTCTTCCTCAGCAACGACATCTTGTACAAGCGCAATCATGATTTGTGCTTACTCCGCTGTGTAGACCGGAAAACAGCGGAACGTATCATGGAAGAGTTACACGAAGGCGCATTTGGTACTCACTCCAGTGGGCATACGATGGCTAAGAAAATTCTGAGGACAGGTTACTATTGGTCCACCATGGAAGCTGATTGTCACCGCTACGCTCGATCTTGTCACAAGTGCCAGATATATGCAGACAAAGTACACGTACCTCGAGTACCTCTGAATGTTTTGACTTCTCCTTGGCCTTTTGCAATGTGGGGCATTGACATGATTGGAGAAATCAAGCCCACAGCTTCCAATGGACATCGTTTCATCCTTGTGGCAATTGACTATTTCACCAAGTGGGTAGAAGCGACCTCGTTCGCATCATTACCAAGAATGTTGTGGCTCGATTCATCAAACATAATCTTATCATCGGTATGGCTCTCCGAAAGGATTATCACAGATAACGGCTCTAATCTCAACAATAAGATGATCACCGAACTACGCGCGATTCAAGATCAAGCATCACAACTCTTCTCCTTATCGGCCTAAGATGAATGGCGCGATGGAAGCCGCCAACAAGAACATTAAGAAGATTATCTGAAGATGACGGTGACTTACAAAGATTGGCATGAGATGTTACCATTTTCTCTTCATGGTTATCGCACTACAGAACGAACATCAACAGGAGCAACCCTTTCTCTCTTGTGTACGGTATGGAAGCAGTCCTACCCATTGAGGTTCAGATACCCTCAACCAGAGTCCTCTAGGACACAGAGTTAGGTGAAGACGATTGGATTCAGACTCGCCTTGACCAGATTAACTTGGTTGACGAGAAACGACTCGCATCCATCTGCCACTGACAGATTTATCAGAAACGAATGATCAGAGCATTTAACAAGAGGGTCAAACACCGAGTCTACCAAGTCGGTGATCTAGTAGTCAAGCGCATCATTCTTCCACAAGGTGATCCCAGGGGAAAATGGACTCCCACCTATGAGGGACCATTTGTAGTCAAGGCAGTATTTTCGGTGACTATGATACTTAGCACCATGGATGGCGAAGACTTCACCACAATGAGCGAGACATAGTCAAAAATACTACGCATAAAAGAGACCCGCTAGGTCGGTGGCCTAGGCAAAAATAAGGGCATCTGGCGAACCAAAGGGTTCGGGCAAAGTTAAGGATATATACAAAATATGTACACCGCAAGTCGAAAACACGAAAAGGCGGCTTGGGCAAAAGGGTATCGGTGGCGAAAACCGAAAGAGGCGGTCTAGGCAAAAGTTAGGGATTTAAGCGTACGACTATGTCTCTTTCAGATCACCTGCTTCCAGACTACTATCAACATTCAAGATTCAAATGGCGAAAATCAATTCAATCACTTTCTACTGACAGCAAGGAGATGAGATAGTTGAAATATATGAGTACTAGCATAGTTGGGACTTAACGAGATTGTTTCCGCATAGCTTTTTCCTGTATAAACTGCTTGGCCATACGCCACCTTTCAAAATAAATACAAGTCTCTTTCTCTCTACAATTCTTGTTCGTTGTTGTTGTTTGCATAAAGTCCAACGTCTGCTTTGAATGATTATATGCATTTGACAATAAAAAATTCGTTCACCAACATGCGAAAAGTAGACATAACAAGGTAAGTTACTACAGGCTCTAGGAATTGAGATGACGACGAAAGCCACCAATGCATTCCCCTGCAGAGTATAATCCCCACAGAGATACCACTTACTACAAGTTCTCCCCATCAGAGTACAAATTTCCTTCCGCTAGTCCTGATATCTCAACTTCATCGTCGTCAGCAGTTTTATCTCCAGCGGAGACATTTATCCCCAACAGGATGCGTTTCAACAATTCCCTTTCCCCGGCAGCAGCAGTGTCTAGACTTCGAACTTGGTCAGATAATGCATCAGAGGAAACTTACATCTTTTATTCCCCAGCCAGAGATTCTGACGGGCTCCAGATCCTTCTAACCCGGTCTCCGAGCGATTATCAAACACTCTTCAGCAGGATCTATACACAAGATTCCCCAATAGAGTACCTCCTAACCCCTCCCCAGCGGAGTCTGCATATGAGATTTACAGCAACGTGTTTCTCAGTCTCTACCATCCACGGCAGTATCTAAACTTAAGACTTGGTCAGATAATGCATCGGAGGAATCAAAGTTATCCTCCTTCTTCTTCCCCAAGCAGGGTCTCCACCCACTTCATTATCAAGCAGAACATCCGCATCTTCTTCAAGATGGATATGTTTTGAAATACCACAACATCTATCATGCATACATTACTCATAAATGCCATAATTTGTGCATATGTCATTCATACACATTGTCATGCATCATACTTTGCATAAGACTAACAATATTCTATCAAAGTTTCTCTTGTTTTCTCCAAAGCAGGTGAAAGTCATTTACGTGAGACGGGTCCGAGATTAAGACCGAATCGGACGGAAAACTATCTGAACGACCAACCTCGTTGTCCTCCGACAATAGATCCAGGATTAATACCCGAAGCCAGACGGGAAACCCTATCCGCAATGATCACAAGTTATCCTCCGATAACAGGCAGTGGATCAACGCCCGAAGCACAACAGGGAAATCATCCACGTATAACCAACTATTATCCTCTTAGAGCAGTCAGCACGAAGAACTATTCTGACTCCTTCTTATTATCAACAACAACTACAGAGTCTGGCGTATGACTCAGTTGCCTTGGATGGCATCTTAAGCCCATCTCCGACTACTTGTCAACATCTCTTCGCTTTCAGAATGCTGCATATTTGGTTAAAAACCAATATAAACCAATAACTTCATTCAAGGTTGGGCACGAAGTCTGGCGTACGACTCCCTCCGGATGGCACCCTAAGCCCATCTCCTTCCAGAAGCATCTACAGAACCTAGCGTACGGTTCACTCCCCAGCATCAACCTTTCCAGATGGCATCTTAAGCCCATCCCCGTTAGTTCTCCTATCAGCAATCTCGAGTCTAGCGTACGTCTCATTCCCCAGCGAATTTCCAAATGGCATCTATAAGCCCATTCCCGCATTATCATCAACAGCGAGTGCAAATTTTCAGGTGTACTCGAGTGTTCAATCATCTTCTACCTCCAGGTCACGAAAGGCAAAGCATGCCAATCTAACCCTTCCAGTACAAGAAGATTGAACAGGGGCAGCTGTCATACCCCAAAATTTGCCCTCATGTTTCTCAAGACATTCCATACATCCATACTCAAGGATTCCTCAAGAGTTGATCAGACAAACTCTCTCCTAGACAATCAACCCAAACTAGGGTTTGGCATTTCTCGAATCGGATGGACTTCCAACATCTCCAAAGGTTTTCATGCCTCCTCATAGGCTTCAAAGAATCTCCATGTCAAGTTTCAAGCCTCACAAGTCAAGTTTCCTCAGACAATTGCTCAGATGGTTGAAAATCAGTTGTATTGGTCAAAAAGTCAACTGTGGTCAACATCCTCATTTTGAAGTCACATTCATCATTTGATCAAGGGTTGATCAAGATTCATCAAGAAAACTCAAGATTTGCTCAGAAGTCAACTTTCCAAATTAGGGTTTCTAGATGAAAAGTCAACTGAACTTTGACTGATCATAACTTCTTCATACTTTCTCAGAAATTTTTCCACCACCTCTTGTTTTGAAGGAAATTCAATTCTCTACAACTTCATGTCTCACAAGAATGTTCAAAAAATGCTTCATTTGGAAGGTATGGATCAAAACATTACAGGTCCTTTTCAAAGTCAACAAAAAGTCAACTTTTGGTTTTGAGGATATATTGAGCATGGTAACTCCAATTTAGATGAAACCAAAGACATTGTTTAGAGGACTCTTAGAGCTTTCCAAAAAGTCCAATAACTCTCAAAAATGTGGAAAAATGAGCAAGATACACTATTCTGAAGTTGGGGAATTTTGGACAATTGCACAAAAGGACATTTTGGTCAAAATGCAAAATTTTCCAAATGGGCCTATAAGCTTTTGATCCAAACTTGCTCATGACATTATTTGTGCCCATAAATGCTTGGCCATGGCAATTTTCTATTTTATTGATTTTATTTTGGATTTTAAACCATTTAATTCCAAATTAAATTACATAAAATATGAAAATAAAGTATTTTTTTAAATGGGTTGGATTTATATCTTACTTGAGGTCCAAGGAAGCCCATATTTCATGCCAAATTCGTGCTAGCCTCTTACATGGAAAGAAAATCAAATTTTCTTCAATATTTGATTTTATTTTAAAAGAAAATATTGCACATTGATGGATCAATCTTTTTTCACTCTCTTTGCCATCCAAATTCTCTCTATAAATAGCCAACATTGTGTACAAACAAAGGGACGAAACCCTAGCTCAAGCCAAACCCTTATTCTTGCAAAAAATTTCAAGAAACTTGAGAAATTCGAATTCCATATTGCAGCCTCTTCCAGCCTCTTTTAACCATCCAATCCTCTTCCTGAGGTCTCCAGGGATCGAAACCATCCCTCACTTGAAGCCAAGACTGCCCAGAATCCGATCTCTAGCTCTCACCGGTTTGCTATTCTTTGCAATTTCGATTTCAATATTTCATGCATTGTTAACGTTTTTGTTGTGTTTATTTGATCTCAGGATGATTGTTAGGTCGCATTAGAACCATTACATGCAAGCTTTAACGTCCAGAATGCCATTTGCCATTGTTAGGGCATTTCAGGCTGTTTCGATCGAACCGGGTCCTACAAGCGTTTTCAGAGGAAACCAATATCACCAATGGATTCGTAGGGTCTGATTTAGGGGGGTAGGGTACCTTAGAACTATTTATCTTGCGTATTTTTTCCAGTTTCAGGTGGTTGCTCATCGGAGAAGACGACCGGAGCTAGGGCTCCGACGTCGTTGACTTGAGTGGACTCCGGCGTGGCTGGCGTGGCGTTATGGCGCTTCCTGATTCGCTCGTTCATGCCGTCCAGGGCCCACTAGCTGACTGTGTTCTTGACTTCCCCAGACAGTGACGTGTGTGCATCTCATGATCATCCGTTTCCATTCCATGACAACAAGTGCAAGCTGGCGTGGTGGTTAAGACGTTCACTGTTCCCAGATGCTCTCAAGGGTCCCCAGTTCAACTCCTGCCAGGACCGGTTTTGCATCTTTTTTACAAACTTGCATTTTTCAACTATTTTCTATTATTTCTTTTTATTTTAATATTTCCATGTTATTTTAATTATTTTCATATTTTTTTCTCATGCATTAAAAATCATCAAAATATTTTTTCCTTTTGCATTTATTTTCATAAAATGTTTATTTAATTTATAAAATTAAAAAATATTATTTTGCATGCATATTTATTTTTATTTCTAATTTAGCATTTAATTCAATTTTAATTAGTTTTAAATTACTAAATTGCATCTAAAAAATCCCAAAAAATTATTTTAGCATATTTATGTTATTTCTAGCATGTCATATTTTTCTCATCCAAAAATTTGCATTTTTCTAACACTTTTCCTCTTATTCGATTCATCTCGTATTTTCCGATTTCTCATTCTTTCACAGGTTATTCCGATTCAGACGATTTTCTTTTATCGTTTTATTTTTCCAATAATGTAACTGCTCATGGGATGTAATAGTTTTCAATTAGGCTTTTACTTTCCGCACTTTTTCAATTATGTATCTGCCCCAAAGCCATGTAATAGCGTAGGACATTTATTTTCCGCATCTTTACATTCCGCATTTTAATTTCCGCACCCTATAAATTGCTAGTAACTAGGCGTGTATGGCAAGATAATAATGAACATAGCTCACTCTAATTTGCAAGATAACATATCTGAATTGACACAGTCTTTTCACACACGCACCCCTTAGGGTAATTCTCTCTCGTTGCCTTACGAATACAAACGGTCATGTCCCTCGAACGTAGAGGTATTCTAGCACTGTTGCCTTCAAAACAAATCATCATAGTCCATTCGATACAAAGATCATAAGACCCACGATGTCGCCTCCGAATACATGATCTTGACCCTCGATTGTCGCCTACGAAAAATGATGATAGTCCCTTCGAATGTGCTAGGATACTTCCTACAAGTTGCCTTCTATGACCATACGATGTCCCTTCGAATGTCCCGCTTACATCCAACAAATGGAGCTACCTATCAACTAATGGTATGGTTAGCACTATTCTAAAGGAACGTAAAAATACGAAAACGACCAATTCTGAGTAGGTAATAAGACTTTTAGTTGCTTGCTCTATCAAAATACTTTTCACACCACACACTTTTTTCAAAGTTCAAAACTCTTTTCAAAACGAAACATTTCCGAACACTTTGTATACATTCCTACGTGAATCATTACAAAGTCAAAGCGAAATGCCTTTTCAAAACATCTTTCTAACACACAGAAAGCACAATTTTAAAGTGATCTAAGAGCAACTAAGAGCCCGTAGATAACTACGGATGGAAAGGGGTACTAATACCTTCCCTTTTCATAACCTTCTCCCTTACTCAGAATCTAACGAAGGTCTTTTTCTGTACTTTTACCTTCCCTTAATTGGATAAAAATAAAAGTCGGTGGCGACTCTTGCTATCCACACATTTGCGATACAAAAACACAAAAAAGTCAGTTCACCGTATTACAATTATATCGTTGTACTTGATTATATTATTTCATAATAATGTGAGTTCTCACCCTTCTGTTGGAATGATGTTCTTTTCGCGACATTGCTCAGGTGCTCGAGAGGGAGGTAGCAGTGCGTTGCACGTGGAAAGTGAAGAAGCATAGTTGTTTCTTTTCTTTTGCTAGGTAGTGAGTCATGCTCTGGTCGATGTAACACTGGGTTGGGATTTTATTAGCATTGAACTCATGTTTTATTCTGGTTATGTATTATGATGCTATGATATGAACATGTATGTTTTATTTGTTTGATAAATGGCTTTAGTTCTGAATATTCTGGATGTTTATGTTGATCATCCTGATGAGTATTATGGAGTTATTGATTATGGTATGGGACATAATCTTTTATGAAATACATGAGTATTGTTATTTGCGTTGTGAATGCATATTCTTAATGAATTATGACAAGAGAAAGTGTTATATTTATGACCAGGTGTATGTATCATTTGACATGATGTGTATGTATGGTTTTCGAAAACTTTTAAGCTTTTCGAAACATTGATGTGACGCCCTTATGTTATATGCATGCCTATTTACTCTGATTATATTTGAATTATTTGGGGTATTAGAAAGGGTGTTACATTAGTGGTATCAGAGCATGGTCAATCAGTTGGCCAAGAGTCTTTTATGATTACTTATCCTGTTGTATTTGATTTGTGTATCTGACACAATCGATACTGTTTGTTTTGTTGTTCGATTGTTCAGGAAATGGTTGCTGGAAGGAACGACAATGCAATTGCCGAAGCTTTGAGGATGTTGGCCGGTTCCATTGGTCAGATCCCTCAGGCGAATGCTGGAGGCCGGAATGGCGACGATGATGAGTTTCGTGCCTTGGGGAGGTTTCAGAGGAATAATCCTCCAGTCTTTGAAGGCGAGCATGAGCCCGATAAAGCTCAAGCTTGGTTGAAAGCTATTAGGAAGATCTTTAGAGTGATGAACTGTACCGATGCTCAGAAGGTGCAGTTTGGTACGCACATGCTGGAGAAAGAAGCCGAAGACTGGTGGAACAACACTTTTCAAAGGTTTGAAGAGGATGGAATTGAGGTCACGTGGGCTCTTTTCCGTGACGTCTTCTTGGAGAACTACTTTCCGGAGGATTGTCGTGGTAAGAAGGAAGTCGAGTTTCTTGAATTGAAACAAGGAAATGGTACTGTTGCGGAATATGCTGCTAGGTTTCAAGAGCTCATTAAGTATTGTCCTCACTACAATACTACCAATGCTGAGAGATCCAAATGCTTGAAGTTTGTGAATGGATTGAGACATGACATCAAGAAAGCCATTGGTTACCAACAAATTACTCGATTCTCTGAGTTGGTTAACAAGAGCCGCATTTATGATGAAGATAGTAGAGAGGGTGCTTCTATCTACAAGAGTTTGAAAAGGAAAGGCCAGTTTCGTGGGAAACCATATGATGATAAGAGAAAACAATTAGGTTTTGGCAAGAAGCCAAGTGGAGGAGGACCTTCTAATCCTATCAAGTGTTACAAGTGTGGTATTGAAGGCCATCGTGCTTCTGAGTGTAAGAAAGATGTTGTTACTTGTTTCAAGTGTGGCAAGCCAGGCCACATGGCTAATAATTGTAGGAGTGGTGCGAATGTGACTTGCTACAACTGTGGAGAGCAAGGACACATTAGTACTAAGTGCAACAAACCGAAGAAAGAGCATGCCAGAGGAAAGGTGTTTGCTTTGTCCGGTGTTGAGACCACTGTCGAGGATAGACTTATACGAGGTACTTGTTTTATTAATAGTATTCCTTTGATTGCTATTATTGATACTGGTGCAACACATTCTTTTATTTCTTTGGATTATGTTAAGAGATTGGGTCTTGCTTTGTCTGATATGCATAAACGTATGGTTATTGATACTCCTGCTATGGGTTCTGTTTCTACTTCTTTTGCATGCTTGAATTTTCCATTGAGTATTTTTGGTAGGACTTTTGGAGTTAATTTGGTTTGTCTTCAGTTAGATCAGCTTGATGTTATTCTTGGTATGGACTGGTTGGAATCCAATCATGTTTATATCAACTGTTTTGATAAGTCAGTTGTCTTCCTTGATTCTGGTGTTGAGGGAGATTTTTTTATGTCTGCTAAGCAAGTAGATGAATCTATGCAAGATGGAGCTATGGTGTTTGTTTTGATGGCAAAGTTGGATCTTAGTGAGACACAAGCTGTAGGTAAGTTACCAGTCGTGTGTGACTTTCCTGAAGTGTTTCCTGAAGATGTATGTGATTTGCCACCAGAACGTGAAGTGGAGTTTTCTATTGATTTGATTCCTGGTACGAGTCCTGTATAGATGTCTCCATATAGGATGTCGACTCCTGAGTTGAAAGAGTTGAAGAGTCAGATTGAAGACTTGCTTGAGAAGAAGTTTATTCGACCTAGTGTGTCACCGTGGGGTGCACCTGTTCTATTGGTCAAGAAGAAAGAAGGTACTATGAGATTATGTGTTGATTATAGACAGTTGAACAAAGTGACGATTAAGAACAAGTATCCACTTCCGAGGATTGATTATTTAATGGATCAGTTGGTTGGTGCTTGTGTGTTTAGCAAGATTGATTTGAGGTCTGGGTATCATCAGATTCGTGTGAAAGCTGAAGATATTCAGAAGACTGCTTTTCGGACGAGGTATGGTCATTATGAGTATTCTGTAATGCCATTTGGTGTGACCAATGCACCCGGTGTGTTTATGGAATATATGAATCGGATTTTTCATGAGTACTTGGACAAGTTTGTTGTGGTATTCATTGATGACATTTTGGTGTATTCTAAAAATGAAGAAGATCACGCTAGGCATCTGAAGATTGTATTGACGGTGTTGAAAGAGAAGCAATTGTTTGCTAAGCTTTCTAAATGTGAATTCTGGTTGAAGGAAGTGAGCTTTCTTGGACATGTAATTTCTAGTGGTGGTATTTCGGTTGATCCTGTTAAGATTGAAGCGGTATCTCAATGGGAGGCTCCGAAATCTGTTTCTGAGATTCGAAGTTTTCTTGGTTTGGCGGGTTACTATAGGAAGTTCATTGAAGGATTTTCTAAGTTGGCGTTGCCATTGACTCAGTTGACTAGGAAGGGTCAAGCTTTCATTTGGACTTCGCAGTGTGAATCTAGTTTCCAAGAGCTTAAGAGAAGGTTGACACCCGCACCTATCTTGATTTTGTCTAATCCGTTAGAACCATTTGTGGTATATTGTGATGCTTCTTTGATGGGTTTAGGCGGTGTGTTGATGCAAAATCGACAAGTGGTAGCTTATGCTTCAAGGCAACTTAAAGTGCATGAGAGGAATTATCCGACGCATGACTTAGAGTTGGCCGCAGTTGTGTTTGTGTTGAAACTTTGGAGCCATTACTTGTTTGGTTCAAGATTTGATGTGTTTAGTGATCATAAGAGTTTGAAGTACTTATTTGATCAGAAAGAGTTGAATATGAGGCAGAGGAGATGGTTGGAGTTCTTAAAGGATTATGACTTTGGTTTGAATTACCATCCTGGTAAGGCGAATGTTGTAGCTGATGCCTTGAGTAGGAAGTCTTTGCACATGTCTATGTTGATGATGAGAGAGATGGATTTGTTGGAACAGTTTAGAGATTTAAGTTTAGTGTGTGAAGAAACTTCTAGTTGTGTGAAGCTTGGTATGTTGAAGCTTACTAGTAGTATTTTGGATGAGATTCGAGAAGGTCAGAAATCTGATTTGGGTTTGGTTGATCGATTCACATTAGTTAATCAAGGTAAAGGAGGTGACTTTCGGATTGATGAGAATGGTATCTTGAGGTGTAGAGATCGAGTTTGTATTCCTGATGTTGTGGATCTGAAGAGAAGGATTCTTAATGAGGGACATCGCAGTGGCATGAGTATTCATCCTGGTGCTACTAAGATGTACCAAGATTTGAGAAAGTTGTTTTGGTGGTCGGGTATGAAGAAGGATATTGCTGAGTTTGTGTATTCTTGTTTGATTTGTCAGAAGTCTAAGATTGAGCATCAGAAACCGTCTGGTTTATTGCAGCCATTATCCATTCCTGAGTGGAAGTGAGATAGCATTTCTATGGACTTTTGTCATACCCCAAATTTTGACCTAATATACCACTTTGCATTTGCATCATCTGCACAATTAACAGCTCAGATAGCATTGATCGGGTATAGTCTTCACAAGCCAAAATTAGGGTTTCATCAGATTTTCATCTGATTCAAGAGCTAACCAATTAGGGTTTGAGATTTTCTCATCTTATTTGATCTATCTTGATCAAATCATCAACCTCAGATCATCAGATATCAAATTTTCTCACAGAACAGTTGAGGATCGACCAATTAGGGTTTTGATCGAGCATGAGAATTCTCTGACTTTTTGAGCAGTGGATGACTTTTTTGGATAGATATTGGTCATTACATCTTAGATACAACATCCTGACCTAATTTCTGAATTCAAATCATCACAGAAGTTCACAGAATTCATCAGTCGTTTTCAGAAACATCTGATGAAAATTCATCTGCATAGAAAAGTCAAACTTTGACTTTTGATCAAATTTTTCAAAACAAAACTTTTTCCATCATCAAAATACTTCAAATGATCCATCATGATCATAAAAAATCAAAGAATTTGGAAAAGTCAACAAAAAGTCAAAATTTCTATAACTTAGAAAAATTTCTAAGTGTTGAAATTTCACATTTTTTCCAAACTTCAAGCCTCTTTTTCACCTAGTTCCAATTGGAATTTGAAAAAACTCAAAACATGAAAGTTGTAGATCATGGAAAAATCTTTCCAAAATGTCCAAGAACTTCAAAATACATGGAGTCTAGCTACACTTTTGAAATTGAAACATAATGCCTCATGACACTTGATTTTCAAAGATCAAAACATCAAATTATAGGTCATTTTTGTGTTTCTTCATCTAGAAGCTTTCTAACACTTGCCAAGTGAGTCATCAAACTGATAAATATCAGCCAAGAGGTAATAATTGAAGATTGGATCAAATTGCCAAATATAGCACATGGTGAAAAAAGGAAGTTTCCTTTTTTGGTAAAAAACCATTCTTGCCCCTTAAGCTTTCTTTGAATATCCAATTGGCTTGTACTCTTGCCTAATTTTGCAGAGCTTGTTTGCCTATAAATAGCTCACCATTTCAAGAGAAATTGACACCAAAATCAATGCAAAAATCCATGCTTTCATTCTTTTCTTGAAAATCAAGTATCATAGCTCAACTTGCCAAACATTGCAATTTTCAAATTTAGCAAGAACTATGATGCTCTTTGGTGTCTAACATATCATAATATCCATATGGAATCTGTTTAAACATTAAAATTAACATAGGGCAAGCTAGGATTCAGAATCACTTTTCATGTCATCTTCTTAACCAAAACTGCCTTAAGACACGAATTCATGGCTAGGCTGGATTAATTGGAGTTTTGATCATCCATACACCTTACATGAACATCATATAAGTGATCCAAAACAAGAACAACAACTGCCATCATGTTCGTGATGAAAAAACGAGTAACTTTGATTTTTACATCACTTAATTTCATTGAGAAACAAAGATTTTGGATTGAATTTGGATTTCTGAAAATCAAAAACACGAAGAACAGTTCGCGCGTGTTCTTCATCTGTTTTCCAATTTAAATTTTCAAACTTTCCAATCTCATATCAACGCGTGTTATGAGTCCACTAACACTTCAGCGCGTTTGGCCTAGTGGTTGTCTGCTTGCCTCTTAAGTTTCTCTGCCACGTGTCCCACCTCAAGGTCATGGGTTCAAAACCCAGCAAGACCATTTTTTTCACTCTTTTTCACAAAACTTCAATATTTTCATGTTTTTTCTATCAAACTTCAACAACTTTTTTAACCAATCAAAAATTCTCATTTTGAGATGATTTTTTGAACACTTGTCAATAAATACATCTATTTTATGATAGTGCAAAAAATTTCAGAAAAAAACTTTCATCTGATTAATTTTTAATCAAGCCGAAAACGACGTTCTGAACACTTTTTCAAACCTCCTTTTAAGGTGAATTTTTCACGTTTCGACTTCGATTTTTTCAAAACTTCTCATAAATAAACTTAACATTTCAAAAACATTTTCAAATCATTTTTCAAAACATTTCATCAAACTTGCATCTTTTTTACCATGATTGATCCAATTTAAACGATAAAACTGATTTCGTCTTCTCTCGATTTCCTCGATCGATCATGGGCCTCCCTCACGGTGTAAGTCCCATAACATTCTTTTGTGTACATAATATTTCTTTGTACATATCTAATCCTTTCCAAACACATACAATTTTTTATCTGTACATAATACAGATACTCTTTTTATACTCAAATCCAGATAAATTTCGATCGTCTGTTTTTACTTCACTTGGGGATATTCAATCAAACATTTTTCTCGTACATAAACAAGTTGCTTTTCAAAAAAATCAACTTTCATCTGTACATAACACAGATACTTTGTGAAAACACTTTTTTACAGATTAAAATTCGATCTTTCGTTTTTTTATTTATCTGTACATATACACTGAATACCATTGGTATTGAAAGAAACATTATTCCCTGTGAAAATACTTTCAAATCAATGGGCCTCTCTTACAGTGTAAGTCCCAACCCTCCTATGTACATCCATCTTTTCTCTGTACATAAATACTCGTTCGTGTACATACTCATTTCCTTGTACACAGTTCAAACTTGTAAATAATCAAGTTACGCTCGTTTTAAACGTTCGTTCACAGACACTTGTTTATATTTCATAAACTACTGTAAATAAACGTCATGCATTGTTTATATTTCCTTCATAAACTCCTGTGAATAACTTCATACACTTGTTTATACAACTGTCTAATTATAACATAACAGTTAGACTAATCAAATAGGTTCCCTACAGTATAGCCTCCGCTTGGGCTTCATACAAGATAATTCATCTCCAGCATGAATTTAGCCTCCGCTTGGGCTTCATACAAGATAAACTCTCCCCACAGAGTTAGCCTTCTCTTGGGCTTTGTACAAAGAAACTCATTCATCTGAGTTAGCCTCCGCTTAGGCTTCATATAAGACAACACTCCCCTGTTGAGTTAGCCTCCTCTTGGGCTTCGTTCAAAAGAACTCCTCGTTGAGTTTAGCCTTCTCTTGGGCATCATACAATGAAAAAGATAGGAAATCTCTTAACAGGCCTCCTATTGGGCTTCCAATACAAAGAATCACCCGCGCTAAGATAGAACCCTGAAAGGATGGTTTCCCGGTGAAATCACTTTCAAAATCCCCAGAGAGTAAAATTTCCCGGTGAAATTGCTCTTAATTCAGAAAAGGACGGTTTCTCGGTGAAATCCCTTTCAAAACAAAGCCAGCCATACCCTATAGCTTCCTCTTGAGCTTCATACAAGGACCCTCGATGACCCTCGATGACCCTCGGAATGCCTCCTCTTGGGCTTACAATACAAGGACCCATGGGCTTCTTAAAAGCATCCCTAAATCCAATCAATTTCTCCTTGAGATTTAGACATCTATCATCTCTATGGAAGAGGTATCTAATCTATCACATCACATATAGTTAAAAACTTTTCAAAACTTTTTTTCAAACTGTTTTCAAATAAAAACATCTCTTAATTGTAAGTGGTAACGCTTGTACACTCAAGCAAAACACCCAATGCTTACAGTTAACAGATTCAATCATCTTTTTTCAAACATCTTTCTTAAACATGTAAGTGGTAACGCTTGTACACTCAAGCAAAACACCTAATACTTACGATGAAAGATTTCAATCAATCAAACTTTTCAAAAATGTATGTGATGACATAGATTAGATACATTTTCATTAAGATGACATTTATCATCTCTTACTAACAACCGTTGCTTTCCACTAGCATAAGTGGGAACTACGATTGCTCGACTTTCTCAACATCCTTTTGAGAATACGTGGCACAAGGTCTCATCCTTGGCGAGCAAATTTCTATCTCTCTCAGACCCAACAAACCATAGATCCCTGTAGATCCGAGCTACAAATGCTCTGATTCCCACTAGGGGATATGTATGCAGAAGATCCATAGATCTTTGCGAGCACAATAATAATAACCCTAGAAATCCCACATAATCTCGTTTCTTACAAATCCAAAGGAGAAACTTTCCCAATCATAGAAATAGCAATTTAAAACACACAAACATATCAAATATATTCATATATAAAGCTGTAGATAACTACATATATTTAGGGTGCTCCATCTATTCCCTTTATATAACAATCCCCCTTACTCAGAATCTCCCCAATGCGTTGCGTCTAGTTTGCGCTAGTCGTTACGCATATCAATATCAATTGAGGGTATTTCACTTTCCCTTTTCATAATCATTAAATCATCTTTCTTGTGTTGAAAATAATAAAGCTTGATGCTCATGGCATCTTTATAAACAAATCAAAAGATTTAAATCGTTACGTGCGGAGAATCCGAACTCACGTTCGCATCCTCTAGCGCCACCTTTAACAGGAAAAATGGCGACTCTGCTGGGGAGAACGCTGAAACTTTGATTTTCAAAAAAAGAAAAATGCGTTACTCTGTCCGAGAGCACCAAGCTTTTTTTATTTTCAAAAAGAAAAGAAAGGGGATAAGCTTTCGTTTGTTTTGCATATATCTGTTTTTTTTATTGTGTGTTTCGCGATTTCATCTGATGGAAAGAAATTCTAACCCGGATTTAAGAAACATTTAAGATTTAGGTGGAGATATTAATACGTGAGCAGTTCAATGCTTTCGAAGTTAATATTTCCTTTCGATGGAGGTTATCTTGGGGGTATTGTGTTTAGCGAGTAATTGCGAAAACACTGTATTTTCAGGGAAACTTAAGAAGCTGAGTGGGCTGTAGAACACATAAACCATCCTGGCCATTAGGATGTAGTGCAGAGATTATTCGGGCGTAAGTCTAGAGTAATTGTCATGCGAGACTACGATCAGGCGAGTTTCTCTTGAAAAATATTATTGGACACACGAGTAATCCACAAATCCGATAATATTTCAAAGAGGAGTGTTGAGCCTGTATTATCAGTAGAACCCGTTTCACAGATGAATAAGCCCTTAGAACTTAACCACGTTGATTCTTATCGTTGGCTTCATGCTCGTGACTTCGAACGCTTGACCGTGTGTATAACTACTAACCATGTTTGCTGCATTCATGCATTCATTCATTCAAAAAAAAAAACTTTTCTCTTCCAATTTCCAAAGAATTTAGAGATTTTTCTTTGTAAAATATTTTAGGTTAGAGTGATGGACGTCAGAGGAAGATTCACTAAAAGATACAGTTTTAGAATTCCTGACGTAGGAAAGTTGAAAGAGTTAGCATCCTTGGTAGAAGATCCCTCGGTTTAACGCTATGGAACTCTTTTAACTCTTCGACGCTAACGTTGATGAAGGACTTCTCAAAACTTTCGTTCGTTTTACGATCGATCTATCATTTGTTTCACTTTCCCTGACTATCAAGTGATGCCTACTTTGGAAGAGTACGCGCATATCCTAGGTATCTCAGTATCAGACAAAGTGCCTTTCAATGGTTTGGAAGCCATTCCCAAGTCACCAGTCATTGCAACGATGACTCACATAAAGAAATCTGAGATAGACAAAAACCTAACTACCAGAGGAAAACTCTTAGGACTGACTTCAAAGTTCCTAATGGAGAAGGCTCTCAAATTCTCTGAAGCCGGTAGTATGGTAGCCTTTGAAGCTGTTTTAGCTTTACTCATCTATGGATTGGTATTGTTTCCCAACGTCCCAAATTTCGTTGACATCAACGCCATAAGGATCTTTCTGATTGGAAATCTAGTTCCCACTCTGCTTGGTGATACGTACGTCTCTATTCATCATAGGAATCGTCAAGGAGACGGAACTATCGTGTGTTGTGTACCTCTGTTTTTCAAATGGATTGTCTCACATCTGCCTAAATCTCCTATCTTCCGCGAAAACAAAGACGAGTGGCATTGGTCTCGAAGGCTCATGTCTCTCACGAACGACGATATCCATTGGTATACCTTAGCAGACAATGAGATGGAAATCATTGAGAGCTGTGGAGAATTTGCCAACGTACCCCTCATCGGTACGAAAGGAGGAATCAACTACAACCCATTTCTAGCGAGACGTCAGCTCGGATACTCAAACTCTAATAAACCTTTTGGATTTACAGTAGAAAGCTACTTCTATCTTGAAGAAGAGGATTCCCAGGGATTGAAGGCTAGGATGATCAAAGCTTGGCATCACATCCGAAGGAAAGAAAAAGGGAAAGCAAGGAATTGTGTAGCCATGGAAACCTACACTTCTTGGGTTAAGAAAAGAGCGAAGGAATTTCGAATGCCTTACGCTTATGAGGATCCCATGTTCTCAATCGCTTCCAAATCAATAAATTTTCCTGTCGAAGCTGTGGGAGAATACCAAGAAGCCTTGACCAAAATGAGGTTTGAGAAAGAAGCTTTGGAAAACAAATTCCTTAAGGCTAACCTTGAGAATGAGAAGCTCAAGAAGCAAGTCAAAGAGCATGAAAAGACGCTTTACTTCCAGGATGAATGGCTCATGGAGAAAGATGAGAAGATTCGCCAGAAGGATGACGCAATCCAGAAATACGTCAAGGAAAAGAAAAGAAAGCTTGAGGAAATGACAACCAGCGATCCTACTCCCAACGAGTGGAAGAGAGTCATTAACAAGCTAAAAGCCGAGAAAGCTGAATTGAAAGCTCGCTATGGAAAGGAAATCCTGAAGTTGAAGCTGCAGCAAGCCTTTGGATCGTCATCCGACGAAGACGTTTAATTAGTTTAGTTTGTAATTTTTATCATTTATTTTATTATCATTTGTGTGAGCAATGCTCCAACAAAAAACAATTGTTGTAATCTTCTTCAATAAATCAATAAAATTCGTGATTTTCCATCCAAATATTTGCCAGAAATATCTCTCTTAGTATAAATTCTTTGGAAATCTTTTCTTTACAATCATATTCATGCATCATAATTTGCATTTAAGTCTATTGTCTAGAGTCTGATACTTGAACACTCATTTTTCCAGCTTGAACAGTTTGAATAGCTTGGACAACTTGAACAGTTTAACAAATCGTCAAACTGTCGCGTCTTAGAGTTTCTCGACTGCGTCCACAGCCGACTCGAACATACGATACTAGATCAAAAAGAAGGAAAGTAATGGAGGGATTTGAACAAGATAATGTTGAACTTCGTAGTACCATGAAAACGCTACAAGAAGAAGTGGAGAGACTCACATCTTTGGTCAACTCATTGGCCACAGCGCAAAGTCTACAAGCAGCATCGAGCAGTCAAAATCAACCAGCAATTTCAGATGACACTACTACTCCAGTTTCAATTGTCGCAGCTAGTAGCTCACTCTTCAATATGCCAGAAGGCTATCCATGGGGCATGCCTTTTAACTTTGGCAACGGAATTCGCCAACCGACTTCTCAAACAACCTCGCTTGAAATACCTACTTTGCAGCAAAACTCTGCTCCTCAACGTGGAATAACTCTTCCGCAAGTAACAATGCCGGTTTCTCAACCCATTATGACGAACTCAGCTTCTGTAGTGCACGCTACCATGGACGAAGAAGTTCACCATACTCCTAGCAATAACACAAATTCCCGTGGCTCAATGGAGAATCTCCAGGAACAGCTCCTCAAAATGCAGCTAGAGATAAAAACGATTCGAGGGAAAGAATTGTTGGGAAAACGCCGGGATCTCGCCTAGTTCCTCGTAAGAATACCTGCAAAATTCAAAGTCCCTGACTTTGAAAAGTACAAAGGGAATTCCTGTCCACAAAGCCATCTCACGATGTATGCCAGGAAAATGTCTACGTACAACGAGGATCATCAGTTGCTGATTCATTATTTCCAAGACAGTCTCACCGTGCAAAGTGGTACATGGGTTTAGACAACACGAATATCCGACATTCAACGACTTAGGTAAAGCCTTTGTCCAACAATACCGTTTAACTTGGATATGGCTCGATAGGATCAACTCGCGCCATGTCTCAAAAGGAACGAGAGACATTCAAGGAATATCAACGATGGAGGAAGTTCTGCCCAAGTTAACCCACCAATGGAAGAAAAGGAGATGACTAAGATATTCTTGAATACTCAGGCTCATTCTACTATGAAATGAATAGCGCTCCCGAAATTTCAATGAAATGGTAAGCATGGGAATGCGATTAGAAGAAGGATTGAACCGGACGCCTAACCAAGGAAGCGGGATCTTCCGGAACAAAGAAGGTTGGAACCGCTTTCCAAGGAAAAAGAGCATGACGTAGGAATGGTATCCCGAGGAAACCACGTAATAATGTCATCAAACAACGACGGTAGCCATAGCACCCGTCCGCATAAATCAAACACGTGAATTGCTCCGCAATTTCAACAAAATCAACAAACTCAACAGCCTCGTCAACAGGCTCAGCAGTTTAATAACCAAAATCGTACGCCTCGGGTCACTCAGTTCGACCCAATTCCAATGACGTACACAGAGCTCTACCCTGCGCTGATAGAAAGGAAGTTGATACAAACAAGGTCACCACCTCCGGTTCCTGAAAAATTACCATGGTGGTACAAAACAGACGCATCTTGCCTTTTTCACCAAGGGGCACTAGGCCATGACCTTGAACATTGTATAGCATTAAAGGCAGAAGTACAAAGGTTAGTGAGGACTAATCTTCTTTCCTTCAAGAACACAAGCCCAAACGTGCAAGCCAATCCGCTTCCCAGTCATAGTGGACATTCAGTAAGTTTAATACTGAAAAATACCGACAAGTATCTTGTCACAAACGTAAACCTGATCAAGGGAAATTTAGTGCGTCTCCATGAAACATACAGAAAGATGAGCACCTTCAATAAGCATGATTATGCAGCCTGCCGTATCTGCTCCCAAGATATTCGAGGATGTCCTACCATAAAAACAGACATTCAGTATTTGTTAGACATCGGCGATTTGCAAATTTACAGGTACAGAGATGACCATGACGTAAATACAGTAGGGCATTTTCCGCATGAGCTTTTAGTCTCAGATATCAACTCGGAAAACCCCGAAGTAAACGTTGTGATCCCTTGTTTCAACATACCCGAGCATGTGGAGATCGCGTACAATGGTTCCAGTATTCCAACATCTCCTTTGGTGATTTGCCCACCTGGTCCTGTTCCATACAGTTCCACCAAGGCGATTCCTTACCAATACAATGCAACTATGGTGGAGAATGGGAAAGAGAAACCCATGCCTACGCTTCCAGTTAATGTCAATATAACAGAAATCGGACGAGTAACGCGAAGTGGACGAGTACACGTTCCTCTGCCACCAAGACCGCCTGCAACTCCCGTTGTTAAACAAAACCCAGTTAACACATCTTCTGTAAATCCTGCAACGATTCCCATTGATAACCCAAGCACAAATATTGGTTCTACTGATGGAGCCAACATCAACTCAGACTTTGAAGAAATATTGAAATTGATCAAGAAGAGCGAGTATCGAGTCGTAGATCAATTGATGCAGACTCCTTCCAAAATATCAATACTGTCTTTGCTCCTTAACTCCGAAGCTCACCGAGAAGCTTTGATGAGAGTACTAGACCAGGCTTATGTGGATCATGATGTGACTACAGACCAGTTTGGAGGGATTGTCTCCAACATAACAGCCTGCAACAATCTGAGTTTTTGTGACGAAGAACTTCCGGAAGAAGGGAAAGATCATAACTTGGCCTTGCACATCTCGATGAATTGCCAGTCAGATTCCCTGTCTAATGTATTGGTAGACACAGGTTCATCTCTGAACGTAATGCCAAAGACGACGCTCGCTCGTTTAGCTTACAAAGGAACGCCAATGAAGTTCAACGACATAATAGTAAGAGCTTTCGATGGATCAAGGAAGTCAGTTATTGGGGAAGTGGATCTCCCGATGACAATTGGCCCGCACACTTTTCAAATTACATTCCAGGTCATGGACGTACCAGCTGCTTACAGTTGTTTGTTAGGAAGACCTTGGATCCATGATGCAGGAGCAGTAACTTCTACTCTCCACCAGAAGTTAAAATTCACAGTCAATGGAAAATTGGTGACTATCAGCGGTGAATAAGCTCTGCTTGTAAACCATTTGTCCAGTTTCTCTTTCATCACAGCAAATGACATTGAAGGGACACATCTCCCAGAAAGTCCATTAGAAGATGAATCTACCAACAAAAACAGATCACCTATCTCTTCGTATAAAGAAGCTGCACAAATGGTGAAAGACGGCAATACCCAAGGATGGGGACAAGTGATCAAACCTGTCATTGACGAAGCAAAAGCCGGACTCGGGTTCGCACCCATATCCTCCAAAGACAAGCAAAAGGATGAAACACTTCGTCCAATCAAAGAAGTTTTCAGCAGTGGGGGTTTCTTAAATCCTGTTCCGCAAGAGGTTAACGTTGTCACCATTGAGGATGATGAAGACGATCCTTCCGAAGAGTGGAGCACTTATTTAAACAGCCCTGAGTACGTGTCTCAAGAGGAATCATATGCGTTGACTGATCAATTCAAAGACATGTCCTTGCAGCAACATAAAAATCCACCTGTCCCTGCAGAAGTATGGGATACCTTGGGAGAACCAAGCGGTAAATTCGACTACATGGTTAAATACACTGCGCCAGAAAGTTCGAAGATCCGGATCGAGGATATCCAGCCAACAGGATGGGGTGATGACTTTGAATACCCTAGTCAAACAGAAGAGGTATACTCGTCTTCTCAGCCTAATCAACAGATCGAGATCCCAAATGAAGATCTCTGCTTCAACACATCTGTGGAATTCACCAAGCCAGATCCTGGTTATCATTACATCAACATGATCAACGAAGATCAAGAGTATGACTCAGGATACGATGCGGAAAGTGTCGCCGACAACGAGTCTCTTCACTCAGAAGACTGGAAGGTACATCCCCAGAATTCAACACAAAAAGCAACAGGAAGTACACATGCTACATCTCGTACTTCCCGATCTGTTAATCAAGAAGATTGCTTCAGCAGCACAAAAGGCAAGGGTCATCGCCCAGAGTCTTGATCGCGACTTTATCGTCTATAAATCAGCAGACTGCAAGTGCACAGTCCTATCGCGTAGTTTTAAAAGATATCGAACCCACAGAGACTATAAATCGACCTATTGTTATCCTACGTTACGGTATACAACTAAGGCGAATAATTCTTTAAGATTTTTGGTTAAGGAAAATATAATAAATAAATAGATATCAGTATGTAATTCATCTAACCTAAGGGGATCTGAATTTCCACTGGCTTGTTACGTAAGTTGATAGAAATCTTATTTCAGCAAACAGTATTCATCTAAAAATCCTATCTCAAACTGTCGCTCTATTGATACGGATCATGCAATTAAACCCTAACGTATGCTCTCGCTATCCCGCCGAATTTAAAAACACTTTTTGAAAATAAATAAAGTTTAATTGGTTTTAAAATGCTGTCGCGATTTTTAAAAACAATACCTAGTATCTACTATCTGATTCTAAACCTCAAACTGTCGCTCTGTTGGTTTCTAATCTTAGTCAGTTTATTAACCTCAAACTTTCGCTCTGTTGGTTTCTAAACCTATTAATAAATTAAATTAGATATCTAAATCAGAAAGAATATTTTTAACAACGTAACATTATGCCAGTTTATTTTAGATTCCTAAGGATCGATTAATTTACATACCAATATCAGAACTAATTAGCCAGACATATTAATTAATTCAGACATGCATAAATAAATTGGTTTAATATATTTAGACATTTCCGAAATCAAATAAATAATATAAGGCAACAATAAATTAAATAAAATAAATAAATAAATAAAACCTGAAAATTAGAAATGCTGGAAATAATCTCGTTCTTCGAAATAAACGAACATCCACCACAGGTCGGTTGGATCTGCTCGGAGGCTGCTTGAATTAAAAAGAAGAAAATAAACAAGGAATAAAAATCACTAGATCTAACGTAAGGTTAGATCAGTGAAAACTGGAAAATACAATACTGGAATAAAATTGCGAAATTAAAATAGCGGTTGTTCGGTAGAAATGCCGACCGACCCTGATTCTGGAACTGGAACTTTGTATTTATAGATCCATGAGATAACTGACAATTTCCTTAAACTCCGTACGCAAGCGAGACGTGGAGAAATTTGTGCCGTGAGAGTAGGAGGCGGACGCCTCCACGTGGAGACAGGAGCTTGAGACGTGCGTCTCAAGAAGTTAGGAAGCGAGTGGGGACCACCCGAGGCGGGCGCCTCCTATCTAGGTGGGAGTGTGAGACGACCGTCTCACACGACGTGGCAAGTGGGAGTTGAATTCTTGTCTTGTGGGCCACGCGTGCTGGGCTGGGCTTGCTTGCTTTGGGCTTGCTTGCTTTGGATAATTATTTTCTCCTTCTTACCACCTCCCTTTTACTATATCACACCTTTTGCTTCATTTCTTTGCCTTTTTTATCCGATTTTTCCTTGATTTTGCTTCTTTGCTCAATTTGTCTTTATTTTAATGCAAATACCTGAAACATAGAAAATACCAACGTAATACAGAAATAAAGTGAAATAATTAAATAAAAACATTAACATTATCTATGAAAATTATGTCAAATATGTTATATAAAATCGTGTTATCAAACTCCCCTATACTTAAACTTTTGCTTGTCCTCAAGCAAAAAGTAAAAATGAAAAATCACTTAAGCATAAGTCAAACGCAGATATATAACACAATTCAATTCGTACTAGGTTGCAATTCACTTATTTGTTGGATAACTCGAGTTTAGACTTTGACACCAAAATTACCGTAATAACACTAGATAACCCCATTTTTGCAGACCAATTTAAGTCATGTTATTATAGCTCGACCTAATACTTTTGTTTTGTTTCACCCGCTTTCATTCTGGCGCAATCACATTAAGCCCATTACCTTACGCGCACATAGTGGAGTAACCGGTTAGTGACTTTGATCTTTATAATCCAGCTAGGAGTCCTGGTAATTATATTTGGTACTCCTTTATCCAATTACAAATTGCGGGGGATCGGATCGTCATCCGCCCTACCAAGTTCAGCACCAGGGACCACTGAACCAATTCATAATGGATGTTTGCATAAATATTTTATAGTTTCTGCAACCGTTGAATTAAATGATCTGGTAAGGACCATCTAACTTAATAAGTGCGTCTTCTAATAAAAATTTTCTTTTTTAAAATTCTTGATCAATCACTTATATTCATCGATTCTCCACGTAGTTTGTCGTTAAAGGCGGTGCCGACTGCTTAATAAACTACTCGGGGCTACTTTAAAACTAAGTCTTAAGGTGTTGGTATAATAAGTACTTAAATCAATCTAACACATTGGGGGTTTTAAAGTGTTAGGACGATAACAATTTTGCTAAGTCGCGCTCGAATTCTTATTTAAAAATAGGCAACCTTAATACTAGTTGAATAAGTCAATAAATGCGTTTTAATTTTTGTTAAAATTTGTCGTTATGGCTCAAGAAAAGGAGGAATTCGAATAAGCACGAAATTTAAACATAAAAGATTAAAATTACATAAACATGTATTTTATTGAATTGAAATTTTGCAATACATAGGAAAAGAAACAAACTAAAAAGGAAAAAACTAAGAAAAACTAAATAGAGCAAAGAAAATAAACAAAGAAATGTTCTAACTCCCCCAAACTTAAAATAAGCATTGTCCTCAATGCGATAAAACCAGGAGAAATCAGAAAGGAGTAGGGTGATCACTCGGGCAGCGAAAAAAGATGTATGCAGAATATTGGCATTGAAACATTGGCAGGGAATCTTAGCATGCGTTTCTACTAATACATGTGACTTGGGGTACGAGATAGGAAATTGATTTGTAGATCACATGCATACATACTACATACTTATATAATATATATATTATAGATGATTTCAAACAATAGGATATAAATATATATATATAATATTAGTATATATAATGCCTTATAATTAATATAATAAATATTGGGAAGTATTAATTCTGTATATTAGTAGAAGAATACGATAATTAGAATATTCAATTATTATATAAATATTAGTGCAGATTATTTAATTGAATATAGTTATCGGTATTAGTGGAAAATAGTTCGAACGCATCAGATGAAAGGGTGCAACCGTTAACCGAATAAAATTTAAATTTTAACATAAAATTAAAATACGAAAAAGAAAAATTGAAATTAAAATTAAAAACTAGAACGACTACTCGTTGATTTTCCATGGCCACTTATCAAGCCATCTCACATATCCCTCACCTTTTCTTTTCTTACGTCTGTAGAGCGGGTTATTCTTTCGCAATTTTGATAGTGGTTCTGGATTTATCCTAAATATAAGTTTTTCAATTTTAGGCTTAGTGATTTCATCCATCGCCTCATAAGTCAACCTCACCCTTTTAACAGTAATTATATCCTTAATTTTATGGTCCTCTAATTTTCGCTTTTTAGGTACGACTTCCAATAGTGGTAAATTAGTGTGGATATTTTTCAATACCGCAACGTACGTTTTAGATTGGGAGTCTACCGGGGTTTCCATAAAAATTTTCGGGAAAGGAATCAGTGGGATGTAGTGATTTGGGATTACAATAGATGCTTCTTTTTCTACCTCTTTTACAACCTCCTCTTCGAACATTGTTGGTTCATTTTTCTCAATCTCCACAATTTCCTCGTCAGAACTTTCCTCGTCCACAATATCACTCTCCTCGTACTCATCATCACCAAGTAGTATTCTCATAATGGTTGTTTCAACATCCACATCTTCCTCGGGTAAAGGTCCTAGAAGGTTTTGTTCGAGTTGAGATATTTGAGTTTCTAAGAACATGCTGTGAGATGCGAGGGAGTCTACCTTAATGGTTAGTTGGCTAAGGGTTTCATTAATTTGAAGACTTTGTTTTCTTACTTCCTCGTTTTGGATAATTTGTGCTTCATTTTGGATAATTTGTGCCTCTATAAAGTGTTCAATCATAGACTCTATCCTAGAGTTAATTATCATCTCATCGGAGTCCTCTATTGATGTTTCAAAATTAAAATCTTGCGATTCTTCAGAGTCTTGAAAGTAAGTTAAAGTCTCTTTTTGTGTTTCCCTATCGCGTTTTATCATTCTACATGATTCATTAAAATCTTCCATTAATATTTCGAGATCAGATTTGTATGGTTCTGGTGATTCCTCAAAATATTGGGTGTGATAATTGTAGGAAGAATTGGGTTGAGGAAAAGTTTGGTTGAAATTATAAGTTTCTTGTGGTCCTTCATAGTATGGAGATTGGTAGTTCTGAAGGTAGTTGGGGTAGGAGTAGGTTTGTGAAGCATTAAAGTTTTCCATCAGTATTCCAAGGTTGGATCTATGGGGTTCTTGTGGTTCCTCATAATACTGATAATGGGCGTAGGAAAAATTTGGGTCATACATGGTAAATAAAAATAAAAAATGCCTTAGTCTATACGGTGTAACACCAGAGTTACAATATCGACTTAAATAGTCCCCGGCAACGGCGCCAAAAACTTGATCGCGACTTTATCGTCTATAAATCAGCAGACTGCAAGTGCACAGTCCTATCGCGTAGTTTTAAAAGATATCAAACCCACAGAGACTATAAATCGACCTATTGTTATCCTACGTTACGGTATACAGCTAAGGCGAATAATTCTTTAAGATTTTTGGTTAAGGAAAATATAATAAATAAATAGATATCAGTATGTAATTCATCTAACCTAAGGGGATCTGAATTTCCACTGGCTTGTTACGTAAGTTGATAGAAATCTTATTTCAGCAAACAGTATTCATCTAAAAATCCTATCTCAAACTGTCGCTCTATTGATACGGATCATGCAATTAAACCCTAACGTATGCTCTCGCTATCCCGCCGAATTTAAAAACACTTTTTGAAAATAAATAAAGTTTAATTGGTTTTAAAATGCTGTCGCGGTTTTTAAAAACAATACCTAGTATCTACTATCTGATTCTAAACCTCAAACTGTCGCTCTGTTGGTTTCTAATCTTAGTCAGTTTATTAACCTCAAACTTTCGCTCTGTTGGTTTCTAAACCTATTAATAAATTAAATTAGATATCTAAATCAGAAAGAATATTTTTAACAACGTAACATTATGCCAGTTTATTTTAGATTCCTAAGGATCGATTAATTTACATACCAATATCAGAACTAATTAGCCAGACATATTAATTAATTCAGACATGCATAAATAAATTGGTTTAATATATTTAGACATTTCCGAAATCAAATAAATAATATAAGGCAACAATAAATTAAATAAAATAAATAAATAAATAAAACCTGAAAATTAGAAATGCTGGAAATAATCTCGTTCTTCGAAATAAACGAAGATCCACCACAGGTCGGTTGGATCTGCTCGGAGGCTGCTTGAATTCGAAAGAAGAAAATAAACAAGGAATAAAAATCACTAGATCTAACGTAAGGTTAGATCAGTGAAAACTGGAAAATACAATACTGGAATAAAATTGCGAAATTAAAATAGCGGTTGTTCGGTAGAAATGCCGACCGACCCTGATTCTGGAACTGGAACTTTGTATTTATAGATCCATGAAATAACTGCCAATTTCCTTAAACTCCGTACGCAAGCGAGACGTGGAGAAATTTGTGCCGTGAGAGTAGGAGGCGGACGCCTCCACGTGGAGACAGGAGCTTGAGACGTGCGTCTCAAGAAGTTAGGAAGCGAGTGGGGACCACCCGAGGCGGGCGCCTCCTATCTAGGTGGGAGTGTGAGACGACCGTCTCACACGACGTGGCAAGTGGGAGTTGAATTCTTGTCTTGTGGGCCACGCGTGCTGGGCTGGGCTTGCTTGCTTTGGGCTTGCTTGCTTTGGATAATTATTTTCTCCTTCTTACCACCTCCCTTTTACTATATCACACCTTTTGCTTCATTTCTTTGCCTTTTTATCCGATTTTTCCTTGATTTTGCTTCTTTGCTCAATTTGTCTTTATTTTAATGCAAATACCTGAAACATAGAAAATACCAACGTAATACAGAAATAAAGTGAAATAATTAAATAAAAACATTAACATTATCTATGAAAATTATGTCAAATATGTTATATAAAATCGTGTTATCAAACTCCCCTATACTTAAACTTTTGCTTGTCCTCAAGCAAAAAGTAAAAATGAAAAATCACTTAAGCATAAGTCAAACGCAGATATATAACACAATTCAATTCGTACTAGGTTGCAATTCACTTATTTGTTGGATAACTCGAGTTTAGACTTTGACACCAAAATTACCGTAATAACACTAGATAACCCCATTTTTGCAGACCAATTTAAGTCATGTTATTATAGCTCGACCTAATACTTTTGTTTTGTTTCACCCGCTTTCATTCTGGCGCAATCACATTAAGCCCATTACCTTACGCGCACATAGTGGAGTAACCGGTTAGTGACTTTGATCTTTATAATCCAGCTAGGAGTCCTGGTAATTATATTTGGTACTCCTTTATCCAATTACAAATTGCGGGGGATCGGATCGTCATCCGCCCTACCAAGTTCAGCACCAGGGACCACTGAACCAATTCATAATGGATGTTTGCATAAATATTTTATAGTTTCTGCAACCGTTGAATTAAATGATCTGGTAAGGACCATCTAACTTAATAAGTGCGTCTTCTAATAAAAATTTTCTTTTTTAAAATTCTTGATCAATCACTTATATTCATCGATTCTCCACGTAGTTTGTCGTTAAAGGCGGTGCCGACTGCTTAATAAACTACTCGGGGCTACTTTAAAACTAAGTCTTAAGGTGTTGGTATAATAAGTACTTAAATCAATCTAACACATTGGGGGTTTTAAAGTGTTAGGACGATAACAATTTTGCTAAGTCGCGCTCGAATTCTTATTTAAAAATAGGCAACCTTAATACTAGTTGAATAAGTCAATAAATGCGTTTTAATTTTTGTTAAAATTTGTCGTTATGGCTCAAGAAAAGGAGGAATTCGAATAAGCACGAAATTTAAACATAAAAGATTAAAATTACATAAACATGTATTTTATTGAATTGAAATTTTGCAATACATAGGAAAAGAAACAAACTAAAAAGGAAAAAACTAAGAAAAACTAAATAGAGCAAAGAAAATAAACAAAGAAATGTTCTAACTCCCCCAAACTTAAAATAAGCATTGTCCTCAATGCGATAAAACCAGGAGAAATCAGAAAGGAGTAGGGTGATCACTCGGGCAGCGAAAAAAGATGTATGCAGAATATTGGCATTGAAACATTGGCAGGGAATCTTAGCATGCGTTTCTACTAATACATGTGACTTGGGGTACGAGATAGGAAATTGATTTGTAGATCACATGCATACATACTACATACTTATATAATATATATATTATAGATGATTTCAAACAATAGGATATAAATATATATATATAATATTAGTATATATAATGCCTTATAATTAATATAATAAATATTGGGAAGTATTAATTCTGTATATTAGTAGAAGAATACGATAATTAGAATATTCAATTATTATATAAATATTAGTGCAGATTATTTAATTGAATATAGTTATCGGTATTAGTGGAAAATAGTTCGAACGCATCAGATGAAAGGGTGCAACCGTTAACCGAATAAAATTTAAATTTTAACATAAAATTAAAATACGAAAAAGAAAAATTGAAATTAAAATTAAAAACTAGAACGACTACTCGTTGATTTTCCATGGCCACTTATCAAGCCATCTCACATATCCCTCACCTTTTCTTTTCTTACGTCTGTAGAGCGGGTTATTCTTTCGCAATTTTGATAGTGGTTCTGGATTTATCCTAAATATAAGTTTTTCAATTTTAGGCTTAGTGATTTCATCCATCGCCTCATAAGTCAACCTCACCCTTTTAACAGTAATTATATCCTTAATTTTATGGTCCTCTAATTTTCGCTTTTTAGGTACGACTTCCAATAGTGGTAAATTAGTGTGGATATTTTTCAATACCGCAACGTACGTTTTAGATTGGGAGTCTACCGGGGTTTCCATAAAAATTTTCGGGAAAGGAATCAGTGGGATGTAGTGATTTGGGATTACAATAGATGCTTCTTTTTCTACCTCTTTTACAACCTCCTCTTCGAACATTGTTGGTTCATTTTTCTCAATCTCCACAATTTCCTCGTCAGAACTTTCCTCGTCCACAATATCACTCTCCTCGTACTCATCATCACCAAGTAGTATTCTCATAATGGTTGTTTCAACATCCACATCTTCCTCGGGTAAAGGTCCTAGAAGGTTTTGTTCGAGTTGAGATATTTGAGTTTCTAAGAACATGCTGTGAGATGCGAGGGAGTCTACCTTAATGGTTAGTTGGCTAAGGGTTTCATTAATTTGAAGACTTTGTTTTCTTACTTCCTCGTTTTGGATAATTTGTGCTTCATTTTGGATAATTTGTGCCTCTATAAAGTGTTCAATCATAGACTCTATCCTAGAGTTAATTATCATCTCATCGGAGTCCTCTATTGATGTTTCAAAATTAAAATCTTGCGATTCTTCAGAGTCTTGAAAGTAAGTTAAAGTCTCTTTTTGTGTTTCCCTATCGCGTTTTATCATTCTACATGATTCATTAAAATCTTCCATTAATATTTCGAGATCAGATTTGTATGGTTCTGGTGATTCCTCAAAATATTGGGTGTGATAATTGTAGGAAGAATTGGGTTGAGGAAAAGTTTGGTTGAAATTATAAGTTTCTTGTGGTCCTTCATAGTATGGAGATTGGTAGTTCTGAAGGTAGTTGGGGTAGGAGTAGGTTTGTGAAGCATTAAAGTTTTCCATCAGTATTCCAAGGTTGGATCTATGGGGTTCTTGTGGTTCCTCATAATACTGATAATGGGCGTAGGAAAAATTTGGGTCATACATGGTAAATAAAAATAAAAAATGCCTTAGTCTATACGGTGTAACACCAGAGTTACAATATCGACTTAAATAGTCCCCGGCAACGGCGCCAAAAACTTGATCGCGACTTTATCGTCTATAAATCAGCAGACTGCAAGTGCACAGTCCTATCGCGTAGTTTTAAAAGATATCAAACCCACAGAGACTATAAATCGACCTATTGTTATCCTACGTTACGGTATACAACTAAGGCGAATAATTCTTTAAGATTTTTGGTTAAGGAAAATATAATAAATAAATAGATATCAGTATGTAATTCATCTAACCTAAGGGGATCTGAATTTCCACTGGCTTGTTACGTAAGTTGATAGAAATCTTATTTCAGCAAACAGTATTCATCTAAAAATCCTATCTCAAACTGTCGCTCTATTGATACGGATCATGCAATTAAACCCTAACGTATGCTCTCGCTATCCCGCCGAATTTAAAAACACTTTTTGAAAATAAATAAAGTTTAATTGGTTTTAAAATGCTGTCGCGGTTTTTAAAAACAATACCTAGTATCTACTATCTGATTCTAAACCTCAAACTGTCGCTCTGTTGGTTTCTAATCTTAGTCAGTTTATTAACCTCAAACTTTCGCTCTGTTGGTTTCTAAACCTATTAATAAATTAAATTAGATATCTAAATCAGAAAGAATATTTTTAACAACGTAACATTATGCCAGTTTATTTTAGATTCCTAAGGATCGATTAATTTACATACCAATATCAGAACTAATTAGCCAGACATATTAATTAATTCAGACATGCATAAATAAATTGGTTTAATATATTTAGACATTTCCGAAATCAAATAAATAATATAAGGCAACAATAAATTAAATAAAATAAATAAATAAATAAAACCTGAAAATTAGAAATGCTGGAAATAATCTCGTTCTTCGAAATAAACGAACATCCACCACAGGTCGGTTGGATCTGCTCGGAGGCTGCTTGAATTAAAAAGAAGAAAATAAACAAGGAATAAAAATCACTAGATCTAACGTAAGGTTAGATCAGTGAAAACTGGAAAATACAATACTGGAATAAAATTGCGAAATTAAAATAGCGGTTGTTCGGTAGAAATGCCGACCGACCCTGATTCTGGAACTGGAACTTTGTATTTATAGATCCATGAGATAACTGACAATTTCCTTAAACTCCGTACGCAAGCGAGACGTGGAGAAATTTGTGCCGTGAGAGTAGGAGGCGGACGCCTCCACGTGGAGACAGGAGCTTGAGACGTGCGTCTCAAGAAGTTAGGAAGCGAGTGGGGACCACCCGAGGCGGGCGCCTCCTATCTAGGTGGGAGTGTGAGACGACCGTCTCACACGACGTGGCAAGTGGGAGTTGAATTCTTGTCTTGTGGGCCACGCGTGCTGGGCTGGGCTTGCTTGCTTTGGGCTTGCTTGCTTTGGATAATTATTTTCTCCTTCTTACCACCTCCCTTTTACTATATCACACCTTTTGCTTCATTTCTTTGCCTTTTTATCCGATTTTTCCTTGATTTTGCTTCTTTGCTCAATTTGTCTTTATTTTAATGCAAATACCTGAAACATAGAAAATACCAACGTAATACAGAAATAAAGTGAAATAATTAAATAAAAACATTAACATTATCTATGAAAATTATGTCAAATATGTTATATAAAATCGTGTTATCAAACTCCCCTATACTTAAACTTTTGCTTGTCCTCAAGCAAAAAGTAAAAATGAAAAATCACTTAAGCATAAGTCAAACGCAGATATATAACACAATTCAATTCGTACTAGGTTGCAATTCACTTATTTGTTGGATAACTCGAGTTTAGACTTTGACACCAAAATTACCGTAATAACACTAGATAACCCCATTTTTGCAGACCAATTTAAGTCATGTTATTATAGCTCGACCTAATACTTTTGTTTTGTTTCACCCGCTTTCATTCTGGCGCAATCACATTAAGCCCATTACCTTACGCGCACATAGTGGAGTAACCGGTTAGTGACTTTGATCTTTATAATCCAGCTAGGAGTCCTGGTAATTATATTTGGTACTCCTTTATCCAATTACAAATTGCGGGGGATCGGATCGTCATCCGCCCTACCAAGTTCAGCACCAGGGACCACTGAACCAATTCATAATGGATGTTTGCATAAATATTTTATAGTTTCTGCAACCGTTGAATTAAATGATCTGGTAAGGACCATCTAACTTAATAAGTGCGTCTTCTAATAAAAATTTTCTTTTTTAAAATTCTTGATCAATCACTTATATTCATCGATTCTCCACGTAGTTTGTCGTTAAAGGCGGTGCCGACTGCTTAATAAACTACTCGGGGCTACTTTAAAACTAAGTCTTAAGGTGTTGGTATAATAAGTACTTAAATCAATCTAACACATTGGGGGTTTTAAAGTGTTAGGACGATAACAATTTTGCTAAGTCGCGCTCGAATTCTTATTTAAAAATAGGCAACCTTAATACTAGTTGAATAAGTCAATAAATGCGTTTTAATTTTTGTTAAAATTTGTCGTTATGGCTCAAGAAAAGGAGGAATTCGAATAAGCACGAAATTTAAACATAAAAGATTAAAATTACATAAACATGTATTTTATTGAATTGAAATTTTGCAATACATAGGAAAAGAAACAAACTAAAAAGGAAAAAACTAAGAAAAACTAAATAGAGCAAAGAAAATAAACAAAGAAATGTTCTAACTCCCCCAAACTTAAAATAAGCATTGTCCTCAATGCGATAAAACCAGGAGAAATCAGAAAGGAGTAGGGTGATCACTCGGGCAGCGAAAAAAGATGTATGCAGAATATTGGCATTGAAACATTGGCAGGGAATCTTAGCATGCGTTTCTACTAATACATGTGACTTGGGGTACGAGATAGGAAATTGATTTGTAGATCACATGCATACATACTACATACTTATATAATATATATATTATAGATGATTTCAAACAATAGGATATAAATATATATATATAATATTAGTATATATAATGCCTTATAATTAATATAATAAATATTGGGAAGTATTAATTCTGTATATTAGTAGAAGAATACGATAATTAGAATATTCAATTATTATATAAATATT